>ML778635.1:99198-138634 GCA_009831015.1 Picea engelmannii
ATTTAACATCAAATAATTACATAATTGTAACAGTATTGATTTCAGAAAATTCACAAATTTCTTCTATATTGAGCAAAATAGTAAAATTTATCAAATTCCTTTAATTGAGCATATTCGCATATAGATTTAACAATGAATATTAACATTTTCTAACATAATAAAAACAATTACAAATTTTAAATACCTGGGTCTGATGCTAATAACCCTCTGTTTGTCCGCTTGCCTTCTTGACTGCTGCTGCACTGTGTAAACACTGCCTACAACCTAGTTCCACCCTGCCAACTAGGTAACTTCCTAGCTCCAGGATATCATATGGATATCCTGGCCCCCGTGCCCAAAACCTCCGGCAACCCCGGTGCCTGTACTGATACAATCCCACTCTAAAACTCCACTCCTCTCTCCAAATCCAAGAGCCCCCAAAGTCAATCCCCAATCTCCCGTTGAATGATCCTCTCGTAAACCTCCTTCCCTCCATATTCCTCCTTCACCGACTCATGCATTTACTTCCTTACCTACTCCTCGTTAATGCTCCTTATCCTTTCCTTTATTATTTCATCCTCTCGTAATTAATAAGTTATCCCTTGTTGTGTACGTAACCTTTTAATTTAAACAATATAACTTATTAATCTATTAAATTTAATACTCATGTTATTAAATGTAATAGGTAGTTAATTATCAATTAATTAATCAAATTGCAACCATTAATTAATTAATAATTATTTAATTAGTATTATTATACCTATCCTGTTTAATTAATACCATATTAAGACGATTAATCCCCTAATTATTATTATTTTTTTACTTAATAATCCTTAAACATTTGTTCAACTAGGGTTGTTACAACTTCCAAGTATTGTTCTTCTCAATCTAATCCAATTCCTCATTCATTGATTTTAACCAATTTACATCTTTACTGGCTTCATTAAAGTTCTTGGGTTCTACCATGGATATGAAGGCTATATGTGATTACTCGATGTCTTTGATTATCCTTCTCCTGGTTTGTACACCTTTGTCTTTCTCAACAATTATCTGACTTGCAGGATGATTCTTTTGAGTAATTCTGGAGAAAGGATTTGATGTTGTCTGCTGATTGGAGTCTGCCTGAGTATTTGCATCTTCATCTGACTTAGAGTCTTATTTTTCTGATTCTTGGACCTGTTCATCTTTAGCTCCAGTTGTGTCCTCTGTAGCAGACTCAATATTGCTCACCTCTCTTACTGGGACTCCTTCATCAACCTTTAAATAAATGCAATCAACTAATTTATACAATATTTTATTAAAGCATCTATATCCTTTACTATTTGTAGCATATCCTAAGAAGATGCCTTCATTAGCCTTGTCATCATACTTGCCATGGTTTTAATTATTATTCTTTATGTATCACTTACTCCCAAATACCTTGAAGTGTTTGATTGAAGGAGGTCTTCCATACCACAATTCATAAGGTGTCTTGTCACTGTGTGGTTTGAGGTGGGCTTTGTTAAGAATATGGATTGCTGTGTGTATTGCTTCTACCTAGTAGGTTTGACCAATGTTCTTCTCATTCATCATTGACCTGGCCATTTGTTGAACTGTTCTATTTTTCCTCTCAACTACTCCATTTTGTTGTGGAGTTCCTCAGATTGTGTATTCTCTCTTGATCACATGTTTATCAAAGAATTCCTTGAAATCACTTGACATAAATTCTCCTCCTCTTTCAGATCTTACTGCCTTTAACCCGTTGCCTATTTGTTTCTCATTTAAAGATTTAATATTTTAAATTTCTCAAATGCTTTAACTTTTTCTTTGAGAAAAGAAACCCAAGTGAGTCTGAAGTAATCATTAATGATCAACATGAAGTAGTTTTCCTTCCTTGTTCCTTCCTGTCTTGATGGTCCACATAAATCCATATGAACTAATTGGAATGGTTTCTCTGTTGAAGTAGAGCTCTTGGATTTAAACTATGTCCTGGTTAGCTTTCCTACTTGGTAGGGTTTACACACAGAATCTTGTGACTTTGATATTCTTGGAAGATCTTTTACTGCATCAAGATTTTTGAGCTTGATTAAGTGGTAAAAGTTTAGATGTCCAAGTCTCCTATGCCATAACCAACTTTCATCATGTTTGATTAGATGACACTCTTCTCTATCTTCTTTCAACACATATACATTATTATCTATCCTTATGCCTTTAGCCACCACTTGTCCTGAGTTTACGGACTTTATCTTACAATATTTGGAAGTGAACACCACTTCACATCCTCTGTCACACATTTGACTTACACTGAGCAAATTATGTTTCAACCCATCTACAAGCAGAACATCCTAGGGTTTTCCTTTACCATTAGTCAAACTCACCATCCCTTTACCCTTGATTTTACCTGGTTCATCATTTCCAAAGGTCACATTTCTTATTTTCCTTTTACTTACAGACATAAACTTATCCTTGTCTCCAGTCATGTGCTTGGAACATCCATTGTCTATATACCAGGGGTCTTTTTGTTTTTGAGATGAAACTACTAGACCACATTTTTCGCTATCTTTCTTTTTCCATGTGCTGACATTTCTAGTTAAGGGTTTTATCCTTGGATCTTCTTTGTAATTATTCATATGGCATTTTGCAGCTTTGTGGCCGAAGTTATGACAGTTATAGCATTTGAGCTCATTGTTCAATAGGTAAAAATGATTGGTGCAACTTTTTCTACTCATTGGCTATTTAGTTCTATGTTGCAAAGACTGTTTATTTCTTGATCTCCTCAGTTGCATGTCTCTAAACTTAATTTGACATTTTGCAATCTTATGACCAAAATTAGAGCACTAAAAACAATAACCATGGAAAAAATTTTGGTACCTGAAGGATGGCCTTGTTCTTGGCATTTGTTGCTCCATCTTCTGATATCTTTGTTTTTCATTAGGGATCATCTTGTCTTTATTAGATTTTGGTGGCAGAGTACTCACATGGTTTGACTGTCTGCTGACTTGGAACTTGATCATCTTTACTAGTTCTTTTCTTTCAGGCTGTTTGCTTCTTGAACCACTTACATAGCCTAAACCAGTCTTCAACAAAGGAGATCTCTGTTTGCTCAGAATATCATTTAGTTTTGTTGAGGCTTTAATGCTTGGAAGATTTTGGAGATACAATGTTTTAAACTTCTCCATCTCTTTTCTGGTTTTTACTACCTCTTCTTCCAAGGCTTCATATCTTTCCTTCTTCTCTGATAACTGCTGTTTCAGAATTTTCTCTATTTTCTTTGCCTCTTCTAATTCCACTTTTAGCAGGGAAAAGTCTTCACCGGATTTTTTACTGTCTTTCTCGAATTGTATTAGCAATTGTATTTTCTTTTTCTTCTTAAATCTGAGTCTAGCAATTTCTTCTAGGGCACTGATCAGTTCTCCTTCCAAGTCAACCACAATTTCTTCATCATTAAAATCACTTCCTATGATTTTATTATCATAATCCTCTTTTTCCATAAGCATAAAGTCATTAACCTTATCTTCACAAGCAGAATCACTATCTGTGTCTCCTGAAGAGTCATTATTATTTACACATAAACTTTTCTTTTTACCAAATCTCTTGAATTTGTACTTCTCTTCACCTTCAACATTCTGGTCCTTCTTCTTGTGTGGACACTTGGATGCAAAGTGACCTATCTTTCCACAGTTAAAACATTTGAAAGGCAACTTGCCTTGGTACTTGCCTGATCCTTTCTTTAGTCTTCTCACAAATTTTGCTTCAATTGCATTAGGCTCAGAATCCTCATTCTTATCTACTTTAAATGATGCTTATCAAGAGGCGAGTTTATCTTTACCTATCCTCATTTCATAAGAAGTCATATTTCCTAGGAGTTGGTCAATAGGCAAAACTTTTAGATCATTAAGTTCTTCTATAGCAAAGACCTTTGGGTTGAACCTATCTGGCAGAGATCTCAAAATTTTCTAAACTAAAGAGGCTTCCTTAATTTTTTCACCAAGTCCTTTCATTTCATCTACTAGTTCTTCAACTCTCAGAAAGTACTTCCCAACAATTTCATCCTCTTTCATATTTAGCTGTTCAAATTGTAATCTGTAGGTTTGAAGCTTGGCACCCTTTACCTTCTCATTACCTTCATAACTGCTAATGAGTTTGTTCCACATTTATTTCGCAAATTCTAAGTGCATAACTTTAACAAATTCTGCTTTTGCAAGCCCACTTAGAATAACATTCATAGCCTTAGCGTTGAAGTTGAATTCTAGCTTGTCATCCTTAGAAGCTAGTACAACTGGCTTCACATAACTAGTCTCTACCACATCCTAGGCATCTGCACCTAAATCCATTATGTAGGTTCTCATCCTAACTTTCCAGAAGGCAAATTTTGTTCCATTGAATAGGGGGGCCTTATTGGTTGAAGTTACTTCATAGCTAGTCATGTTTAAGTTCTAGGATCTACCCTTAGATAAAAGGAACCTGATCTGATACCAATTGTTAGACAACTGAGAGGGGGGGGTGAATCAGTTTCTACTGTGCTTAAAAAATTATGCCCATTTTAAACTCATTACAGAACACTCAATGATGATCACAATAATTAAGGGAAGTAAGCAATAGAGTATTCAACATCAATTACACACATGAAGTATACATAAATAGATATTCCAGAGGAAACCCATAAAGGGAGAAAACCTCTTCTTCTTCTAATGATAGGTAGTCTTTTTATGTTCTATACATCATCTATCTTTGAGCACCAACTCAATGTGAGGCTACCACCTTTGTTTTACAAGCTCCAACTTGCTGAGAGCATCAACTCTCTGGTTTCTCTAGCACCCACTAGAAGGAAGCACCAAATCCCTGAGTGTTCCAACACCAACGGGATGGAAGCACCAAATTCCAGTCACACAGGCACCCACCTGTACAATAGAGAAGAATAGTTCTCCCTTGCACCACCCTACCACCCTGGTTTTTCTGGATGGAACCAGATGGAAGCTACAACTCCTTGTGTTCAAGAACCCACTTGAAACTATGAGGACAACAATCCTCCCTAGCACCACCCTACTACCCTGAGATATAAATATTTGTTTTTTGAAGTTTATTATAGTGATACAGTATTTATCAATGGCTTACCAGTCTCATCACGGTTTGGCTACACTTCTTTGATCTGCCTGCATCAGTGTGTTCCTGCTCGAATCTTCTTGCGCTTAATTTTTCGTACAGTCTGTTGTTTTCACTATTTCTTCTCTGTCCAGCTTATTTTCTTCATCTCTACATCTTTCACGATATGTTCCTGTTGTCTTCTTGATCACATACAGCTCAACTTGTTTTACCAAGAAACAACAACCTGCCTTTGTCACAACATGTTTCCTTTATTCCTTCCTTAATCATCCGTTACACTCCAAATCTCCAACGCCCATGTCGAGAATCTCAGAACGCTCAATAGCCATGATTCCAATGCCCTAGAACAATGATTTAGTTAGTGTAAATGATCAAGAAACCACGAATTGAAACATCAACCCTTCGATTAGATTCATCTTGATCAATGCCGTTGGATTATACACGCAAAATATTTTTGACTTTTCAATGTGTAACCTCCGATGTGGAGCCTAGCAACGCTAGCTCCTTCCCCTATCTTCCGCTGATGTGACCTTGGGCGATGCTATCATGTGACCATGTGAATGTGGGCACGACCAAAGGTGGTTTGAGATCAAACTACTTTTCACCCCGCAATTTACCTCGAGCCTCCATGTGTCCTTTCTCCAAAAGCATGGTTTCGATTGCGGCCCGCCTTCAGAAAATTAACTTTTGAGCAATTTCTGGTCCCACAATTAGGCGTGATCGTCGATCTCGCAGTCTTTGATAGACTCCTTTGATCAACGACTCTGATCTATCATCTTTCCTTCCTCTTCTCTAGATCCATGCCCTCCTAAGTCTTAATGACCAAGTGACGTGTGGCCCTCCAAACCGACGGATAAGATCGATTTCGCCTTTCGAGCTTCGAGAGTCTCAATTCTCAAACTCCTCTTTATCCGCGGTGCTTCCACCTAGAATTCACGATCTATCGACACATGGTCTTATTGAATCAACGATCACAATCCCTTCGGGTATTTGGGGTTTGGAAATATCAACTTTCCTTGCTCGTTTTTTGCTCGGAGTGTTCCAACCGGAGTACATGATCTGTTGACGTGTGTCCTCCTACCGATTGATGGTCCTTAGCTCCTTCGGATCTTTGGGCTTCAGAGATTTCAAAACTCAACTTCGTTTCCTTCACTTTCTCCCGGAGTGTTTTTCCCCAAACTACACATATTTTTGCCAAACGTCCTTCTGGAAATCGACGACCTGGATCTTCTTCGGCCCTTGAGTCTTCGACAATTTGGTTTCCTTCCCAACCACAAACTCCATAAATGATTCACTCCAGAGTTGTGGATCATGCGCCACCTTTTAGTCTTGACGATGGACGGTCCCTTCTTACTTAGAGACTTCGAGACTTTGACAAGTCCGCTCTCCTACACTCATCCAAAGGCTTAACCTTCATGCATTTATCTCTGGATCCAACGATCGTTGATCCTCGGCGCCCAGATCCAATGGATAAGATATGTACTTCTCCTAGATCTAACGGTTGTCCTAAATCCTGGAATGTACCTTAGATCGACGACTGAGAGCGACTTCAGACCTTTGTCCTTCGGGACTTCGGGAATTTTAACATTTGTTGGTGATGAAAATCCCAAAGTAAATCTCCCAGAGTGACGTAGCTTTCTTACGTCACTTGTTGACGTGTCACGAGATGAGTAGCTACCACGTCTCACTCAGATTCATGATTTGCACGTTCCTGAAGTGTCGATTCAACTTTACACTTGTCATTGTTTGATTGCGCCATGTGTCCTTGCTGACATGGTCTTTTAACGTGGTCTGCCAACTTGATATACCACATGTCCTTGTAGACGTGGTCTGCTGACGTGGTTCTCCCTGATCTAATGGTCATCGCATTTTCTCCAGATCCGATGGTCCTTATTCATTTTGGATTTCGGGCTTCGGGTAATTCGACTTTCAAGTTGCCAATTCTTTCAAAGTGAGATTCCCTGAACAGTAACCTCCTCACAACTTTTGACATGAACCAAATGTTGTTCTTCAATCATGTTCTTAGATCGATGGCTCGATCTATCTTCGATGCTTCTCTTCTAGCTTATCCTGTCCTTCCACTTAAAAGTGATCCAACGATCGTGAAGACACTTGAAGCAGATCAATGATCAAGGATGGTTGCAGAACCACAACTTGTGATTGATTTAACTCGTCACCAAAACTCCGCAATTTGAAGTTGTGCACTATTGGTGAGTCAACCACAATCGTCGATCTCCGAGGCTATAAGATCCTACGGTCCTGACTAATTACGAGATTGGAAATAACACAATATTTAATTCTCCTTTTGATCTTCGTAATCTATCCCTGTTGTTGATTTGGCGATTGCACATCCGACGATCACGACTTAATTCGACTTAATCTGATTGTTTGTTAGATAAACCACAATTGTCTATATTTGGGTTTATGAGATATGGTAATCTAGACAAATTGTGGGATTAGAACTAGCGAGTTGTTTAATTCTTCTTTCGCTCTCCGCAATTCATCCCTGTCGTTTATCTGGCTTGTAGATCCAATGGTCACAATCCTCTAATGGTCCTCAAGCCCATGGTCACTCATATGACCGACGTCCATAATATTAGACAATCAACATGATCAATTTCTTGATCGGATGGTTGTTGAGGCTTCTCACCCTAAGCTTACGCTTTTCCTTCCAAGCTTTGATCTCTTTATGCTGTTTGCTTCTCCTCTTGAGCTTATGCTTTTCCTGTTCGCCATCATCAATGTTGTTCTTTCCATCAATGGAAAGCACACTCTTCCTGTAAAAACATGCCAACAGAAATGAGGAGGAAAACCATGGATAGTCAGAGCACAAATGCCTTATCTATAAGAGGACCTTCCCTATATAGAAATACAAATAATCCCTCAAGTGGGAGATCTAAATATCTATGAAAATTATTAAAGAAATGATGGAAATGTGGTAAACTAGGCATTACAAGAAGGATTGTAGATCTAAAAGAGTTGAGAGAAGGAAGGGGTTTGATGATGTTAATTCCAAAGAAGGGAAGACCTCCTTAGAGGAGGGAGGGGATATGTACTTTGATTCTTTGAGCACACATGCAAATCATGATGTATGGATGATCAATTAGGGTGTTTCTTTTCACATGAATCCCCATAGGAATTGGTTTTGTGAATATGAAAAGTATAATGAAGGTGACATTTTCCTAGGGGATGAATCAACAACTAGAATCATAAGACAAGAAAAAGTCAAGTTGTTGCTCAAGGATGGAAGGATTAGAACAATCCTTGTGGTTTTGCACATTCCAAAGCTGGCTAGAAACTTGATATTTGGAAGAAAGATGAATGATGCATGTGTACTTACTATGTTTGAAAAGAAAACCTGCAAAATGGTTCAAGGTGCAATGGTGTTGATGAGGGGAATTCATAATGAAACTCTGTACAATTTGTTGGGAATCACTATCACTAATGGGTGTAATATCTTTATTGTTCCTGAGGGTGGAAATGAAGAATACATAAACCCTACTATCTCTCAATAAAATAAAATGCTATGCCATCAAATATTGTTACACATTAGAGAGAAGGGCCTTTGAGCACTACATGTTAAAGGCATAGATGGAGGTATGTCTGATTTCACAAATTGGATTTTGATTTATGTGAAAACTGCATATATGGTAAACAAAATCAGGTAAGATTCTTATCTAGTGCTACAAGAGCAAAGAGAATATCAGAATTAGTACATAGTGACATGTTTGGACCTATGATTGTTCCATCAATAGGTAAATCTTTGTGCTATGTTTCGTTCATTGATGATTTCACAAGGAATATATGGATTTATTTCCTCCAAAATAAATTTGAGGTCTTTGGTAAATCTAAAGCGTTTAAGGCTCTTGTGGAGAATCAAATAGAGAATAAAATAAATGTGTTGAGGAAATATAATGGACAGTTCCATGGGAATAAATTCAAGGAATTATGTAAGAAGTGAAATATATAAAGGAAAAAAAACTACTCCATACACACCTCAATGAAATTGGGTTGCATAAATGATAAATAGGACACTGATGGAAAAATCAAGGAGCATGCTCAGTGGTGTCAAATTAGGACATGAATTTTGGACAGAGGCAGTGGGTACTACATGTTACCTAGTAAATCAATCATCCTCAATGGCGTTGGTGGGAAAAACTATGCATGAGGCATGGACTGGTAAAAAATTGTCTCTTGAAAATCTTGAAGTTTTTGGTTGTGATTCTTATGTACATGTTCCAAAGGAAAATACAAGCAAGCTGTATAATAAAGATAAAAAGTGTATATTTATTGGTTATATAGATGGCATAAAAGACTATAAACTTTGGAACCCGGTAACTAAGAAGATGCTTTACAATCGAGAGGTTGTATTTAGAGAGATTAATGATGTTCCCAAATAAGAAGTCCTACCAAAGGATAAAGAACCCGAGAAAATAGAGTTTGAGTTGGAGGGATAAGAATCTGACTCAACAGAAGAACATGAATCAAAATAAGAAGAAGAATCTCATACTCCAGTATTGAGGATATTAGTTTGGGAATGAAGACAACTAGAAATGTGTACTCTAACTGATTTTCATTCTAGTTTTTATTTATATATTACAAATGATGAGCCTAGAACTGTTAGGGAGGAAGTGGATTTAGAGGATGGTAAACTCTGGAAGAAGGCCATGGTTGAAGAAATAACATCATTCGATAAAAAAAAAAAAGGTTTGGGATATAGTTGAGTTGTTGACTAGAATAAATATTGTTGGTAGAAAATAGGTGTTTAAGAAGAATTTGAATGCATAAGGTAACATGGAGAAGTATAAATCTCACTTAACAATAAAGGGATATTCCTAGGTAGAAATAATTGATTTTGGTGACATTTTTTCTCCTATTGCTAAATTGACTTCTATTAGCTTTATTTTGTATATTGTTATTGATTTTGATCTTGAAGTAGAACAGATGGATGTAAAGACAACATTCCCACGTGGAGATATTGAAAAAGAAATCTACATGAAATAACTAAAAGGTTTTATAGTGAAGGGAAAGAAAGAGTTGGTTTGCACGCTGAAAAAGTCCATGTACGAGTTAAAACTATATCCAAGGATGTGGTATAAAAAATTTGATACTTATGTTTTGGGACTTGGTTTCACAAGGAGAAAAGTTGATCACTATGTGTATTTAAAATTTTTTGGTGACCATTTTGTTGGCATATTTTACAGGAAGAGTGTTCTTGTCATTGATGGCAGGAACAACAATGATGATGGAAAACAGGAAAAACATAAGCTCAGGAGGAGGAGAGAACAGTAAGCAGAGATCAAAGCTCGAAATAAAAAATGTAAGCTTAGGAGGAGGAGCGAACAGTAAGTAGAGATTAAAGCTTGGAATAAAAAATGTAAGCTCAGGAGGAGGAGAAAATATTATGCAGAGATCAAAGCTCCGAAGGAAAAGCGTAAGCTCAGGGTGAGAAGCCTCAATTGCCATCCGATCAATAAATTGACGGTGTTGATAATCTCATATAACGAACGTCGGTCATATGAGTGACCGTGGGCTTGAGGACCATTGGAGGATTGTGACCGTCAGATCTGTAAGCCAGATCATTGGCAGGGATGAATTGCGGTGAGAGAAAGAAGAATTAAACAAATCGCTAGTTCCAATCCTGCAATTGGTCTAGATCGTCAGATCTCATAGACTCAGATATCGACGACTCTGGTTGATCCAACAAGTGATCAGATTAAGTTGGATTGAGTTGTGACTGTCAGATGCACAATTTCCAGATCAACGACAGGGATGAATTGCGGGGAGCGAATGAAGAATTAAACAACTCGCTAGTTCCAATCCCGCAACTGGTATAGATCGTCAGATCTCATAGACTCGGATATTGACAACTGTAGTTGATCCAATAAGTGAACAGATTAAGTCGGATTGAGTTGTGACCATCGAATGCGCAATCGCTAGATCAATGACAGGGATAGATTGCAGAGATCAGAAAGAGAATTAAATATCGCACTAGTTCCAATCCTGCAATTAGTCAGGACCGTCTGATCTTATAACCTCGAAGATCGACAATTGTGGTTGACTCACCAATGACGTACAACTTCAAATTGCGGAGTTTTGGTGACGAGTTAAATCACTCGCAATTTATGGTTTCAAAACCATCCTTGATCATTGATCTTCTTCAAGAATCTTCACAACCGTCAGATCATTTTAAGTGGAAGGATATGATAAGCGGGGCTAAAGGGTTGAGAATTTGATTATCCGAATACCCGTGAGCCGTCCGATCAAACCTGAATTCCCATAAGCCGTCAGATCATTTTAAAGTGGAAGGATAGGTTAAGCGAGGTAAAAGGGCCGAGAGTTCGATTATCCGAATACTTTTTGTTGAAATAATGTAACTGCAAAGAGTATTCTAATTATTATTTGATATATTATTCACCGGATCAATACCCATTGTGGATTGATCATTGTAATAGGACCAAATCCCCTTTTGCGGATTGGTCAAAAGACAATTGTAATAGGCAGAATAAGAAGTCCACCCCAACAGATATTAAAGAGGCCCAGAAATATAATAAAGGTGGGTTTACCCACCCAGTTGGAGAAGTCAGCCCTGCCAGTGAAGAGACACTTCACACGTGCCAGTCTAATATAAATAAGGAGGCTAGCACCTCACTTAGACACACAAATCACTTGCTCATTGAGAGACAAGTTTCAGATCTGCTGCTGGAGAAGAAGAAGAGAGAGAGTGGCACATATCTGGGAGAGGAATTTCTGTATTAGTTTAAGAGATCTCTTGGCATTTTATTGGCTATCTATATTAAGGAAGTTTTGCTGGGTTTTCTTCCCCTAGAGGGTTTCCCAGGATAAACGTTGTGTCTCTTTTGATTATGTATTTCTCAGTGATCTTGGATTATGCTATTGTTATCTAATGAAATTCATACAACTATAATAATGGATTAAACAATAACATGGTATCAGAGCCAAGCTAAAGGAAGCATCTTTCACAAGAGTGAAAAACGTCACTGTTGTCGTACATGAAAATTAGGGCTTTTTGATGGTGAAGCTTTTTAGCCCCAAAACCATCTAGAAAAGTGAGCCCTCCCCTAATGATCACTTTGGAACTCTCAGCGCACCTTTTTAGTGGTTGGATATCCTGGAAAGTGAAACCCTATTTTCACAAAGTACCAGAAGTACCAGAAAACTAGTGTACCAGAAGTACCGGAAGTACCAAAGTACCAGAGGTACCAGAAGCACCAGTCCATAAATCCGCAGATCAAATTTGGAGGAGAAAAAGTTGGATTTTCTCAGATCCAAACACACTAGGATACTCGCCTCAGCCAAGCGCACCTCCTGGTAAGTTCAGATTTTGATTTTGAGCACTTTCATTTTTCGGTCATTTTCCTAGCTCCAGGTAAAGATGTCTGCAAGTGTTAATATTGTTGACAAGCTAGAAGGAGTGGAAAAATTTCGTGCCTGGAAGTATAGGATTTTCCTCATTCTTGAAGAGAATGACCTAGCAAGATTCATCAAAGAAGAAGTATCGGAACCCGCCGATGCTGCATAAAAGGAAAAGAATCAAACAGACACAATAAGGGCCAAAAGAATCATTGTAGATTCAATCAAAGACGACTTGATTCCTTATGTGTCATCTAAGAAGACTCCGAAAGAAATGTTTTATGCCTTGACCAGACTATATGAAGGAAATAACATAAACCAAAAGATGAATCTAAGAAGTCAACTGAAGAATACAAGGATGTAGAAAGGAGAAATGATTCAGGAATACTTCTCCAGAATCTTAGAATTCAAAGAACAACTAGAAGCTATTGGAGATACCATAGATGAAGACGAACTCATAATGACGACCCTAAATGGTCTCACAAGACCTTGGGATGCTTTCATCCAAACGATATGTGCCAGAACGGAGAAATTGAAGTTTGATTGTCTATGGGAAGAATGCATCCAAGAAGAAACAAGAGTAGTGAATCGTGAAGCGTTACTAGAAAGGGATGATGATCAAGCCCTAGCTACTCACACCAAAGGAGGAAGGAAGAAACCCTTCTTCCAAAAGGAGACTCATAAAGAGCCTCAACAGTCAAACAAATTCAATCATAAAGAATCTCATCCAAGGAGATTTTAGAAGAAAGGACAACGAAAGGAAAGAGACTACTCATCTGTACAATGCTACCATTGTGACAAGATGGGACACATTGCAAATTTTTGTCCAACCAGACGAGAAGAATAGAAGAGAAAACATAAGAGGCTCCATGCCCATGTAGTCGAAGATGAAGAGCCACTTGCAAAGATGATAAGAGAGCATATCAAAGACTATGTCTTGATCTCAACCCTCTCAGGATCTGTAACACCCAGAGAGGACACTTGGCTCATTGATAGTGGTGCATCCAAGCACATGATGGGACAAAGAAACATTCTCTCTTGTATCTCAGAAAAGAAGTTTTCTCAGAAAGTGACACTTGGAGATGATTACCAATATCCCATCAAGGGAGTGGGAGAATCAAATCATAAACTGAATTCAGGGAATTCACTAAAAATGAAGGATGTGCTATATGTACCAGGCTTGAAGAAGAACCTACTCTCCATTTCAACTTTAGAAAAGAAAGGCTTCAGATTTGCCTTTATAGATGGAGAAGTTCTTATGTGGTCTAAAGGAGAAACCTTAAATGAAGCAATCATCATTGGAAATGAAGAAAATGGCTTGTATAAACTAAAGGGTCACTCAGAGGTTGCCATGACCCACGCCATTGAAAACTCATGTGAAATTTGGCATAGAAGGTTAGCCCACATCAACTACAAGGCACTACCATACATATGCAAAGCAATCACAGGTTTACCAGAACTCAAAGGTGACCATAAAGGCATATGCAATGGATGTGCACAAGGGAATAACATCAAGAACCCGTTTCCGAAGAGGGATAGCAAGACAGAAGGAGTCCTAGAACTCATCCATTCAGATGTATGTGGCCCAATGCCATCATCCTCCATTAGCGAGTATGTATATTATGTATCATTCTTTGATGTTTACTCTTGTAAAACCTGGATATATTTCTTGAAAACTAAAGATGAAGTGTTCAACAAGTTCAAGGAATTCAAAGGCTTGATAGAGAACATTTCTAAAAGGAAGATTAAGATACTCAGGTAAGATAATGGAGGAGAATATACCTCAAAAGAGTTTGTGAACTTCTACAAAGATGTTGGGATCAAGAGGGAATTCAATACTCCCTATAATCCCTAACAAAATGGTGTAGCTGAACGAAAGAACAGAACCATACTGGAAGCTGTGAATACTATGATCCATGATCAAGATCTTCCTATGTGCTTATGGGAAGAAACAACAATGGCAGCTGTATATGTGCAGAACCGATTGTCCCATAGTGCACTTGGGCTCAAGACACCGAAAGAGATGTTCACTGGAAAGAAGCCATAGGTAAGCCATATCAAAATATTTGGCTGTCCAGTGTTTATTCATATACCTAAAGAAAAGAGAAACAAGCTGAACCCTTCAGGAAATAAGGGAATATTTGTGGGATATTGTGAGGTCTCCAAGGCCTTCAGAATCTATATACTAGGTCAACATCACATTGAGATCAGCAGGGATGTGACCTTTGATGAATATGCAGCGCTCAAGAAATGTAAACGATGCCATCTTGAAGAGGTATATGAAGAGGAACCCGTAATCCCCAATACTGCAATGAGGGAGGTTCCCAGAGTTGCAGAACCAGTGAGGGAAGTTGTAACTTCGCCTGATGAGGAACTTCTAGAAGACCATGATATAGTAGAAGTGAAAGAACCTCCTCAGATGACGATCCTCCATAAAAGAAATCTAGCTTGGGTTAGAGAGATTATTCAAGATGGAGAGAAGTACGGTGTTCCCCAAGGAACTACGAGACAGGTGAAAAGACCAAAGCCATTCTCCAATTATACATCTTTGATGTGTGATCTCCTAGAAGAGGAGCCTACCTATTTTGAAGAAGCCATTCAGAGGAAAGAATGGGAAGATGCCATGATAGAGGAATACCAATCCATAATAAAGAATGAAGTATGGGAAATAGTTCCCGAACCAAAGAATAAAGATGCGGTATCCTCCAGATGGCTCTTCAAAATAAAACATGTTGCTGATGGAAGTATTGAGAAGTATAAAACAAGATTTGTCGCTCGTGGCTTTTCCCAGAAGGAAGACATTGACTATGAAGAGACATTCTCTCCTGTGGCCAGATACACTTCGATCAGAACCATCATAGCTCTTGCAGCTAAGATGAAGTGGAAGCGGCACCAGATGGACGTGAAGACAACTTTCCTAAATGGTTTCATCGAAGAGGAAGTGTATATAGAGCAACCTCAAGGATTTGAGGTTGAAGACAAGAAGTCTCATGTCTGCAGATTGAAGAAATCCTTATATGGATTGAAGCAAGCTCCTAGAGCTTGGTATGGTTGTATAGACAGTTTCTTGACGAGCTTAGGCTTTACCAAGAGTAAAGAAGACTCTAACCTCTACTTCAAAATCATGAACAATGAGCCAGTAATCTTACTACTATATGTGGATGACTTATTCTTAACTGGAGAAGAATAAGCTGACGTGTTAACCAAACCCCTATCTCGTGTGAAGTTTGAGTACTTCCGAGATAAGCTCGGCATAGTTAGAAAGGACCTTCCTCGAAAGGGGGAGTAGTTGTTGTGTTCCTTGCTTCTGACCTAGTTGTCAGACATAAAGCAAGATGAGATGTTTCTTGCTTCTGACCTAGTTATCAAATGTGAAGCAATATGAGATGTTCCTTGCTTCTGACCTAGTTGTTAGACGTAAAGTAAGATGAGATGTTCCTTGCTTCTGACCTAGTTGTTAGATGTAAAGCAAGATGAGATGTTCCTTGCTTCTGACCTAGTTGTCAGATGTAAAGCAAGATGAGATGCTCCTTGCTTCTGACCTAGTTTTCAGACGTAAAGCAAGATGAGATGGTCCTTGCTTCTGACCTAGTTGTCAGACGTAAAGCAAGATGAGATGTGTACCTTGCTTCCGCCCTAATGGTTGTGACATAAAGCAAGATGATATGATGAGACTAGAATTGAGCTTCTGGTTGGATAACTATGACGTAAAGCCAGTCTAGTATCTTGCTTCCAACGGGATGGTTTTGACGTAAAGCAGGACGAGTATCTTGCTTCCAGCTTGAGTGTTGTGACGTAAAACAAGACGATGAGATGAGACTAGTGCTGTGCTTCCATCTTGATAGTTGTGACATAAAGCCAGTCTAGTATCTTGCTTCCAGCCTAAGTGCTGTGACGTAAAGCAAGACATTGAGATGAGACAAGTACTGAGCTTCCAGCTTGACAACTGTGACGTAAAGCCAGTCTTGTATTATGATGAGCCAACCTTGTGTTGTGATGATGATGATGTATCCATTTTTATACTAATACATATTGATGCAGATGATGATGGCATTCCTTTGAGAATGACGATGCTTCCAATGAAGAAAAATTCCAATGATTTATAGATACGCTAGTCAGTCTTCCAAGATGATATTGATGATGTTGTCCTCTCAGCCACTTGATGCTGTTGATGATGCTATCCTCTCTCTCTCCCATGATGCTGCTGAAGAATACCCTTCTTGTTAAGGGGGAGTGTTGAAATAATGTAACTGCAAAGAGTATTCTAATTATTATTTGATATATTATTCATCAGATCAATCCCCATTGTGGATTGATCATGTTGGTTATTGTAATAGGACCAAATCCCCTTTTTCGGATTGGTCAAAAGACAATTGTAATAGGTAGAATAAGAAGTCGGCCCCAACAGATATTAAAGAGGCCCAAAAATATAATAAAGGTGGGTTTACCCACCTAGTTGGAGAAGTCGGCCCTGCCAGTGAAGAGACACTTCACACGTGCCAGTCTAATATAAATAAGGAGGCTAGCACCTCACTTAGACACACAACTCACTTTCTCATTGAGAGACAAGTTTCGGATCTGCTGCTGGAGAAGAAGAGAGAGAGAGTGGCGCATATCTGGGAGAGGACTTTCTGTATTAGTTTAAGAGATCTCTTGGCATTGTATTGGCTATCTATATTAAGGAAGTTTTGTTGGGTTTTCTTCCCCTAGAGGGTTTCCCAGGATAAATGCTATGTCTCTTGTGATTGTGTATTTCTCAGTGATCTTGGATTATGCTCTTGTTATCTAATGAAATGAAAACAACTATAATAATGGCTTAAACATTAACACCTATCAGCCGTCGGATCAAACTCGAATTCCCGTTAGTCATCGGATCATTTCAAGTGGAAGGATATGATAAGTGAGGTAAAAGATATGAGATCTCATTTATGAAAATTTCTGTCAGCCGTTGGATCATTCTAAGTGGAAAGATAGGATAAGATAGAAGAGATGCATCACAGATAGATCGAGCCATCAATCCAAGATCATGATCAACGAACAACATTTAGTTCAGGTATAAATATGCAAGGAGGATAAGCTCAAAAAAAATTTCACTTCAGATTTTTCAGTTTGAGATTTGAAAAACCCGAAACTCGGAGAGCTGGAAATCCAAAATGAATAAGGACCATCTAATCTGGAGAACATAAAATGACCATTAGATCATGGATATCTATGTCAATAAATTACGTGAGAAAACCTCGTCCGCAAGGACATGTGGTAGACCACGTCAGCAAATGACATATGGGAGTTCACATCAGCAAACCACGTCAGCAAGGATATGTGACAGACCATGTCAGCAGACCACGTCAGCAAGGACGTGTGGCTGACCATGTCAACAAGGACATGATTTGTTTGATCTGAAAGATCACTTCAGATGTGTTCTCAACCATTGATCATAGTACAATGGAAGGATAGTGTAAGTTTGAAAAGTTGAAATCCCGAAGTTTCGAAGGGAGAAGTTACGACAACCGTCCATATCAATGTTTGATTACGTCCTAGCCGTCAGATTGAACAATGAAAGGATGAGTGTAAGGATCAAATATGACCATTGATTTGTTTCTGTGAAATAAACCGTTCAATCTGATTCAAAGGTTTGAAAATTTGAAAACCCAAAGTTTCGAAGGGCGAAGTTCTATCAGCCGTCCATCTTATCAGATGATTGAATCATGACCATTGATTGATAAGCGCTCAAGTGCTCGTTAAGCATAGTGTTTGGTCACCGCTGTTGGTCATGTGATATAAGAGATTAAATAAAGTTCATGAGGACCTGTGGATAAAAAAACCTCTATGTGTATAATCCAACGGCACTGATCAAACTGAATCTGATCAAAGGGTTGTTGTTTCATCTCATGATTTCTTGATCAGTTATGATTCAGTTACACTAATTGAATCATCGTTCCTGAGCGGTTGAATCATTGTTCCTGAGCATTGGAATCATGGCTCTTGAGCGTTCTGAGATTATCGACATTGAGCGATGGAGATGTAGAGTGTAACAGATGATGAGAGCATGAATAAAAGAAAGATGTCGAGACAAAGGAAGGTAACTGTTTCTTTGTAAAACAAGTTGAACTGTATGTAATGAAGAATACAACAAGAACATAGTGAGAAAGTGCAGAGGGGAGGCATAGCACATAGAATGGATATGGCGCACAGAGAATAAAGCACAAGAAGATGCGAGCAAAAACACACTGATGCAGGCATAGCAGAGCAGTGTAACAAAATGGTGATGAGACTGGTAAGTCATTGATAAATGTTGTATCACTGTAATAAATTTCAGCAAGCAAAGATTTATATCCTAGGGTGGTAGGGTGGTGCTAGGGAGGACTGTTCTCCTCAGAGTTTCAAGTGGGTGCTTGAACACAAGAAGTTGTAGCTTCCATCTGGTTGCAGCCAGAAAAACCAGGGTGGTAGGGTGGTGCAAGGGAGAACCATTGTTCTTTGTTATACAGGTTGGTTCCTGTGTGACTGGAAGTTGGTGCTTCCATCCAGTTGGTGCTGGAACACTAAGGAAGTTGGTGCTTCCTTCTAGTGGGTAATAGAGAAACTAGAGAATTCGTTCTCTCAACAAGTTGTAGCTTGTAAAACAAAGGTGGTAGCCTCACAAAGAGTTGGTGCTCATAAGAATGATAATGTACAGAAAATAAAGACTACTTATGATATTAAGAAGAAGAGGTTTTCTCCCTTTATGGGTTTCCTCAGGAATATCTGTCTCTGTATACTTCATGTGTGTGATTGATGTTGAATACTCTATTGCTTACCTCCCTGAATTATTGTGATCATCATTAAGTGTTATGTAATGAGTTTAAATTTAAGCACAATAACAACTGATTCACCCCCCCCCCCTCTCACATTTTATTTATGTAGTGTTGTATGTTGATGGTTGGAAAAAACAATGAGATCATCAAGGATGTCAAAACTCAGTTGTCCTCTAAATTTGATATGAAATATCTTGGTGATACAAATTTTATTTTGATCATGAAAACTAAAAGATATCAAACAAACTGGTTGAATTAGAGGAAATATATTGAGACAATATTGTAGAGGTTTAATATGCAGGAATGTAAACTAGTCAAGGTCCCTATTTCTATAGGTGTAAAGTTATTTGTAGATTAGTGTTCTAAGACACAAGAAGAGGAAGATGACATGCCTTATATTCCCTATGCTAGTGTTGTTTGTAGTTTGATGTACGCAATAGTCTATATTGGACTAGACATTGCACGCTCGATGGGAGTTTTTAGCACGTATATGTTAAAACCAAGGAGTATTGGACAACTGTAAATAGGGTTTTCAGATATTTGCATGGCATTACATATTATGGTATTTTCTACCAATGAATACCTGGTGTAAATAGAGTGTTGGACATGTTGATATTTTGGTAGCCGTGGGAGGTATTAACCTCCACGTGTAACCTTGACAAGAATATAATATTCCAAGAAGCAAGAAGAAACCCTAAAGCATTGAACATAACCCTAGAAGACAAGTCGGCTAAAGAGAATAATTAATATTGAGTCTTTAGCCTCCAGAAAGAGAAGTCGGCCCAGAGAACTAAGAAAGAGCAATGTAAATATAGTATTCTAGAGCTAATTTGTACACACAGAGCTCATAACTGCAAAAATTTAGTGCACACTGCAGAAAGTTAGTAAGTGCGCAAGTCTGAAGAGTAGATGCAGTTGCAACTACTACAACTTGTATTTTTGGTTTTAGGCTTGGACTTTCTCTTGGTTATGGTTTGGAATTTCTGCTTGGTATGCTAGCTCTAGAGAGTGATATGCTACCTTGATTGGCTATTAGGCCTAGGGTTTGCTTCCAGAATTATTCTCTATCAAGGTTAAGGTGCTCGAGGGTGGCTTCTGTTGGATTACTGAGAGGGGGGGTGAATCAGTAATAACGTAATTATAATCCTTTTCTTCAAATGTTATATCAATGTAGAATTATTATCCAATAATGAGCAGTAATAAATAAACAATCACACACATACACAGTACACCAGTTTTTTACGTGGAAACCCAAATTGGGAGAAAACTACGGAATGCTTTTTCTTATATGTCTTGAAGAATTACATTCATTGGAAGCACCAACTTTGTTTTCCAGCTGCAACTGGAAGGAGGCTCCAACCCTCTAGTTTCTTAGGCTACAACCCGAGGGAAGCTCCAACTCCCCAAATCTTTGGCTACAACCGGAAGGAGGCTACAACCCCCAATGTTCTCCGGCTACAGCCGGAAGGTGGCTACAACCACCTATCCTTGCCCCGTCCTGCCACCCTGAAGTAGAAGTAGAATGATGGAACCACTGTCACACTATCACTGTGAGATATACCGCTGTAAATCTGTACCAATAAATCTGAACCATGCATCAACCTGTAATCAACCTGTACCATAAACAAATGCATCAACCATGCACCAACCATGCACCAACCTGTAATCAACCTAACTTGTAATCAACCTGTATCATAAACAAGTGCATCAACGATGCACCAACCTGTAATCAACCTGTACTATAAACAAGTGCATCCAACCATGTACCAAGTATGTTCCAATCATGTGTCAACTACTCATCAACTATGAATCATCAATATGTACCAACATCATCAACTATACACTTCATGTATGTGTCAACTCATCAACTACTTGTCTCAACCATGTACTCAACATGTGCCACAACCAAAAGCCCTCATCAATTTCATCATACAAATATGATTTGTAGCTCTGTAATAGACCTGGTGTATATGATCACATTCCTGCAAACCTTCCTTAACTTTAAAAAACAAGAGACTAGCATTTTCATCAAACTTTTCTTTAGTCTCACATGCCTCGTTTTGGATTAGTCAACAACCCTAACTTGAAGTAATCATAACTTTGAACATGTAAAGTATAAATATCTAAAACTGATATACAATGTTCTTCAGTGTGTTTTATACAATTCCTCCAAGTGACACTACTTGGAACCTCTCATAAAAGGAGTTATAGCAAAAATGGCATACCTTGCTGAATTCTGGATTATTCTAAAGAGCGACCTTGTAGAGTGTGCCCCGCACAAAATATTTAATGAAATGATCTGAAAATATTAAAAAATATACTAAAGAATGTACCCTAACCAACACATTTGGTATCACTGAATTTGGATCTGTTATGAAGAAGTTATGACGTTTTTACCTGAAACACCTGATTTTGACTAGTTTCAGGAATGGCCACAAACCCTATTTTCCACAAAGTGTAAATCCCAAAATACAACGACCCACAAGCTTAATTTCTAACCACAAATACTTGGATATGTTTTATCACTTGCATAGAAATTCCAGGATCTGAATAATTATAGAAAAATAGTTATAGTGAAAATGGTGAGATGACTTGAAAATAACATACCTTAAAAAGCACCATCAAAAGAATTTATCCTTCCTTGCATTTCGGCCTTCTTTTCTTCACTTTCCTCATAATTTAGGCTTAGATATCATTTGTATACCTCAGACACCTATATATATTCAATATGCTCAAGTGTGATTCAAATTAGAGATCCTTGCCTCTTATTTATACTCTCCAAGTAGCTTCCTTAAAAACATCTTCTAGGTCACTTGACCCCACTTTCCTTATTTTAGGGTTGGGTCCACTTGTAATTTCTCCATTAAAATTATTATTGAAATAATTTATTTTGTAATCACTTTGAATTATAATACACTCATCACTTCACTTTATTATTTACCTTTTAAAATCTCTTAAACCACTTTGATAACTTTGATCTTTTGGGGCTTCTAGATGACATATGAGGGTCCTCCAACTTCGTAAGGCCATAACTCTCAAACTGTGAGGAGTTATGTGACGTTATACATACCACCATAAATGGCATGACATGTACTATCCATATAGAATAGTATTATCCAAAAATATATCATAACTCATACCGTTACCCATCAAACAAACTTGGGTCCATTACCCAAACCTGGGGTCTCCAACTTCTCATGGCCATAACTCTCTAACCGTGAGGAATTATGTGACGTTACACATACCACCAGAAATGACATGACAAGCACTATCCATCTAGGATATTTTCCCTGACAAATTCAATTCCCTTCATCTCATTATTCCACAATAAATCATGGGTTCTCTTACTGCACAAAGCGTCTTCCCGTGAGGGCTTTCACCATAAGGGGACCACTTTGGAGTTCATCCATATTTACTTCTTATCAACCATGACAAAACAATAATGAATCATATTTACATCAAACACTATTGGGTCCATTACCCAAACCTTTGTGCTACGGGTCTTTCTTCAAGGGTTGACATCAATGACAACCAACCTTAATCAACAGCTTCAATCTATGGTTGGGTGAAAATATTGCTATATTGTCTATGGTGAAATGAGCACACCTATTTTTCTAACAGGTTATGGGACCACACTATCTTCGTACAGTCTAACCGTTGAAAGACAGACTAGGAGGATTTGCTCAGTTACAGTTGTAGTTGCAGTGAAATTGTTTCTTTAGCAACGAAACCCTAACCCTCTTGTTAAGGCACCTTAAGTGAAGTGACTAAATGAATTTCTGGATAGGCTAGTGCGCCCTAGCCTATCACACCTCCTGGTACTCTCAGCAAGCTAAGACATCGAGTTTGAGTTTTTGTTCAAAATCAAAGGTTGACCAAGTCAAAACAGTCATGAATTACTCTATGAAGTCACAAAAAAAGTTAGAAGGGGCTTCGAACTTTAGAGCATGGAAGAAAAGGATTGATCTCATCCTTTCCAAGAATAAAGTGTTAGATATCATGAAAGGAAAGATCGTGGAACCATAGTTTGAAGAAGGAAAAGAGAAGGAAACTCAGAACATTGAAATTATGGAGACGTTCAAGGGTACTAACATCAATGACATGAGTATCATAGTGGACTATGTAAAAGACCACTTGATACCCTACATATCTCATATTGACTCATCTAAGAAGATGCACGATGCCCTAACTAACCTCTTCTTAGTCAGAAACATTGGACAAGTAATGAGTCTGAAGAATGAACTCCGTGTCATGAAAATGAATGATGATGACATCATAACATCATACTTGGTAAGAATCTCTCAAATAAGAGATCAACTACAAGATATTGAAGAAATCATTTCATAAAAGGAACTGGTAAGTATAGTACTCAATGGCCTTCCCAAGACATGGGATGCATTTGTCGCAAACATGAACACAAGAAACGAGTATCCCACATTTGAAGAACTTTGGAATTGTTGTGCACAAGAAGAATCAAGGATTAAAACAAAGGAGAAATCCCAAAATAAATACGGAGATCAAGCATTCACAACAAAGTTCAAGAATTTCAGGAATAAGAAGAAGTTTCGCTTGAGGAAGAAACCAAATCAAGAAAATGATATGTCAAAGATACAATGCTTCAACTGTCGAAAATATGGTTACTACAGGAACCACTATCCTAATTTAAAGAAAAGGAAGGAAACAAACGAAGCATCAGTTGCCGAAGAAAGGAAACCCTCAAAGAAGGCCAAGTAGGATAAAACATACTTCTTCTTCTAAATCAAGGTAACAATATTCTTCAAAGTTCTTGTACATACCATGTTTACATAGTTTCTTTACATATCATGCATATATATTTCTTAGAAGATAATATGTTTAAGTGAAACAATACCTATGGAAGAATAACAAGATAAGGATTGTTATCATGATGACTACAAGTCAAGCAATACACATGAAAGGATGAAGTAGGTTGACAATCTTTGGTGACAATTCCTGTGGAAGCTATTATGTAAGTAACAACTTCCAGGTGGGTCACAATCAGAATCAAAATTGAAGAAAACCAGAAGGAGTTAGACCATAAATAATTTAGTAATCAAGAGGAAACTAGAATAAGACTTGTGACACCTTGCAAAAACAAATAAGGATGCAAACGAAAGCATGGACTCTCTCAGATGAAGGGAACTGATTACATAATTCCAAAAGAAGAGCATGCATTTAGGAATGAAGCTGGAATTAGGAGGTAGCTAATCCTAAACGATATGATCCAGTGAAGAAGAATCCGTGAAGATTATGAAGTATTTGTCCATGTTCCCATTGAAAGTAGTAACCATGATGAACAACACGTGCTCAATTTGACTCTAGAAGAAGTCTTCTTCATAAAGAATACTTAAAGTATCTTTGGTTTTCCATCTACATCCATAATCCTATGATGAAAGTAAGAAATCAAAATCTTCAAGGCATGGAATCTATAAAAGAATCCATGGACCCAAAAAGCTAAAGAGGAACACAAGGAAGAACATGAAGATTCCAAGAAAGAAAGAAAATCCAGAACAACCAATTATCATACCGAGAATCATAAGACTACCATCTTGGTTTGAACCCACTAGAAGCAATCAAGAAAAAGAAATGGAAGTTATGATAAAGAACAATGTATGTAAGAAAATGTGAAAAGGACTTATGAATGGAAGCATTGTGAGATTCAGAGGTTCTTCTAGAAGGAGGGAGAAAAACTATAAAGAAAACTCACCAGTATCCATGGATTGGAATTTACATGAAAACATTGTTCTTCCCAAATAAAGCAAGTGAGAAAGAAGCTTTTACTGGAAAAAGACCCATGCATGTAGATATACGAAGATCTTGTATGGATTCAAAAAACTTGATGCATAGTATCTCATATACAACAGAAGCGTGGTGAAAAATTTCTATAACATAGATAGTGTATCAGAATAGCTACTTAGTAGTCCGAGATAATGGATTGCTAATCCATGGAAAACTCTCACGATGACAGAAGAAGTGCTACTTGGATATGTTTCAGTTTGATATTTTCCACGATGTCATGAACTAATAGGAAACATAAGTGTTGAATTCAGCCATGAAATATTGTAATGATCAGAGCTATATGAAGCCTTCAGAGAAAACCAGTGACAAACCGAAGTACATTTGAGATCAAGCATTATATTCTCCATGATGAAGTCCAGAAGAGAGAAGTGGTTCTCCAGTATATCTCCACCGATGAGTAGATAGTAGATATTTTGGTAAAGCCTCTCTCAAATATGAAAAGTTTTCGTACTTAGGAAACAAGCTGGGGCTCGTGCAGACAACTTCATTATTGAAAAAGGAATATATTACTCCCAGGTTGAGAGGGAGTAATGATATGTTATTGATTTATGGACAATCATTTTTCAGTTCGAAAAATGGTCTAGGATGAGCAGTTCCTTTCTAGTTTGGAAAGTGGTTTGAGATTTCTAACGAACATGCATTTTTCTAGCTTGTAAAATGGTCCATATCAGATAGTCATTTTCGTAATGAAAATGGTTCGATAGATTGCTGATGTACCATAGAAAGAGATTCCCCTTTTGTCTAATGTGGGGGAATGGTCCAAGAAAGTCATTCTTCTTGGAAGTCACTCTGAGTAGTGGCCAAGTAGATTTTTTTGCCTCGCTGGGCAGTCATTCTTTCGAAGTTCACAGTTGTGAGAAGTTTCGAAGAATGGTCAGTTTTGGAGGTTGTTGCAGGACAATCATTTCCATTAGGAAATGTTCCAGATAGTCATTCCCTAGGGAAGACTCATTCTCTCCAGGTTTCACTATGATTAGTGCCAGAGGAGTGGCCCAGTTAGGTGAATGGTCCAGTCTCAGAAATCAAGGACAATTATTCTTCTATGCTTGAGAAGAATAGTATAGATATCCCATGGGTGATGTTTTACTTTCTGAGGGCAGATGCTCTTCCATATCTCACAGATGTGAGTGGAAGAATGGCCCAAATGACTAACTTTATATCATGATATATTTTTTTTATACAGGTTGATATCAGATAATATGATTGCTATGGAGACTGTATGTCTCTGGATAATAGATGTATGTTACTATGGTGGATGTGTTCCACTGGTTGTGACTATGTGTCACTGATTAAGTAGTTGTGTGCTACTTGGCATGGTTGTGTACCACTGGATAATAGTTGTGTACTACTATGGATAGACACAATTGTGTTCTATTGAATGGAATTGTTCTGATTGCCATGAAGACTATCAATAGTGTTGGAAATGATTACCAACTAGATGGATAGTCAGTGTGCTGGTGGACATACATTCTCTAGGAAGAAAATGGTCCAAGACATTTATTATTCTAGGACATATGTCCATATTAGAAGAATAGTCCTTGCAGCCCATGGCATGGCTTCCAACATTTGCTGGAAAAGTTATTCTTCTAGGACATATGTTCAGATTAGAAGAATGGTTCTTATATCACTCCGTTGAGTAAGTGACTTATTCAACATCATGCCTGATTACTCAGATGTAGTATGGATTCAAGAGATGATGCAATTGATGCTATCAGATGATACTAATAGTGATGATGGTTCTCGTGATTTGATCATGAGATAGCCTATGTGGCTATGATGATGCTACCGGTTGAATGATCTGTTTTTGCTCAAAATCAATGCCTTTAATACCTCCCTAGCTAGGAGGGGTGTTGATATTTTGGTAGTTGCAGGAGGTATTAACCTCCACATGTAACCTTGACAAGAATATAATATTCTAGGAAGTAAGAAGAAAACCTAAAGAATTGAACATAACCCTAGAAGACAAGTCATATAAAGAAAATAATTAATATTGAGTCTTTAGCCTCTAGAAAGAGAAATCGGCCCAGACAACTAAGAAAGAGCAGTATAAATATAGGATTCCATAGCTCATTTGTACACACAGAGCTCACAACTGCAGAAATTTAGTGTGCACTATAGAAATTTAGTAAGTGCACAAGTATGAAGAGTAGCTGCAGCAATAGTTACTCCAACTTGTATTTTTTGTTTTAGGCTTGGACTTTCTCTTGGTTATGGTTTGGATTTTCTGCTTGGTATGCTAGCTCTGGAGAGTGATACACTACCTTGATTGTCTACTATGCCTAGGGGTTGCTTCCATAATTATTCTCTATCAAGGTTAAGGTGCTCGGGGTGGCTTCGGCCTATGGTTGGGTGACAATATTTCTATATTGTCTATGGTGAAACGATCACACCTATTTTTCTAATAGGACATACATGGATTTGTTGATGTAGATTGGGATGGAGATATGGATCATAGAGGATCTAAAAGTGGTTATATGGTTAACCTATTTGGCGGAGAAATCAATTGGTTGAGAAAGAGACAATATGTAGTTGCACTCTCAACTACATAACACAAATACATGGAAAACACTCATGCGAGTAAGGAAGTTGTATGATTACATAGATTGTGTTCAGGTATTGGGTTTGTACATCAAGTTGTAAGGTTATATTGTGACAATTAGAATGTAATATTTCTGGAAAATAACCTTGTTTATAATTCTAAGACAAAGCATATTGATGTTCAATATCACTTTGTGAGAGACATGGTTGAAGACAAGAAGGTGCTACTGGTGAAGGTGGATACTTTGAAGAATATTGTAGATTCATTGACAAAGTCTATAAGAACTGAAAAGTTCTCTTAGTGTATAGGAGAAATTGACATTATTGATCATGTAGTCCTCTCCCCCATGTACGCAAAGAAAACAACAAGTGTGATGATGTTGGGTATGTGTTATATTATTTTCACGACATTGTACATTTTGTTGAGGGGGTCACATGAGAGACAAGAGAACCCATATTTTGGGGGGTTGTTTTTGGTCTATTTTTGGGTGGTTTTGGCCCATTGTAATATAATTCTAGTTTGATAGATTAGGTTTTTTTTTTTATGCTATAGACTCATATATATTGTATTGTAAATGGTGAAGTTAATACAATGAGAGTTACAAGCATGGCTCTAAACATTTTCTAGTTTTCCTGGTTAAGGGTTTCTAGGGTTACTTTCTAAGTATGTGTGTGAATGCTATTGTTTTCCTCTCTGTTTTATAAATAATCTGTGTGTGCATTTCTATACTATAAATGTTTAAAACTTACATTTGGTATCAGATAAATTATGGGCTTCAGGGGGATTCCTTTATTGCTAATGGTCTAGCTATCTTGGGTCTATGATAAACTTGGTTTTAGTGGGAGGTATGCAATGGTGAAAGAGAATGACGAGAAGTTCTAAAATCGAGATAGATAAATTTAATGGGAAAAGGTTTGAGCTATGGAATCTCAATATGGAGGATCTTTTGGTAGATAAAGAACAATGGGTTTTTGTGGACATTGGTATTGCACCTATGGGTATGTTGACAAAATATTGGATGAAGTTGGATAGAAAGGAAAGTAACACAATTTGGTTGTCTTTCAGATTCAGTGTTATTGAATGTCTTGGAGAAGCTACAACCAATGCATTATGGGATATGTTAGCGGATTTATATTAGTCTAAGCTCCTGATAAACAAAATTTTCCTTTGGAAGAAGATGTACCTCTTGAGGCTGAATGACGGAGACTCAATGCTAGAGCATCTAAATGCCTTCAAAACTATGGTAATTCATTTGTTGTCTATCAACATTAATTTTTTTTATGAAGATAAGTGCATTAGTCTACTGTGTTCTTTTATAGATTCATGGGATAGTTTGGTTGTAGATACTGGGAGTAATGCAACCACATTAATGTTTGATGATGTGGTTTCATTATTTTTATCAGAAGAAATGAGGAGGAAAACCATGGATAGTAAGAGAACATATGCCTTATTTGTAAGAGTACATTCCCTAGATAGAAATAAAAATAAGTCCTAGAGTGGGAGATATAAATTTGGAGGTAGGTCTAAATCTCTAGGAAAATCCTTAATGAAAATGATGGAAATGTGGTGACAATTGGAAGAAGGATTGTAGATCTAAAATAATTAAGAGAGGGAAGGGATTTGATGATGTTCCTTCCACAAAAGGGAATGCCTCCTCAGAGGAATGAGGGGATGTGTACTTGTATTCTTCAAGAACACATGCAGATCATGATGTATGAATGATCGATTTGGGTGCTTCTTTTCATATGACTCCCCACAGGGAGTGGTTTTTTGAATATGAAAAGTATAATGTAGGTAAAGTTTTCCTATGGGACGACTCTAGCTAGAATCATAGAACGAGGAAAAGTTAAGTTGTTTCTCAAAGATGGAAGGATTAGAACACTCCCTAGGGTTTTTCACATTTCAGAGTTGTATAGTAACTTGATATCTATAAGTAAGACAAGTGATGTAGGTGTACTTACTGGGTTTGAAAAGGAAACCTGCAAAGTAGTTTGAGGAGTAATGGTTTTGATGAGGGGAATTTGGAGTGGAACTTTGTACAAATTATTAGGTAGTACTATCATTAATGGGTTTAAAGACTTTAATGTTCCTATGGGTGGAAATGAAGAAGGCAAAACCTGTATTGTCTCTCAAGCAAAGACAATGTTGTGGCATCAAAGACTGGGACTTATTGGAGAGAGGGAATTCAAGCACTACATGGTAAAGGTATGATTGAAGGCTTTTATGATTTCACACTGGATTTTGATTTATGTGAAAACTGCATATATGGTTAAAAAAATTAAGATTCTCACTTGTTGCTACAAGAGCAAAGGGAATATTAGAGTTAGTACATAGTGAGGTGTTTGGACTTGTGCCACTTCCATCACTAGGTAAATATTTGTACTATGTTTCATTCATTGATGATTTATTAAGGAATATATAGATTTATTTCCTCTGAAATAAATCTGAGGTCTTTGGTAAATATAAAGAGTTTAAGGCTATTGCAGAGAATCAAACAGGGGAGAAAATAAAGGTGTTGAGGATAGAGAATGGTGGAAATTTTTGTGGGAATGAATTGGAGGAATTATGTAAAAAGTGTGGAATTGCAAGGAATAATACTACTCCATACACACCTCAACAGAATAGGGTTGCAGAAAGGATGAATAGGACACTGATGGAAAAATCAAGGAGTATGCTTAGTGGTGTCATGTTATGACATAAATTCTAGGTAGAGGAAGTGGGTATCGTGTGTTTCCTGGTAAATCAATCACCCTTGACATAAGTGTTGATGGAAAAAACTATACATGAGGTATGGACTAGTAAAAAAACCTCTCTTGAACAACTCAAAGTTTTTGGTTGTGATGCTTGTGTCCATGTTTTAAAGGAAAATAGAAGTAAGTTGTATAATAAAGCTGAAAGGTGTATTTTTATTGGTTATAAAGATGGTATAAAAGGCTATAAACTTTCCAACCCAGTAGCTAAGAAGACTATTTACAGTTGAGATGTTGTCTTTAGAGAGGTTAAATGTGTTCATGAATAGGAAGTCATACCAAAGGAAAAACAACCAGAGACAATAGAGTTTGAGTTGGAGGGTGAATAATTTGAGTCAATAAAAGAACATGAATCCAAAGAGAAACCTCATACTCTAGTATTGAGGATATCAGTTTGAGACTAAATGAAACTAGAAAGGTATATTCCACTTGATTTTAATAATAGTTTTTCTTTATCTATTATAGGTGATGATCATAGAACTATTAGGGAGGTAGTGATTTCAGAGGATGGTAAACTTTGGGAGAAGGCCATGGTTGAAGAAATGGCAGCCTTGGATAAAAAAGAGGCTTGGGATCTAGTTGAGTTTCCATATAGAAGAAAGTCTATTGGTAGAAAATGAGTGTTTAAGAAGAAATTGAATGCATAAGGTAAAGTGGAGAAGTATAAAACTCACTTACTGTAAAATGATATTCCTAGGTAGAGGTAATTGATTTTGGTGAAATTTGTTCTCATGATGCTAAATTGACTTCTATTAGATTTATGTTGTTTGTTGTTGCTACTTTTGATCTTGAGGTAGAACAAATGGACGTAAAGATAACATTCCTACATGGGGATCTTGAAAAATAAATCTACATGAAACAATAAGAAGGTTTTGCAGTGAAGGGAAAGAAATAGTCAGTTTGTAAGATTAAAAAGTACTCGTATGGGTTAAAACTATCTCCAAGGATTTGGTATCAAAAGTTTGATACTTATATTTTGGGACTTGGTTTCACAAGGAGAAAATATGATCATTATGTGTATTTCAAATTAGTTGGTGATCATTTTATTTATGTATTCTTGTATGTTTATGATGTTTTTTTTATTAGAAACAATAAGGAAATTATTAAGAATGTTAAAACTTTGTTGTCCTTTAAATTTGATATGAAATATCTTGGTGATGAAAACTTTATTTTGGGCATGGAAATTAAAAGAGATCAGGAAAAAAAGAAACTTTGGTTGAATCAAAGGAAATATATGGAGATAATATTGTAGAGGTTTAATATGAAAGAATGCAAAGTGGTCAACGTCCCTATTCTTATAGGTGTAAATTTATCTATAGAATAGTGTCCAAAGACACGATAAGATGAATACGACGTCTCCCATATTCCCTATGCTAGTTTTGTTGGTAGTTTGATGTATGCAATGATTTGTACTATACTGGACATTTCACATCCAATGGGAGTTTTGAGCACGTATTTTTCGAAACCAGAGAAGGAGCATGAGACAACTGTAAAGAGGGTTTTTAGGTTTTTGCGTGACATTAAATACTATGGAATTTTCTACCAAGGAAGACCTAGTGTAAATGGGGTGTTTGAAATACATAGATTTGTTGATGTAGACTGGGTTGGATATTTGGATTGTAGAATACCTACAAGTGGCAATTGTAAAATGGGCCCATTTTTCGACGATTTGCCGACGACTATTTGTTGCCACTACGTCACAAGTTCAACGAAGGAAAAAATTGGTTTTTCATCGCATCCGCTTCGTCACACTTACAAAATTCCATCATTTGTCAGTAGTGTGACTTCCAAATACATTGTAAGAATGACTTAACATGTCCCATAAGTTTGTCTCAAATTCATCACACTGTCATCGCTAGTACATCAGACGATTGACAACGCAACGAAAAATGTTTCCTGGTAGTTCCACACAAATGCAACATGTGGTCATCACTAAGATGTCTAAATATCGATGAACGTCAGTTGTAAGAGAGAAAAATCTTTGATGAATGTTCCCCTTTAGTTCATCACAACATTTCTTTTTTGTCTCCATGTCGTCGATATTGCAACGAATATATGACAAACCCTCGATGGATGTCCCACAAAAGAAGAGCACAATCCCATCGAAAGATTGACAGAGTACTGATGAAGATGTTTTATTTGCAACAATTTTTGGGTGAGGAAGAAAGTCGTTACTATAGTCAAACTATCGAAAAAATGGGTCATCGACAGTCCAACGAATAGTTATTATTTATAAAATGAAATATATTTTTCACTTTTATCAAGGGAAAGGTTGTATGTCGGGGCATTAAGCAAAGAGGATCCAAGGAACAAGCCAATTTCATGCCGATATGATGGAGGGATGGAAAAAAAAACAAGTTTCATTAAAGGCATCTTGGTAGGGATATAGTAGAGGTTGTAATGAAGTTGAGGTGGGATGGTTTGTATTGTATAGTTTGGCATGTTTGAATATGAAAACATGAAGTCACTTGTGGAGGGTAGCTTGGTAGACTGCAATATTGCTTGAGAGGGAGATAGATGGAGGACTAGTTGAAGATATAAATATAATTTTTTTATCATTTTTTGTGAGCATATAGATATAATCGCGTCCATCATATAGGGCATCAAACTCAAATTGGTATGGTTTCCCTAATATGAGGTCCAAGCAGTTAAGTGGGGTAGCATTGTAGGTAACAATGTCTATAAAGTGAGTTCCACTTGCAAAAGTAAGATTGCAGTTTTAAGAGACCAACAACTATTGATTCACCTCCCTAATTGACTCAGACATGATGATATGGTAAGATGAGCAATTACAGGAAGATACATGGTACTTTTGATTATCATTATTTAGAATGAGGTGAGCTATAGATCCTTAATTTGAGAATTATAGGTAAAAAAATATTTTCATTCTATAGTGAGATAATTGCATGCCATGAGGATTAAAACAATATCATTCAGTGGGGTTATCCATGTCTATATTAGATGTATCATTGGGGGAGAATATGGAGAAAATTGTTATTTTAGAAAATAATGTGTGCACATCGCTTTAGCATTATAACACATGAAACTCGATAGTAGAATGCATTGTGATCGTATGGATGCTACAATACTAGTATGGGAATTGAGGTGAAGAGGGTGGGTTTTTTGGGGAGGCTTGTGACATGGGAAAAATGTTGGAAAAGTAAATGGATCTACTTGGAGAATTTTTTTTATTTCCCAATTTGTGTTCATCTACTAGGCCCCCTTGAAATGTATAACACCCCACTCTTTTGAGTCCACTTTTATTGACATATTCTTTGAGGACACTTGCATGAAACTGATCCAGTTATGGTATATTGTGATTTTGTTTCGATTATGGATTATAAATGATGATGATGATGTATTGTGGCTTATGGCTATTTTGATGTATATGTATTGACATATGCTATTAACAAGTTTTCCTGAGTGTGTAGGACACATGACAGTTTATGGATGCTAATGGCATCAATGGACTTCCTTGGAATCCAGATTGAGATAGGGAGTGGATTGTATTTGTTTGAGTATTTCATTTTACGCACATGTGACTTATGATTTATGTATATGGATTATTGACACTATTTTTGTCAGTGGATGCAAGCTTGATGATGTTTTCTAATCCAACTCACATAAGGATTAAAGGGGCCATGCACATAAACCAAACATTTGAGGGAGAGGTGTGGCAACATCCCTTTCACAATTTACTAACACTCTCATCATGGCTTAAACAATAGGTTAATGATTACCTATTTCAAGAGGTCCACGATGTCGTGAGGGCAGACTGATATAGTTGCTTACGGATATTTCTAAGGGGAACACAATAAGGAGGAGTCCTTATTCATTAGAATCCCTTAGTCTATCACAAGGTCAACCAAATGGAGTGTTGACTCCAAAGGGTTGGAAAAACTTTCAAAACTAGTCAAAGGAGAGTGGCACCCTTGGAGCACGAAGGTGCGTCTTAAAGGGAACGATGCGTAATTAAAAAACTTGAGTCAATAAATCTAGGTGGCCTAGAAAACATTGAAGTGATTAGACCTTGTTATAATAAAATAATTAATTTAACAGTAAATTATTAATTATAATCCTAAGTCTAAGACTAAGCCTAAGTCTAAGTTTAATTAAGGGACTAATTAAAAATATTAAAGAAATTAAAAGAATTGAGATAAATCAAATTCTAGGAAAAAGTGAGTAAAATCTAAAGATTGGATAAAATGCACATGTGTGCATGAAATTAATAAATTGGATTTTTAAAATAGAAGAAATAATCATATGAGAGAATAGGTGTACACATAGAATGCTATCTAGAGTCAAACTACCACTAGTATAGCTAGAAGAAGACTCCTAATCCAACTCTAACTAATATCTAGTTATGATACACTCATTAAATGAAAATTGGGGAACAAAGGGACACCTAAGAGCAAAAATAGGAACACATTTGGGAATGTGAGGGAAATTGAATTTTTAAATAAAATAAAAATGGTAATTACTTGTGAAACTTGAGGAGAGTGTGACAAGTGTGTGGGTGAATAATATTAATTAAATTAATTAAAAAGATAATTAATTATGCATGAGGACATGTGTCATTGAAGATTTTTCTATAAAACAAATGAGGTAGAAGGGAAATGGATCTCACTTATTATGGGTAATGTTATGTTGCCAAAATTATTGTGGATTGTGTTTTACTTGTGAGAGTTGATATACCAAGCTTGAAGAAAGAGTGAAAGCTCTTCCTTTCGAGGAAGGCCTTGGAGCTATTGTTTGTTGGTTTCTTGTGTGTGGCCCCTTTGCGGCTTGGGGGGCTAGGGTGAAGAAGAGTACCCCTAGCATTGACTGGGAGGTACCGGTGAAGTCTTTGTGATTAACAAGCGGACCAAAAAGGAGTGCAATACTTTGAAGGACATCCTAAACCCACCATTTACATCAGTTCCAATATTTTAATTTTCTGAAATTTTTTATTGTAACGAAGAGAAAATTTTATATTGTGAAATTCAATTATCGCTGCTAAATTGTGTTGAAATTTTGGAACTATTGTTGTCTTGATTGCTACAAATATTGAAACTCTCAGAGATAGATCTTATTGGGTTGCTACAAAAATTATTAATCCATAAGCTCATTTTCTTCATGGTCGTTGTGTATAAGATGCTTATCGAACTCTCAAACTGATGGATTCGTTGTCAAACAGATACAATTGAAAAGTAGAACTCGTTGATTCATATTATAGTTTTCCATTTAGGAACTTCAAATTTGTATGATTTGTTAATATTATTGTCAGCGTGAATTTAGAATGTCGTTGGGATGGTTATAATTTTATAATTGAAAGGTTAGAGATTGTTGGATCGTTGTGCTATATTCCATCCCGGAAAATGAAATCGTTATAGTCGCAGTAGAGTATTGCTTTGTTTTGAAATACTGTCATTATGGTTGTTGCGAATTGATCGCAACTTTGGAATTTAAATTGATCCTTTCACTATCAGTTTAATAGGTTGTGAATTTTTAAATGAAATCAAATGGATCTCTGTGTATTTTACTTATATTTTGAACTTATGAATGTCATTGGACTCTTGTTATAGTTGATTGCATTCCCAGACTATAGATTCAATTGGTCACTGTGTGACAGGTGGAAAATCTCAATTCCAGAGTGGTGTTGTAATCTCTCAGTGGTATTAATTGCAGTCGATGAGAATTTGTTATGTAATGTATTTTAATTCATAACTCATAGATATTGGAAGAAATGGTAGTGTCTCTGTAAAATGTTGGGAAAAATCTAATTCAAAACCGTATAGTTTTTTTTACTTGGTTGTAATAAGTTGGATCTACGAGTAATATTATCAGATCCTTAACCCATAGAGGAAGAGTGTTCCAAAATCTTGAAAGGATAAGTGCCTTGAGTTTTTCGCACCTTACAGACCTGTTGAAATTGATAACTTAAGTCGTATACTACAGTTGAAATCTGGTGGTTTAATCAATTCGTAGTTGGTAGTAAACTTTTGAACAGTGAACTCATAACTCATAATTACCACTGAGTCGATCATCATCGAGTCCCCCACCAGTGGTAGTGATATGCGCCACTTAGATAAGATCTTGAAGACTTCAGAGTGTGCGCTGGAATTGGACAAATTGTATTCTTTTAGTAATTGTATTATATATATATATATATATATATATATATATATATATATATATATATATATATATATATATATATANTTTAATGGTAGTAGTGTGATCATTTTATGCTATACTCATTATATAAGTTATGGATATTACATGAATACATATATTACTAAAACTATTATTGAAATAAACGGGAGCAAAGGATGTACTGGTTAATTGTTCAATTGAAATCATAAGTAAAGGGAAATTGATTTTGGTTGAGATTAATATACATATTGTTATGATTATTTTATTGGACAACGTTCTCCAATGACTTGGTAATTGTTGAATTTACAATCGGTTATAACAATGTTATGAATGGGGTAATAGAGATGTTTTTGCAATGATATGAAATAAGACATTGAGTAGATCTTATGGTATGGAATTGATTGATGAATTGATGAATGTGTAATAGTTGAATGAGGCTTGATTAATTTAATTATGCCATGCTTACGTTTCTTAGCTTAAGGGTTAAGTGGGTTAAGAGAGTAGATATCTCCATGTTCCTCAGAACAGTCGCCAGTCTTGAGACCTTAAATGGTCAAAATCAATTGGATGAATCCTGGACTTGAGCATTGATTATGTGTCTTGGAGGTCCTAACCTTGCAGGTAGGTTGGATGGGTAAATATCCTTGTTTATATTTTGTGATATGATTTATTATGTTAGTAACAATACTGTTATATACTGAAACTCACATTGTAGTATGTAGATGAGAAATGAATATGTAATATTGATATATGTTAATGTCTTGTTACATTTGTTCTTATGATGTAAAAAACAAAATTACCACTACTTTATTCACTTACATTTATGCGTTAACGGAGGGGTCCTTACAAAATGAGAGAGATAAAATAGAACTAGTAACCATAGCCCCTTCATGATGTAAACAAGGTACTAAGCTAAAATTAAATTTTATAATAAACACTTATTATGAATCTAAGATGGAAATATGGAATTGAAATTTGGAAAATGGTTCAATGTACTCTTGGATTGTCTATCCCAAAAATTGCCTAAGTTGTAGCCAACATGTCGAGAAACTTTAAAATAACCAAGTGATTTGAATTGTTCTCAAAGATATCCATAAAAGGTATGCCACTTGATAATTTTTCTAGAGTTGGTCAACGTGGCCATGTTGATATTTAATTCAGTTCAAAAAGACTTTATTTTTTCTTTAACTTACTCCCACCAGTAAGAAACAAGACCTTCAATGAAAAGCTATGAATGTGAGCTTGGTTGGTTCAATAATGTATGATTGAGTGTTGAAACATGATGACACTATCAAATATGCAAACAAACATGAGGATATCCATGCATGAAACCTACTGCAAACCATGGTTGTAAGTGGCTTGAACCTATGTATTATATTTCTTCATAATTTCCATGTGCTTAACAAGTGATTAGAGAATTTGTGTCTATAGATTCACCACTGAATATGCTTAAGTGGGAGATTTTGATATACCATTATTCTTCTTAGGAGTCAAATGAAAGTAGAATGGGTTGTAGGTTTCAATAAATATTGCAACAAACAATTCAAATCAAGAGGTTCACGCATTTATCCATCTATGAATTTAAGGGAACCCTATATTTATGTAGAAGCATTGATTATTCAATTGCTTGGAGAAAACTATTCTCAACACTTAAAAGTTTCTACGGAACCCCTGATACATACTATCATCAAGAAGGGTTTTATTTTCAATTGGGTTGACATTCTATCCCATAATTTGATGAAGGCTCTATCAAAATCAAGTTCTCTAAAATTGACTTTCCACCCAAATTTTACATGTGTTTGTGTTTATTGGACATTATTTGTGGTAGCAGTGAATTCAAATGAATGGGTTGGTGTTGGAATCAATTTGGACCTCTCGTACATGTTTGTTGTAAACTCTTGTTGAAGCATAAGTATATGAGAAATTTCACCCAAATTTGCAATAGTTTATTTTCACATATTATGTATGAACTTTTTTTTTGCAAGGAAGCATCCATATTATTTGAAGAAGCTATGACTATATTGAGTGATATAGGGAGATAGTATATTGAGGAACACTTCCCCTATATTAGGATTTTTGGAGCGAGCAAGCCTTCACATTTTTTTCCAAAATTCATTTTAGATAGGTTGGTCCTAAGGGAGATTTTTTATCAAACCATCCTCAAAGGATTAATGCATCCTTGATCAATGTTCCTAAGATATTCTACCCATATTACCCATTTTACATAAGAAGGTATGGACTTAGTAGAGGGGAATATTGGTAGAGGGAGGGACAAAGGGAATAGGAGAGATAGTGGGAAGGAAGGGGAGAGACAGAGAGAAAGAGGGAGGAGGGAGAGAGAGAGGGAGAGTGGTAGGGGGTGAGAGAGGGAGAGGGAGAGAAGGGGAGAGAGTGAACAAGAGTGATATAGGGGGCTAGGGAGTGGTGAGAGAGAGGGGTATATTCTATTGATGTTATGGTAGCTACAGGATGTATTAACCTCCACGTGTAACCTTTGACGAGACTAGAATATTCTAGAAAGCTAGAGAAACCATAAACGGTTGGATAAGAATCATAGAAGACAAGTTGGCTCAAGAGAAAATCTAATATGAAGTTATTATCCTCTAGGAAGAGAATTCGGCCCAGTTAGGTGACTTGAAGAACTGTAAATAGAGGGCGCTTGATCTCATTTGGTCTCACTCACTCTCACGACCTCATAAGGACTAGTGGTGTGCATGAATGGAGGAGAGTTGCAGTTGTTGCAATGGTGACTTGGTCTTCGACTTATCATTTTGGTTTCTCTACTTGGTGTGCTAGCTTTGGAGAGAGGTGCACTATCTTGGCTGGATATTTGTTCTAGTGTTTGCTTCCAGAATTATTCTAGCTGTTAAGGTTAAGGTGCTTGGGGGTGGTCTTGTGTCTATGGTTGGGTGACAATATAGTGATATTTTCTATGGTAAAATGAGAAAACCTATTATTTTAACATA
>ML778635.1:144424-163342 GCA_009831015.1 Picea engelmannii
TCTAGTCTTGCCCAGGCTAGCATCTTAGCTTCTCTAGTTCATGTGGGATGACTAGGAGTGAAGCTATGGTAGTAGTCCTCCCCAGTGGATGGGTGAGATAGATGACTACAAGAGAAGGGAGAACATAAAAGGAATGGAAAAAACCATAGGATATTCTGTGTGAAGATAAGAAATATTCTATGTGAATATTATATATCTTCTGTGTGAAGATAAGAAAGAAGTATCTTCTGCCTGAAGACAAAATAAAGAAAGAGTATCTTCTGCATGAAGATAAAGAGGACAAAACTTCTGATGATTTATAGATATGCCAGTCAGTGATCACGATGCCAGATGACCAAGTGGATTATATTGATGCCTCATGTTATCGAGTTGATGATGTTACCCAGTTGATGATGTTATCCAGTTGATGATGTTACCCAGTTGATGATGTTTCCTAGTTGATGATGTTACCCAGTTGATGATGTTTCCTAGTTAATGATGTTATCTAGTGGATGCTTCTACCTAGTTGATGTTGACATCCAGTGACCTGTCAAAAGATAAAGAATATCCTTCTTGTTAAGAGGGAGTGTTAAAATATTGTGTAACTGTAAAGAATATTCTTATCCCCTTTTGTGGATAAAGTAAAAGATAAAATATATTTATTATTTATTAGATCAATCCCCTTTTGTGGATTGATCATGTTGGGCATTGTAATTGATCAAATCCCCTTTTGCGGATTGGTCAAACCCTAATTATAATATGAAAAGTAATAAGTCGCCCCCTAGGTAAATTAAAGTGGATCTAACCACCCAGATTGAGAAGTAGGTCCTGCCAGTGAGACACCTCAATTCAACACCTGCCAGATTGTATAAATAAGAGAGGCCAGTGCCTCATTTATACACACACAACTCACTCATCCAGTGCGCAAGTATTGAAGGAAGCTACAGTTACCAATTGTCGAAAGAAGGAAGAGAGAGAGAGGTGCACCCTTGGGAGAGGAATTTCTGTGTTGTTTGGTTCATTATCTTGGCATTGTATTGGCTATCTATATTAAGGAAGTTTTGCTGGGTTTTCTTCCCCATGAGGGTTTCCCAGGATAAATGTTGTGTATCTTGTGATTGTGTTTCTCTCAGTGATGATATCTATGCTATTGTTATCTAGTAAATTGAAAGGTAACCTAATAATATCTTAAACTTTAACACTAGGATGTTGTGGGGTTTGTGCATCATTGCCACTAGTAGCATCTCCATGACCAGGATGTCCCGTCGGATTAAAAATTACCTGTATAACTAAAACGTTAAATTATTGCTCATATAACAATAATAGACAAAAATTTCGTAAATCAATTTATATCTGAAATAGTCCTTTTTTTTAAATTGCGCTTACACCAAATTATTCTATATCTTGCCTTAAAATTTTCATCCTTTTTTTCCCTCCTCTGTAAGTGCCTTAGACCTAGCCAATTCAATGTATTCCTTATTTTTCTTTCTCAAGGGATTTTTAATTGTTTTCACCAGGTTGATGGAATCATATATTTTATTCCATAGATCATCCTTCTTCGACGACGTGCTTGTCTACATCAACAAATAAATATGTTAATTCAATTATTGTAAGCAAGAGTTGATATGAAAATCACTATTATACTACTCCGAGCTAGCCGATGTCTTCCCACGATCATCCTGCCACATTATAAGATGCATGGAAATTTAGAATGTTATAAAGTAATCTAAGAAGCATGATCGATTAAAATGTATGTTAAATATATAAAAAGGAAAACATTAATTATAGGTTTGGTATACTAGTAGAACATGTTTACCCCCATAATAACAATGCTTCCATCGATTCGATTCAAATTGTAATTGATCAATAACTCTTCCCCTGTAACTATTGTTTTCACTACACAGATGAATATTCAATTTTGTTCACGCCCCTCAAATATACAATTGCATTTCTTTCTTGTTGTCCCTGGTTTTGTATTGTTAATAAGCCCTGCAATATTTCCCGATGCCTTTGGCCTTCCATCAATATACATCGTCGCTCCTTTCTTGCGATCACTATCTTTTAGCTATATGTAATTTGCAACGATTGCATATCTTCTCATACTTGGTATATATCGAACCAACCTCAACCAATCTCCATAGTTGTAGCATGGTCCAACATACTCCATCAACTCAACAAGTCCTCCATCTTTCACCTTTATTCCATCAATGGAGAATAAACCTAGACCATGTATGGATGGCAGAGCAATGCGATGAATCCTCTCATTGACACAGAAGTTAGTGTCCATTTGATGAATTTCATTGGGTACCCATGGTATCAATAGATGTTTTTACCTCAAAGTAACCTTGGCGTCACCTATGCTCTAATCGTCATACAAACATGAACCTCCATCGGCAAGAAAGAATTCCATGTGCTACAAAATTTTCTTCTAACCTTTTCACCTCTAGTTGATCTATCCCTGTCAGATGTGTTGTACATCGTAACACTTTCCCCCCTCCCTCAATAAATTCCCTCACTCGAGGATGATAGGTCTGACATGTACCTATTCGGTTGTACCTACACTCCATCAAATGAGAAAACATAGTTAGCGACGATATGATTGAATTTATCCACATCCTTCACCAGAATAAACATCGTCAAAATTCATGTGCCAAGCATGATCATAATAATCACATGTGAACATTGGGATTGACACAATTCATACTTTTTTATTTGGTGAAGATGGAATAAGTGTCTAAATAGGACTTAGATGGAATAAAAGTTCATATTAAAGGTGGGGCTTGTAAGTTACACCCACAAGTAAGGTACATTCAGAGAACAAATATTCTAAATGAATAAGTATTTAGGAATAATTTCAATCACCTTCCAAAAGTCACATAAGAAACAATAGAACTTTGAGGATCTATGTCTAACCTTCTCAATAATAACATGTAGGGTGCATATGTGATCGATGGCATGTATTCCCGCTTGAACCAAACATAGCCTATACTTTTGAAACCATTCCTCTCAAATTTGTAAGATAGGTAAATAAAAATAGTTGTTGCATATTGTATTGCTAAATAACATTTCTTAGTCGAAAAGTTGATTGTTTCATTGTTGATAATGCTAATGTTAACCCCACCCTAAAACCATTTATGATGCCTCAATTCCTTCTGAAAATTTACAAACTATCACTCTTATTCTTTTAAATTATACAACAAGATTGTATATTATTGTAGAAATCGAATAAATTCATGTGGCACCTTCACGCTTTACATTTTGATTAATGAGGAGATGTGTGGGCATGAAACCCCCTTTGTTTCCCCCATCCTTTCCCCTCCTATTTTCTCTACACTACTCGAGGCATGCCAAATATAGAAGTTCACAGGAAGGCCCTTCATTCACTTCATCTACATATCCACAATACTCCATACTACTTGTTGCATGTGGAATGCATAGGCCAATCCATTCCACTTTTCTATGTTTTTCTACATCATGCATAAGTTATTGAAAGGTGTAAATGGATGAACCGCAAGATGAAACTTGACATGGTTAGTTAAGAGAGTATAACATGAATAAAGTGACAAAGAAATGTACATTATGGATACATATAACCATGTGCATAGATTTTTTGTGATTTGAGTGAGTGGTATGATCCTTTGAAGGACATGAAGATTTGGTTAAATAATTTGGTTTTGTATTTATGGTATGAAAAATGTTGATGTTTTGGTAGCTGTGGGAGGATCTTTCCCTCCTAGATGACCTTTATTAGATGCAGATAAGATTCCAGAAGCAAGAGATCCATTGGATAGATGTTGAAATACCCTAGAAGAGAAGTCATCCCAAAAGAGTAAGTACAATGAAAAGACACCTTCCTAGAAGAGAATTCAGCCCAGATAGAAGGACATGAGGAATATAAATAGGAGGCACATTATCTCATTTGTTCATTCACTCACACTCTCCCTGCGACACAGAATCAACGTGCAAGTTTGGAGAAGGAGACACAATTGTTGCAGTGACTTGATTTCTTCTTGTTTAGTCTTTGGTATCTCTTTCTTGTGCGCTACCTGTTGGCATGTTTACAAGCAGAGTGTGCTTGTCATTGATGGCAAAAACAACAACAATGTTGGTAGGTTTATAGGTAGAGTGTGCATGACAAGAATGACAACGATGATGGCATGTTGACAGGCAAGAACAACAGAGAACCAAATATCGAGAGACTAGAAGTTGAGAAAGGTAGACTGTGCCAAGTTGGCACCAGAAGTCTTTTGGGAAGACGCAGATGAGAAAGCTTGAGAAGCTCAGAAGAGATCGATTAGAGTTGCACGTAGAGCACAAGTGTGTGCCAGGGCCGAGGGAAACTTTTTCTAAAGCTCAGGAGAGATAGCATTCTGAGATACACAGATGAGATCCCATACATCAAGGCTCACAGAAGGATAAAAGGTCATAGAACCTTTGACACTTAGAAATTATTCCAATTCGGGAGGATGTATAAGCTCAGGAGGAGCGACAATGGTTGTTGTATCACTAATCCCGAATACCCGATGGCTATTAGATCAGAGTCCAGACAGGAGGAGTGCGCAGAGGAGGATATTAGACCTCAATCGTTGGATCGGACCGCGTAGGACTAGCAATCGTTGGATCCACTATAACTGTGAAGAGGATAATGGCCAAGATCCATCCTCGAACTCGCGATATGAGAAATCGTGAAATGATCTGAGCCGTTTAATCCAGAGGACACATGGCGAGAGATTAGCATTCCAATGACTCGCGAGATAGAGAAGTCAAAGGTGAGAGCTGTAGGAAATCACGATATGCAAAGTCGCGAAATGATCTGGGCCATCGGATGATCGAGAGATCTCGACTGTTGATTTGATATGAAGCATTTCGTAGTTTCACGAGTTGGGAGTTTCGAGGAAACTCATAGCAGGAACTCGTGATATGCGAAGTCGCGAAATGATCTGGGCCATCTGATCACCAAGGATCTGGACAGTTGATCTGATATGAAGTCAGAGTCCACGATATTGATTGCAGTTGTCAATCAGAGAGAGAGACCTCGACCGTTGATCTGATATGAAGTCATTTCAGAGTTTCGCATATCGAGATTTTGGAGGAAACTCACAACAGGAGTTTGCGATATGCGAAATCATGAAGCACTCTTTTTCTTGACCCCTAATCATAGCTTGTGGTCACATCAAAGGAAGGGAAGTGAAGGAGTTAGTGCTACTAGGCTCCATTTCGGAGTTTCACGTATTGTGAGTTTGGAAGCAACTCACAGCAGGAGGTCACGATATGAGAAATCACGGAGCACCCTCGTGCTTGGTCCCTGGTCACAGCTAATGGTCACATCAGCGGGAGAGAAGGGAAGGAGATAGCGGTGCTAGGTTCCATTTCAGATTTTCGTGAGTCGAGAAAACCAAGGTGCCTCACAATTGAGCACCTAAAATGCGAAATCATGAAATGACTATTGGTTAGGCATACGGTCACCGTTGATGGTCATGTGAAAGGAAGGGGCTTAAACAAAAAAGATAAATTCCCACTGTGTAGTTTTCTCAGGAAAGGAAAAAGCGCCAAAGGGATGAGCGCACGAAGGTTCTCTCAGTAACTGCTAGAGATGAACTGATTGTAACTGTAGAAATCCACTGATGGTTTCAGCCAGAGAATTCGAAAAAGTTGCAAGGTGATTGTCAGAGAAGTTGAAGAGTCTCAAGATAACTTCTAGTGGAATGAAGACTGATCATAGAGATAATTGACAGATGGAAAAGTGTTGAAGACTGTAACTGCAAAAGAGAGGATAAGCTCAACTGTGACAAAGAAGACGAGGAGTTTCACTGCCAGAGAAGGTAGAGAATCTTAGGATAAGCTCAGTGATGATGAATGCATGGAGCTAACGGCCAAATAAGATGAAGAGTTCGTATGATGATCATGTAGACGACTCGACGTGAGAAAGAGACGCACAACAAAGAAGTGAAGGAATTATGCTAGTTATCCATACAGTCGTAAGGAAGAGATGTAGTGAAGAACATGCAGAGGCATTGCGCATAGGAGGCAGTTGATGCACAGAGAATATAAAAACACAGAACGAAGAAGAGATGCGTGTTGTTGTTGAGAGTGTTTCATGCAGGTAGAAGCATGTTGTGTGCAGGAGATGAAGTGCACAGAAGAGGCGTGGTGCATAGAATGGAAAGAAGGCACAGAGCATAAAGTGCAGAAGAAACAAGGAACATAAATGCATATCTGAGAGAAGAACAAAAAGTGCAATAGACGTGAGGAGAGAGAGACATTGATGCATGCAGAGCAGAGCAGTGTAGCAGAATAATGATGAGATTGGTAAGCCATAGATAAATGTTGTATTACTGTGATAAATTCAAGAAAGAAAAGATTGATAATTCATGGTGGTAGGGAGGTGCTAGGGAGGATTGGTGTCCTCAGAGTTTCAAGTGGGTGCTTGAACACAGGGAGTTGTAGCTTCCATTTGGTTGCAGCCAGAAAAACCAGGGTGGCAGGGTGGTGCAAGGGAGAACTAGTGTTCTCTATTATACAGGTCGGTGCCTGTGTGACTAGAAGTTGATGCTTCCATCCAGTTGGTGCTGGAACAATTAGGGAGTTGGTGCTTCCTTCTAGTGGGTGCTAGAGAAACCGGGGAGTTGGTGCTTCCTTCTAGCCAGTGCTAGAGAAACTAGAGAGTTGGTGCTCTCAACAAGTTGCAGCTTGCAGAACAGAGGTGTTAGCCTCACAATGAGTTGGTTCTCATAAGAATGATAATGTACAGAAAATAAAGATTAATTATCATATCAAGAAGAAGAGGTTTTTACCCTTTATGGATTTCCTCATGAAATATCTGTCTCTGTATATTTCATGTGTGTGATTGATGTTGAATGTTCTATTGCTTACCTCCCTACATTATTTTTATTGTCATTGAGTGCTCTATAAAGAGTTTAAAATAAGCATAATTGTTTAAGCACAGTGGCAACTGATTCACCCCCCCCTTCTCAGTTGTCCAACACTACCCTTGTGTGGTGGTGTTGTTGTAGTTGGGGTGGTATTTCTGGTTGATATTTCACTTGTTCTAGGTTTTATCTGATTGGAATTGCTTTGTGAATGAAATCTATCTAAGAAAGGTTGCTGGGTTTCCCCCCTATTTGGGGTTTTCCCAGGATAAATATCTTGTGTTCTTTTTGTCTCTTGTTTATGCTGCTACTTCTCAGTACATGATATATATATGTTAATGATAAAAAAGTAAAATAAAACTAGTAACAATAATGCTCTGTAAATAAGGAAAATCCAACATGGTATCATAGTTGGTTACCTTCGAAACAGTTTGACCACTAGAAGGAAGATCGCTACAACAACACCTTGCAGCTGCAATACTTTGTCAATATTTTTGAGCACTATCCCAAGGATGTTGGGAATAATTCATTCACATAGAAGTGCACCCTAACCTAGAGCACCCCCTGAAACCCTCAGCGTGCAGTTTTGTGAAGTTTGAAAAATTGAGGTTTTTCAGTGCTAGGGTTTCTACCAGCGAAAATGTCAACCAATATGAGAGTTGAAGATAGATTGAATGGAGCAAATAACTTCATATCCTGGAAGCATAGAATACAACTCATTCTAGAAGAGAATGAATTGTTGGATCACATCAAGAAGATGCTTCCAGAACCCGAAGATGAAGAAGCAAAGGAAAAGTTCAAGAAGAATGAGGTTAAGGCCAAGAGGATTTTGACAGACTCAATCAAGGATCACCTAATACCCAATGTATCAAAACTAAAGACTGCAAAGGAGGAATTTGATGCCCTAACTAGACTCTATGAAAGAAATAACACTAGTAATAAGTTTACCTACGACATCAACTCATAAATGTGACTATGAACAAGTCAAAGACAATAACAAACTTATTTATAAGGATCTCACATATCAAAGACCAGTTAGAAGCCATTGGAGATACAATAGAATATGTTGAACTAGTAACCACTACGCTAAATGGTTTCCCTCCCTCTTTGGACCCATTTATCCAAGGAAATTGTGCAAGAAGGAAGTTACCCATGTTTGACAAGTTATGGGAAGATTGTTGCCAAGAGGAATCTAGATTGATGTCCAAGAAACAAAATATAGATGATGAGGAAAACCAAGCACTTGCAACATAAGTGAATAAGATAAAGGAAAGATAAGAAGGCAGTCCAAGGAATTCTAAGAAGCCACATTGTAAGAGGGATATGTCAAAGGTTCAATGCTTCAATTGTAGGAAGATGGGATATTATGCCGCACAATGTCCTCATAAACATGAGAAGGAAAAGAAGAAGAAGCACCATGCACATGCAACTGATGTTGAAGAATACAAACCCAAAGATGAATAATTTGTATTCATTTCAGCACTCACCGAAACCATCACACAAGGAAGCGATACCTGGCTCATAGATAGTGGTGCTTCCAATCATATGACTAGATTCATAAACTCTCTATCAAAATTAACATAAAAATACTCCTCACTTCAAGTGGTGCTTGGAGACGATTCCAAGCATGCAATCAAAGGTGTTGGAGAAGCCTCCTTACAACTTGACTCAGGTAGTACAAGGTTTAAAGAAGAATATTCTATCTATTCCATCTTTAGAAGATAAAGGTTTTAGGGTGGATTTTGTGGATGGCCAAGTCCTTCTATGGCCGAGAATTCAAGCATAAATAAATCTAGTGTGATTGTTGTCCAAGAGGGAGGACTTTATAAGTTGAAGGGACACCAAGAACAAGTCCTTGTACATAATAATGTTAGTTCCAGTGAACTATGGCACTGAAGGATTGCTCACTTGAACTATAGATCATTACCAGTTTTGAGAAAAATGGTTACAGGTCTACCAGATAGACCTTGAAGAAGTATGCAAAGTTTGTGCACTTGGAAAGAATGTCAAGAGAAGCTTTACATGTAGTGATAGTAGATCCAAAGGTATTTTGGACATTATACACTCTTGTGTATGCATACATATGACGGTTCCATCACTTGGAAATTTTTTATACTATGTGTTGTTCATAGACGACTAGTCCAGGAAGACGTGGATCTACTTCTTGAAAGCAAAAGATGAAGTCTTTAACAAGTTTCAAGAATTCAAGGCTTTAGTTGAGAATATCTTTGGGAGGAAGATTAAAGTTTTGAGATCTGACAATGGAGGTGAGTACACCTCAAAGGCATTTAAATACTTTTGCCAAGAAGTAGAGATTAAGAGGGAGCTTACAACTCCCTACAACCCCCAATAGAATGGGGTTGCAGAAAGAAAGAATAGGTTCATCATAGAAGCAGCAAAAGTAATGATACATGACCAGGGCCTACCCATGTACTTATAGGTAAAAGCATCCAGTATGACTATATATGTGCAGAACAAAAGCATCCAGTATGGTTATATATGTGCAGAACAGAATCCCTCATAAGATATTGGGGAACAAGACAACTGAAGAGGTGTTCACCAGAAAGAAGCTAGAAGTTAGTCACTTGAGGATTTTTGGTTGTCCAATGTTTATAGATGTTCCCAAGGAAAAAAGAACTAAATTGGAACCTTCAGGAAAGAAGGGAACATTTGTTGGATAAAATGAAACTTTGAAGGCCTATAGAATTTACATTCCAGGGCAGCGATAGATCGATATCAGTCAGGATGTAACATTTGACGAAGATGAAGCCTTCATAAGATCAAGGGAATCTCACATAGATGAGGACCAAATAGAGCAAGAGGCTCCCAAATATGCAGTCATGGTAGAATCTACATCTGAAGAAACCATCCCAGAAGATCATAATGATATGGTAGAGTCAGAAAGACTTGTATATCTACCTAAAGAAGTTGTGGCTACCAGGAAGAGACCAACTTGGCTTTGAAACACCTTGCAGGAAGATGAAGGACATGCAGCTCCCAAAGGCTCCTTTAGAGAGAGAAAGATACCACATACATTTTCAAGCTATGTGGCACTAATGAGCAACACCATTGATTCAAAACCTTCCACTTTTGAAGAAGCTGCTGAGAAGCCATAATGGAAGGATGCCATAATGGAGGAGTATCAGTCCATCATGAAGAATGATGTATGGGAGGTCGTTTTGAGACCATAAGAGAAGTCAGTTGTGACTTCTAGATGGATCTACAAGATCCAACATGTTGCAGACAATAGCATAGAGAAGTACAAGGAAAGGTTTGTGGCTAGAGGGTTCTCCCAGAAAGAGGGAGAAGACTATGATGAAACCTTTGCTCCTGTAGAAAAATACACTTCCATTAGATCAATAATTGCATTGCTTCTGCAATGGGATGAAAATTACACTAGATGGATGTCAAGATTGATTTCTTGAATGGTGTAATAGAGGAAGAAGTGTACATATAACATCCACAAGGCTTTGTGATCCATGGGAAGAAGTCCCATGTGTGCATAATGAAGAAGGCCTTGTATAGACTGAAGCCAACACCCAAGGCATGGTATGCCAGGATAGATGGATGTTTGATGAGATTGAGATTTACCAAGAGTGAGGTAGATCCTAACCTTTACTATAAGGTTGAGGATGGATGCGCATTGATCTTGGTTCTATATGTATATGAATTATTTCTAACATGAGACGATAAGCTCATCTATGGGTGCAAGAGGTAGCTCACTTAATATTTTGAGATGAATGATCTAGGGTTGATGCATTACTTCTTGGGATTGGAAGTGTGGAAGAGATCATATGAGATTTTTCTTAGCCAAGGAAAATACACTGTTGAGATCTTTAAGAAATTTGGGATGATGGACTGCAAGTCCATGACCACACCTATGAGGATAAATATGAAGCTCTTGAGTGAAACATATTCATATTTGGTGGATCCCACGATGCACATACAATTGATTGGATCCTTGATGTACCTAGTTAACACTAGGCCAGACATATGCTTTGCAGTGAATACCTTGATTCAACACATGGTTGAACCTAGACAGGTACATTGGATGGAAAAAAATCATATGTTGAGGTACCTTCATGGTAAGGTTGGATATGGATTAAGATATATCTCAGGTGAAGATGTGAAGCTGTAGGGATATACATATTTTGACTGGGAAGGGAGTGAAATGGATCGAAAGAGTACTTATGGATGCTATTTTAGTCTAGGATTAGGCATGATTTCCTAGTTGAGCAGGAAGCAGGCATCAATGGCACTCAGTACATCAAAAGCATAGTATATTGTAGTAAGCATGGCAATCCGTGAACCAGTGTGGCTCCAAAAGTTGCTAGCTGGGTTATTTGATCTAGAATTGGAGCCAACCTTGATATATTGTGACAATCAAAGTTGTGTGAAGCTTACTGAGAACCCTGTATTCGATGATAGGTCTAAACATATAGAGATAAAATATCATTACATCTGATACATGGATCATAGAGGAGTTATGGAGCTCTAGTACATATCCACAGATGAGCAGATAGTGGACATTATCACCAAGCCCTTGTTAAGAGTGAAGTATGAGTACTTCAGGGACACGCTTGGAGTATTTTTGAATGTTCACCCTTGTTGAGAGGGACGTGTGTTGTTTCTTCTCATGCCGAATAACCCCTCTAGCCAAGGGTTCCTTGGATCAATCACGTGAGGTGATTGAGGGGGTAATGCACTTTTAGATCTCTTGAGAGAAGAAACATCACACACATAGTCATAAGACTATGGTAGAGGATGTGTGACTTCGAAAAGTAGTTGTGTGCTACTTCAGTGGATTTGTTCCACTAGCGGAGACTGTGTGACTCTGGACAATAGTTGTGTGCTACTTCAGTGGTTTTGTACTGGAGATTGTGTGTCTTTGGACAATAGTTGTGTGCTACTACATTGGATGTGTTCCACTGGCAGAGGTTGTGTGACTCCAGACAATAGCTGTGTGCTACTTCCGTGGATGTGTTCCACTAAAGGAGGATGTGTGACTCCAGACAATAGACGTGTGCTACTACAGTGGATGTGTTCCACTAGTAATGATTGTGTGTCACTGGACAGTAGTTGTGTACTACTTGGAGGAAATTGTGATATATTGGATGACATTGTAGTAGCTGTGTGCTACTAGATGATTGTCATGGATATTACCATATCATTTGGATGTAGCTGTGTGTGCTACCATTTGATCGCAAAGACCGTTCCTGATGATTCTAGCTACTGAAGGCATTGTAGAAGTTGTGTGCCCGCTAGCAGACTACAGAGTAGTCAGTGGACTACCAGATGAAGACATCATAAAAGATGCCTCCCTAGGTAATAAGGAGTGTTGATGTTTTGGTAGTTGCGGGAGGATATTTCCCTCCTAGATGACCTTTCTTAGATGCAGATAATATTCCAAAAGCAAGATATCCATTGGACAGATGTTGAAATACCCTATAACAGAAGTTGGCCTAGAAGAATAAAGTATAATAAAAATACACCTTCCCAGAAGAGAAGTCGGCCCAGTTAGAAGGACCTGAAGACTATGAATAGGAGGCGCCTTAGCTCATTTGTTCATTCACTCATAATCTCCCAGCTACACAGAAGCAAGGCACACGTTTGGAGAAGGAGACAAAACTACTGCAGTGACTCGGTTTCTTATTGTTCGGTATTTTGGTATCTCTTTCTTGTGTGATACTCCTCAAGGAGGTGCACTACCCTTGTATGGTGTTGCTGCTACAGATGGGGTGGTATTTCTAGTTGATATAACACTTTTTCTATGGTTTATTTGATTGTACTTTCTTTGTGAACGAAATCTATCTAATAAAGGTTGTTGGGTTTTTCCCCCAGTTGGGGTTTTCCCAGGATAAATATCTTGTTTCTTTTTATCTCTTGTTTATGTTGTTACTTCTCAGTACATGATATATATATATATATATATATATATATATATATATATATATATATATATATTAATGATAACAAAGTAAAATAACACTAGTAACACTAATGCTCTGTAAATAAGGAAAATCCAACAAACACAACAATAAGAAAGATGTTGCTTAGGAATAATGGTGATCCAATTTTGGTGATATTGTCAACTCTTTGGTTCAAGATGATAGATATTTTTATTAGTACATTATATAAAGGTGGTACTTAGAGTTATATAATGAGGGAAAAACACATATTTCCCTTACATCATCTACGATCAGGAGGATGTTGCAACTTTCAAAGTTGATGAATTTTTTTAGGATGTTCGAGGCCCTGTGGCTTTGGTACGATGAATAAATGGAATAGACCACAAGAAAACATTAGGAAAAAGGGTTCCTTATATAATATGTAACATATTTAAAATACACTCATTTTCCTTCATCTAGTTTTGTCAATCTAAAAATGGGAAACAATGCCTTATTTCTAGTTTCCCCTTCAAGAAAAACACATGTTAAAAGGGTCTTTGGTGGTTGTGATGAAAGGAATTTTTATGCTCACACAAATTTTAGCATCTTAAAAGGAAAAAAAGAGGTTTATTCAGTGTTTGGCATCTAATGGCATGATATTATATGGATGAGGATGTTGGAAAGATCTTGGGAAAAAAGTAAGGAGCATTAAATAAGAAGAGCTAGAAGTAGAAGTGTGAATGGAAACAATTTAGAATTTACTATTGCAAAAGATTTTGAAGTTCTTGGGTTTTATTTTCAAAATGAAATGACTCAAAAGTTTTCTCCATTGGTATAGTTCTTGTTACCACATGCATGCCTTGATATTTTAGGCTCCAATCATGTTATACTAGCTAATATTCTAAGTGTGTTCACCAATTGGATTTGTTTTAAAGACAAGAAGGAAATTCATTTGAATTCATAAGGAGAACTTGTGAAGGGAAGATGTCACTCAAAGGTATCATGGTCCTTGATTTTGTTTGGTTGTAAGGTTCTTGATATTGCAACACATTTGGTAGAGATAGTGAACATATTGGATTTGATGGGAAGGGAAATTCAACGATATTGGACTAGTTTTCAACTAACAGTTAAGAATGTTGAATCCTTGTTTATATCAAATATTAAGGGTGTTTTTGGTTGCATCTATATTTTTCTAAATCACGATGAGGGATTTGTGTATGGATCATTTGGTAAGAAAGGAGAATAAACACAATATATTGGATCAATTGGAGAGAAGAACATATATACATGGCATGAATTATAAGTTTGGTGACAATAAAGGAAATCATATGACAAGGTCCAAGGCTTCTCGAGAGACCTTGATAAACTTATCTAAACATATTAGATATGAGAAAGAGGCCATGTTTATGCACATGCTCCAACATCACATAGGAAGAGAGGAATATCGAGGATAAGAATTAAAATATATGATGTACCATAGATACAACAACCCTATCCAAAGGATGTATGTAGATATAGCAGCCCTATCCAAAGGTATGTAAAACCAAATATGATTATATTCAATTCTTCTAGAGAATGGCATGCAAAAAAAAATAATCTCAACATGATTGTGATTGCAAAGACACCAATTTTTTATTGTCACAATAGACATATGTGATGACGAGGAAAATGGATCATGGACCTACCATTTACAGATCAAGGATAGATGAAAATAACACAATTATTGGATTATTTGGCATGGGAATTTATATAAGTGTTATAACATATAAAGAATAATGGAAACTAATGTGAATGTGTGTATATGGCCACATGTTAGGAATATAGTGTTGTAATATCCCGTGGATAATAAACTAGGGTTTTGAATACAATATAAATTTTATTGCATTAACTTGGATGCAAACCCTTGTAATTTCGTCAAACATTTCATACGCACAAAAAACACACAAAATGGGAGATATACCATGGGCATTTTATTATTATGAAAAATTTGAATACAATGCTATAAATCATAAATGACTTCTAGGGAAACTGCAATACACTAATAACAACATAAAATCATAACCTGGAACAATGCCATAGACTCTCCAATAGAATGTTGAAGATGAAACTAGAATTGAAGCTCCAATGAAGACCCTAGTTGGATCTTCCTCCTTGTCAAGCTAGGGTGGATGGTTTCACCACTGAAGAAAAACTCCCATGAAAGGGTTTTTCCAAAACCCTAACGAAAACCCTAGCTCACTGAGCACTACACAAGAAAATGATCAAATCCAATATGCCCAAATGACTTTCTCTCCTCTCCTTTTAAAGGCTTTGTGGATCTTTCTAGAGAGATATAACCTAACCTTATCAAAGATTCTAGAAGAGCACTTTATTTAATAAAGTTACTTTATAAGGTTATTTTTATTAAGTCACTTAAAATTAAATAATAATTAATTAAACATTAGTTACCAAATTTAACTTTAGGCAAAACAATGAAATAATTAATTAAATATTTAATTTTTCTAAAAAGGGGACATTACAAATCCTCCCGACCCAACATTGCTTGTCCTCAAGAAAGGCTATCATAATTCGATGCTCCATTGATTGAATTTGTCTAAAAATGATACTTGGGTCCCAATCCATCCTGGAGAAGATGGAGTATCCTCTACTCATAGCACGAATCTATGAGGTGTTGTCACAAGATCATGTCATACTTTCCCTGATCATCCAAACAATTAGAAGTTGTATGAACTTGATCAACTCCTCGAAATACCACTCCTCCCAACAACCAAACCTACATAAACTAGAATCCCATCGATGTCGGATGTCAAGATGTCAACCACTGCAATCTCAGGGTCTTATACCAATCTCAAAGAGATGCCACCATGCCGATGTTGTACTACTCTGATCATAATTACCTGCTCATCACACTATGAATGCACTCTCCACTCCTGGTACTCCCTATCATGGACCCTACACAACCAAGGCATCTCAACGTCCATCAATCCATGGATGTCCACGATCCCAATGATAAAATCAAGTACTCAGTTAGGAGGTCTCCCTGGAAGAAACGCCTAGAATCTCCACCGAACACCACCATGTGTCAACAAGGGCTCTTGTATACTGTTGCACACCACCGTGTCCTCCTGTACCATCATGTATCCTATATGTGCTACTGGACCTAACACTCTACTAATGATGACTGGACCTATATCCCATAATGTGTCCATATACGTCATGTATCTATCCACCTAATCCAAGTATGGGTATATCTCCTCACAGCCTGGTCCACTGGGAATGTGCTCATCTATCTCCTTTGTAGCTAAGCTCAGAACCTATAATGAGCTCTCCAAAATAAAGGGCCTCTGATCCCTATAATGTCAACTTGGAGCGCAATCCAAACTCTCCTCGAGTAGTTGCAACTTAAAATTCTCCTCCCTCTCAATATGTGTGGCACACACGCTCTCCTGTGTCACTATTACCAAAGATGATGGATTCCTTCTTATAGGTGGTGAAGAGCATGCCATGTTGAACTGATAATGTATCTCCTCAACCTCTGAGTCCTTTTCCTCTGCAAACTTGAGAGAAAGGTTCTGATCCATAAACAATTGCAAGTAATCTGACTTCAGTTGTTCTAGTGCCTCCATGATGATGCACAACTGGGCACTAGTGACTCCACCTACTATCTCAGTGTGTCACTCCTCCATTTGGGTTCTCCACACAAGCTCCTCAATGAACCTACAGGCTCCATTGGTTTTGGTCAACACTTGTGTAGCCTGATCCTCAGTGACCAACAAGAGATCCTCCAAATTGTTAAATTTAGAGTTTCTATTAAGTTCTTTTCAATTTACTAGACAATAATAGCATAAGCATGATCACTGAGAGAAACACAATCACAAGGTACACAACATTTTATCCTGGGAAACCCTCATGGGGTAGAAAACCTAGAAAAAACTTCTTTAATATAGATTGCCAATATAAAATACAAAACCACCAGGAATAACCAAGACTAAGCATGTGCCTCTCTCTCCTTATTCTGGCAACTATAGTGTTAATGTTTAAGCCATTATTATAGTTGTTTGCATTTCATTAGATAAGAATAGCATAATCCAAGATCACTGAGAAATACACAATCACAAGAGACACAACATTTATCCTGGGAAACCCTCTAGGGGAAGAAAACCCAACAAAACTTCCTTAATATAGATAGCCAATACAATGCCAAGAGATCTCTTAAACTAATACAAAAAATCCTCTCCCGGATATGCACCACTCTCTCTCTTCTTCTTCTCCAGCATCAGATCCAAAACTTGTCTCTCAATGAGAAAGTGAGTTGTGTGTCTAAGTGAGGCACTAGCCTCCTTATTTATATTAGACTGGCACATGTGAAGTGTCTCTTCACTGGCAGGGCCGACTTCTCCAACTGGGTGGGTAAACCTACCTTTATTATATTTCTGGGCCTCTTTAATATCTACTGGGGCCGACTTCTTATTCTGCCTATTACAATTGTCTTTTGACCAATCCAAAAAAGGGGATTTGGTCCTATTACAATGATCAATCCACAATGGGGATTGATCTGATGAATAATATATCAAATAATAATTAGAATACTCTTTGCAGTTACATTATTTCAACACTCCCCCTTAACAAGAAGGGTATTCTTCAGCAGCATCATGTGAGAGAGAGAGGATAACATCATCAACAACATCAAGTGGGTGAGAGGACAACATCATCAATATCATCTTGGAACACTGACTAGAGTATCTATAAATCATTGAAAGTTTTCTTCATCGACAACATCGTCATTCTCAAAGGAATGCCATCATCATCTGCATCAATATGTATTAGTATAAAAACTGATACATCATCATCATCACAACACAAGGTTGGCTCATCATAATACAAGACTGGCTTTACATCACAGCTGTCAAGCTGGAAGCTCAGTACTTGTCTCATCTCAATGTCTTTCTTTACGTCACAACACTCAGGCTGGAAGCAAGATACTAGGTTGGCTTTACGTCACGACTATCAAACTGGAAGCACATTACTAGTCTCATCTCATCGTCTTGCTTTACATCACAACACTCAAGATGGAAGCAAGATACTCGTCCTGCTTTACGTCACAACCATCCAGTCGGAAGCAGGATACTAGACTGGCTTTACGTCACAGCTATCCAACCAAAATCTCAGTGCTAGTATTCATCATATCATCTTGCTTTACGTCACAACCATTAGGTCGGAATCAAGGTACACATCTCATCTTGCTTTACATCTGACAACTAGGTCAAAAGCAAGGAACATCTCATCTTTCTTTATGTCTGAAAACTAGGTCAGAAGAAAGGAACATCTCATCTTGCTTTACATATGATAACTAGGTCATAAGAAAGGAACATCTCATCTTGCTTTACGTATGACAACTAGGTCATAAGCAAGGAACACAACAACTACTCCCCCTTTCGAGGAAGGTCCTTTTGGACTATACCAAGCTTATCTTAGAATTACTCAAAATTCACATGAGATAGGGGCTTGGTCAACACGTCAACAACCTGTTCATCCATGCTAATGTACTAGAGATTTAAGGCTCTTCTCTGTACCATGTCACAGATGTAATGATAACAGATCTCTATGTGCTTTGACCTGTCGTGGAATACAGGATTCTCTGTCATTTTTATGCAGCTCTGGTTGTCACATAGAATCAAGGTTGCTCTGATCTCTAAGTCAAATAGGTCGGTCAACAACTTTCAAAGCCATATAGCTTCGCAGCTGGCAGAACTTGCAACAATGTATTCTTCTTGTGTTGTGCTGAGAGCAATACTAGATTGCTTCCTACTCTACCACGAGATCATAGCTAATCCCAAACTGAAACAACATCCTGAAGTTCTTTTCCTGTCAGAAACACTTCCTGCCCAATCTGCATCAGTATATCCACTCAATGTGAAATCATGATCTCCATCATAGCTGAGACCATAATCTATTGTACCTTTAAGGTACCTCATCACATGTTTTGCAGCCGCTAGGTGAACACGTCTAGGTTCTACTAGAAACTGACTCAAGGTGTTCACGGAAAAACAAATGTCTGGTCTGGTGTTTGTCAGGTACATCAACGATCCAATAATTTGTCTGTACAGTGTGGCATCAATCAACTCTAATGAAGTATCGACCAACAGCTTCAGCTTTGCTTCCATGGGTGTATTCATGGGCTT
>ML778635.1:164166-197788 GCA_009831015.1 Picea engelmannii
GTTCTGTTCTTTCGTTCAACTACACCGTTTTGTTGGGGATTATAGGGAGTAGTGAGTTCTCTCTTGATCCCAACATCTTTGCAGAAGTTCACAAACTCTTTTGAGGTATATTCTCCTCCATTATCTGACCTGAGTATCTTAATATTCCTTTTAGAAAGGTTCTCTATAAGGGCTTTGAATTCCCTGAACTTGTTGAACACTTCATCTTTAGTTTTCAAGAAATATATCCAGGTTTTATGAGAGTAATCATCAATGAATGATACATAATATACATACTTTCTAATGGAGGATGATGGCATTGGGCCATATACATCTGAATGGATGAGTTCTATGACTCCTTCTGTCTTGTTGTCCCTCTTCAGAAACAGGTTCTTGATGTTCTTCCCTTGTGCACATCCATTGCATATGCCCTTATGGTCACCTTTGAGTTCTGGTAAACCTGTGACTGCTTTGTATATGTATGGTAGTGCCTTGTAGTTGATGTGGGATAACCTTCTATGCCAAAGTTCACATGAGTTTTCAATGGCGTGGGTCATGGCAGCCTCTAAGTGACCCTTTAGTTTATATAAGACATTTTCTTCATTTCCAATGATGATTGCTTCATTTAAGGTTTCTCCTTTAGCCCATATAAGAACTTATCCATCTATAAAGGCAACTTTGAAGCCTTTATTTTCTAAAGCTGAAATGGAGAGTAGGTTCTTTTTCAAGCCTGGTACATATAGTGCGTCCTTCATTTTTAGTGAATTCCCTGAATTCAGTTTATGATTTGATTCTCCCACTCCCTTGATGGGATATTGGTAATCATCTCCAAGTGTCACTTTCTAAGATACAAGAGAGAATATTTCTTTGTCCCGTCATGTGCTTGGATGCACCACTATCAATGAGCCAAGTGTCCTCTCCAGGTGTTACAGATCCTGAGAGGGCCGAGATCAAGGCATGGTCTTTGATCTGCTCTCTTATCATCTTTGCGAGTGGCACTTCATCTTTGACTACATGGGCATGGAGCCTCTTATGTTTTCTCTTGTAGTCTTCTCATCTGGCTGGACAAAACTTCGCAATGTGTCCCATCTTGTCACAATGATAGCATTGTACATATGAGTAGTCTCTTTCCTTTCGTTGACCTTTCTTCTGAAATCTCCTTGGATGAGATTCTTTATGATTGAATTTGTTTAACTGTTGAGGCTCTTTATGAGTCTCCTTTTGGAAGTAGGGTTTCTTCCTTCCTCCTTTGGTGTGAGTAGCTAGGGCTTGATCATCATCCCTTGCTATTAATGCTTCACGATTCACTACTCTTGTTTCTTCTTGGATGCATTCTTCCCATAGACTATCAAACTTCAGTTTCTCCGTTCTGGCACATATCGTTTGGATGAAAGCATCCCATGGTATTGTGAGACCATTTAGGGACATTATTATGAGTTTGTCTTGATCTATGGTATCTCCAATAACTTCTAGTTGTTCTTTGAATTCTGAGATTTTGGAGAAGTATTCCTGAATCATTTCTCCTTTCTGCATCCTTGTATTCTTCAGTTGAGTTCTTAGATTCATCTTCTGGTTTATGTTCTTTCCTTCATATAGTATGGTCAGGGAATCAAACATTTCTTTCAGAGTCTTCTTAGATGAAACATAAGGAATCAGGTGGTCTTTGATTGAATCTGCAATGATTCTTTTGGCCCTTATTGTGTCCTTTTGATTCTTTGCCTTTTCTGTAGCATCGACGGGTTTCGGTACTTCTTCTTTGACGAATCTTGCTAGATCATTCTCTTCAAGAATGAGGCCAATCCTATACTTCCAGGCATGAAAGTTTTCCACTCCTTCTAGCTTGTCAACAAGCTTAACACTTGCAGACATCTTTACCTAGAGGTAGGAAAATGACCGAAAAATGAAAGTGCTCAAAATCAAAATCTGAACTTACCAGGAGGTGCGCTTGCCTGAGGCGAGTAGCATGGTGTGTTTGGATATGAGAAAATCCAACTTTTTCTCCTCCAAATTTGATCTGTGGATTTATGGACTGGTGCTTCTGGTACCTCTGGTACTTTGGTACTTCCGGTACACTGGTTTTCCGGTACTTCTGGTACTTTGTGAAACTAGGGTTTCACTTTCCGAGGGATCCAACCACTGAAAAAGTGGGATGAGAGTGCCAAAGTGATCCTTAGGAGAGGGTGCACTTTTCTAGATGGTTTTGGGGATGAAAAGCTTCACCATCAAAAAGCCCTAATTTTCATGTACGACAACAGTGACGTTTTTCACTCTTGTGAAATATGCTTCCTTTAGATTGGCTCTGATACCATGTTAATGTTTAAGCCATTATTATAGTTGTTTTCATTTCATTAGATAACAATAGCATAATCCAAGATCACTGAGAAATACACAATCACAAGAGACACAACATTTATCCTGGGAAACCCTCCAGGGGAAGAAAACCCAACAAAACTTCCTTAATATAGATAGCCAATACAATGCCAAGAGATCTCTTAAACTAATACAAAAATTACTCTCCCATATATGTGCCACTCTCTCTCTTCTTCTTCTCTAGCAGGAGATCTGAAACTTGTCTCTCAATGAGCAAGTGAGTTGTGTGTCTAAGTGAGGCACTAGCCTCCTTATTTATATTAGACTGGCACATGTGAAGTGTCTCTTCATTGGCAGGGCCGACTTCTCCAACTGGGTGGGTAAACCCACATTTATTACATTTCTAGGCCTCTTTAATATCTGTTGGGGCCGACTTCTTATTCTGCCTATTACAATTGTCTTTTGACCAATCCACAAAAGGGGATTTGGTCCTATTACAATGATCAATCCACAATGGGGATTGATCTGATGATTAATATATCAAATAATAATTAGAATACTCTTTGCAGTTACATTATTTCAACATATAGTTATCTACATAACTTGTGCACTAGATGGGTGACTGAGTGAGTGAGAGAATGAGTCATCATCCTCTCTTATTTATACTAGCTTCTAGGCGCTAGGGTTGTGTCTTTTCAAAAAGCAGGGCCGACTTCTTCAAGCAGTGGCTAAAACCACTTTAATTATCCCTAGGGGACAAATTCTCAATTAGAACCATATAAACATGGTTTGAACAATCCAAAATAGGGGATTTTGTCATACATAAGTCCCGACATGATCAATCCACAAAAGGGGATTGATCTATATAATAATAAATCAATTGTATTTAGAATATTCTTCGGAGTTACAATATTTCAACACTCCCCCTTAACAAGAAGGGTATTCTACAATAAAACATCATCAGGAGAGAGAAAGGGAAACATCATCATCAACATTTGGAACACTGACTGACACATATATAAATCATCGAAAGTTTTTCTCATCATCAATAACATCATCGTTCACATCATGGAGCTGGAATAATATCATCATCGTCATTCACAACATGGAGTTGGAATAGAATCATCATCATCATTCACAACATGGAGTTGGAATATCATCATCATCATCATCATTCAAAGCATGGATCTAGAAGAACATCATCATCATCATCTACATCAACATCAGTTAGCATAGAAGCTATAAAAACAATATCAACAACACTAGGATGATACAACATCATCAATAGCACGAGGCTGGAGAAACAACATCATCAACAACATGAAGTTGAAGCAACACCATCATCAACAACATGAGACTGAGATACCAACATCATCAACACGAGGCTTAGATAAAAACATCATTAGTGTGAGGGTGAGATAAAAACATCATCAATATGATGTTGGGATAACAACATCATCAGCCTATAGCAACAGAATGAGGTAGGTGCAACAAAAACATTTTGTGGTACTCTGACAGACCATCCTTACCGGACCTTCGGGATTTTCCCAGGAATCATAAGATTCCCTAGGATATAAACATCCTAACAGAGCTACCACGTGGTACTCTGACAAATTTTACTTACCAGACCTTTGGGATCTGAACAGGAATCAAAATATTACCTAGGATATAAAATCCTAACGGAGCTACCACTACTGACCACAAGTAGCATATATATGCACAGGTAATCTGATAGACCATCCTTACCAGACCTTCAAGATCTGTCCATGGATGATCAATCCCCTAGGATATAGAATCCTAATAGATCTACCCACTATTGGTCAAGATACCATAGTATCATCAACATCACTCCCCCTTTCGAGGGAGGTCCTTTCAGACTATACCAAGCTTGTCTCAAAAGTATTCAAACTTTACATCAGACAGAGGCTTGGTCAACACATATGCAACCTGCTCATCTATGCCAACATATTGGAGATTTACAACTCCCCTATTCCCCATATCATGAATGTAGTGATACTGGATTTCTATGTGCTTCGACTTATCATGGAGCACATGGTTCTCCATAATCTTTATGCAACTCTGGTTATCACATAGAATCATGGTTGCTTCCATCTCCAAATCAAATAGACCTGTCAACAACTTCCGAAACCATATGGCTTCACAACTGGTGGAACATGCGAAAATGTATTCTTCTTATTCCATGCTGAGAACAATAATGGATTGTTTCTTACTCTTCCATGAATTCATGGTTGACCCCAGACTAAAACAACATCCTGAAGTGCTCTTTCTATCATAAACACTTCCAACCCAATCTGAATCAATATAATCAACTAGATTGAAGTCGTGATCTCCAGTATAACATAGACCAAATTCCAATGTACCCTTAAGGTATCTCATCACATGTTTTACAACTACAAGGTGAACATGTCTGGGCTCTACCAGACACTGACTTAAGGTGTTCACAACAAAACATATATCTGGCTTGGCATTCGTTAGATACATCAACGAACCAATAATTTGTTTGTACAAAGTAGCATCAACGAATTATGGCGAAGTATCAATCAGGAGCTTCAACTTTGTTTCCATGGGTGTGTTCATGGATTTACATTCCAACATATCAAACCTCTTCAGTATTTCAACTGCATACTTCCCTTGGTTAAGGAATATCTTCTTTGGGCTCTACAAAATTCAAGACCTAATAAATAGTGCATCAGGCCTAGGTATTTCATCTCAAATTATGTAGCGAGCTTCTTCTTACAATATGTAATGATCCTTTCTTCTCATGTCAAGAATAATTTATCCACACATAGATGAAATATAACTGGTCCATCATCCACAATTTTGATGTAAGGATTGGGATCGACTTTACTCTTGGTAAATCCTAGGCTCATAAAAAAATTATCAATTCTGCCATACCAAGCTCTTGGAGCTTGCTTCAACTTTTAGACAAGAGTCTTATTTTCTTGTACTTTAAAACCAAATTTTCACATCTCATTGTACCTCACCTGGTACACTTTCTAAATTGCAATTTAATTTGCACAATCATGTCCTAGCTCTATGTTCTTTCTGCAAAGCACTATCTGTCTCATTTTCTGAGAGTATGTCCTCTACTATTTTTGCAACTATAAATTTTGGAACTAGGACTCTGCACCTACAAATTCTCTGAGGCTGAGAATCAATGTAGCTGTTGAACTCCGAGAGTATCTTCTCTACTCTATCACGGTAACAAATTCATCTGAACTTGAGAGTGGCTCAATAACTAATACTGAAAGTATCTCTTCTTCTTTCATGGAGGTAACTCTATCTGCTATTGTAGTCATGTCTCCATGGCCTGACTAATGTAATGCACCAACTGCCACTCAATTTTAAATATGGGGATTTCTTCCCCTGCATATCATACTTGTATCTGAATCATGGTTGTTCTAGTTGTCTTCATGAATACTGGAACTATTTCTTTGATTACTAGAGTAAGTGTCTCATCATAGTCTTCTCCCTCTTGCTGGGAGAATCCTCTGGAAACAAAGAAGACTTTGTACATATTTATATTGTTCTCTGCAACATGCTTGATATTTTAGATCAATCTTGGAATTCAACAGACTTCTCACGGAAAAATCCATATGCCAGTCCTTATGGCTGGCTTCCTTCTCTGTTACTTGAAACAAGGGAATATTCTCAGGAGATTTCATGTCTCCTAGAGGTCTCTGAAGCTATGATCTAGTCTTATCAACTATTGGCATCTGTCTGTGAGTCTTGGAATATGTCTCATTTTCCCATCTGATCCTCTCTAAGATCAGGCTCACTTTGTTCTTGATTTCTTCCGAGTCTATACAAATATTCATAGTCTCTACAAGATATAATTGGTGTTGAATACCAAGTCTTAATATGAAAAGTTGAGTCGGACTTCAAATAGATTTTGCTTCCTATCAAGGTGGTTTCATTATCCTTTGACTATGTTCTAATGTTTGGTCATTCTTCTTCTTATAATCAATCTCCATATGAGATTCTTTGTATCTCAAAAGTAGTTTCTTATTCATCTTCTTTTGTACATGAATGCATATGATCACGTATACAACTCGAATAGTCTGCTTCATGTTTCATATAATATGTTGCCTCATGCAACTGTCACTATAGCTTCCTCAGGGTTATCACCTATGACTTGCCTAGAACAATATCAACAAGGGAGAAACAACAAACAAGAATAATACTCTTTATAATAATGATAAGACAAAAGAAAGAAAAATTGTCATAGTAGCTCCTTTAGAGTTATTACTTTTTCCATGCCTGAACCAAGGGTCAAGAGTAAGAAATATAAGATGAAATGAGAGCAACACTCTTCTGGTGTTCTGATCAATTACTCCTCCTTGGTAATCTGGAACCAAACCAAGAAGTTTATCCTAGAGGAGATGTTAGTTGTATTTGGTAAGTGATTTCAATTCGTCTTAATAATGCTCACATACTACCAAGTGTAAAACCTTTTAAATATTGCTTTATCTCAACTATAGTGTCTACTTGTAATGAGGTAGTTATCAAACTTGACATGTGCAATTTTGAATCTTATAAACTTAATCAATCAAACCTAGAACCTGGAGTCTTTTCCTCAAGAATGAGTGTTGTTGCTTTTCTTCCTATAATCCTTTGCTCAATATGACAAGTGTTCTCTTCAACCTGTCCTCTGTACTGAGATAATATGATTTATTGACATAAATCTAAGTTAGAGAATAAACTCTATAATCTCAACTTTAATCAATCTAGTACCTTGACTTTAATTTTGACCAAGGTTTAGTGTGATGGTCATAAATTCAGTGTACAACCTAGATGTTAATAAGGTCAAAATAATGTCATAAAAAATATATGCATATCAAAATGATCAAACCTGGGGTGCTTTATTCCTCTGAATGTGTTGGATCTGAGATCCTTTTGGATCTATGATTGTCAAAAGATCATTTCTCCTACATGTACCGTTTACAATAATAATACCTTTTAAGCATATGTAAGTACATACCTCTGACAATATTGTTGAGGAAAACATATGGATTTATCTTACTCAAGCATTTTCGAATCTTGCTTGGCTAAGGTAAGATATTCGGGAATATTACCCTATGTTTATAGCCTCAAAATGTATTTTCCAATCCATAAGTATTAATTACAAGGGCTTAGGTGGATTTTTTAAATAAAAAGATTGTTGCAAAATATAACATTTTTATATAATTTTATGAACATATACAGATTACAAAAAGTAAATGTGGAGATCAAAAGAAAAAATAACCAAGTCATAGATTAACACAAATGAGACAGAATAACAATCACTTTATTTCATTCCAAGAAATCAAAAGTGTCCTTATATTTACAAAAATCTCTTTGGGGGCATGGACCAAGGTCAAACTTAGATATCCTCAATGAAAACCATACAAAAGGGCTCTAACAAGAAGTAAAAACTAAACTTTAAAATCTGGATCAACTTGCCACAGACTGCTGCCCACTTGACTCTGCACAATATCCTTTATCAGTCATGAAACTCAATTCATAAACAAACAAGTCCACACAAACTATCAAAGATAGATCAACACCTCTGGAACAAACATCTGAATGATATGGTTCATCTTTGAACCTTTTTGTCTACAATAGGACCCTGCTGTCAAAAAGAGAATTAGGCCTTTAATGAATTGAAGAAGGAATGAAAATTGAACTATCACAATAAAACTCAAGAGAAAACCTTAGTATGCTTTCTCCTTCTATTCTCCCCTTGTTCTTCCTTCTCATTTGGATTTTATGCATTCCAAATTAGTTGAAGTAGTTCAAATACCTCATTTAGTTAATTTTATTAAAACTTAACTAATTTTAGTTAGGGGAAGTAATAATAATAATAATAATAATAATTAAGGGTCTTTTTATTAAATAATAACTAAGTAGGTGGGACCCCTTGTGACTCCCTTTTATTTTTTAACAAAAATAAACTTAATTAGACAACCAATTAAACACATGCCTCCTTGTGGATCCCATAATTATTTCCACAATTTGAAATTTAATATCAGAAATACTTCGAATTATATCCAAAACATGTCAATATCCACAATATCCTCAAAAATAGTTTTCTCTCCAAAACTTTCTGCAGTCCACTGTCCTTAATAAATCAATTATAAACACATAAATCAAAAACCGTATTTTCCACTTTGAGAGGAAATTATTCTCTTGTCACTGTTGTCCCCTTTGGAATTCCTTGAATTAGTCTTAGGTTGGGCGGAACCTTGAGGCTTAATCTCACTAAGAACATGGGAGAAATCATCCCTCAAGTTCATATGGGAGGACACTGACTTGGCTGAGTCACTTGAAGGAGAGGAGGCGGGAGAAACAACTTTTCCTTTGTCATGCACATGGGGAGCCTCAGTTTTGAGTCGTTTTCTTGCATGGGAGGACTGTACATGTGAGTGTGCAGGGGAAATTTGATCATTTGGGTTTACAAGTGCAGGAGGAGGGGGAAATGACAAGTTTGGCCAGCCACGATGGTGGGAGAATGATGGGTGAACAATATCCTGCCATCCACGATTCTCAGGAACTTTTGGTTGCAACAATACATGGGGAGGCACAAGTATACTAGGAAAATTTTGGGGCTGGAAGGGAGGCCTCTTGAGTCTAGGATGGATTATCCCTTTCCCAATCCAATTGAAAAACCCAGCTTGAAAACGTTGGTTCAACTCTTGAGGATTGACATCAAAATGAATTGAGAATCTGGGCCTCATATGCCCTTTGTTCCAGTTACCTCTTCCCCTATTGTTTCTTCCATGACTTCCTTTGCTAAAGAAACTCATCATGTATGAAAAAATTATTAGCAACTATCTCTTAACAGACCATACATGACATTCTCTTTAGATGAAACAAGGTTTGGCTCAGAAATTAACATAAGACCCATGCAATCCAATCCATAAAATTTATTTAATAATTGCCAAATGAGCAGGGAGCGAAATAAGGTTCATGGGATATTTGGGGGAATTGTAATAATCGAAAAAGTGATATCATAATAGGGAGTAAGAACACGAGTACTGATTGACAATTCATTAAATAATTGATTGTGCAACAATACCAAAATATATCAGCTGCCATCTATTTATGTGTCATCTTTTACCACTGTCATACAGAGTTTTAATTTTATTTAGTGAATAGGGCATGTAAAAATTAATTTGGGATCGTGAGGGGGTTATAATGAGAAAAAAAGTGAAAAAATGAGAGGGAATAATACATATACGTTTCATAAATAAATTAAATCAAACAATGATCATAACTTTGTTTCAATTACAATCCAAAAAGCATCCACTTCCAAGACCTAAAACAATTAACTGCTCCTTAATTGCATACAGATTGTTTGTTGTCTTCAATAAAGAAAAACAATTCAATTGCCCATAATTCTTCAACTATATCAATTTGTGCATCCTATGCAATAAATATTGTTTCAAATTCCACAGTAACATCATAACCATTCGATCCACAGTCCTATATGTTTTAATGTTAAACTTTTTCCTTTTAAAACAAAATGTAATACACACTGTGATTCAAAATACCCTATCCAATATTCATCCCTGGTAATCAAATAATCATAGGCCCAGTATTAACCACCAACAATTGACTTCCAATACTGACTGACACAGTCCACTATCATCCAAAAAATAATCGGGCCTAATTTAATCACACATAGGTCAACAAAAATATAATCATCAATACCAATCTTGATCCGACAACAACTTTTAACCAAAAACATATAACCCTGAGCTTGATATCCACATGTACATTAACATGTACAAACTTCCCTCAAATGAAATACTCAATAAAGACAAAGCCATATAATGCTCAAGGAGAACATGACCATATCGACACACATGTGTCTCCTTTAAACTTGACATGGAGTAAGATCATGTTTGATGAACCAATTACACACATAGGTGCCCTTTAAACTTAAATGGAATCATGGTCATGCTAGGTTTTAACATAGCGATGAGTGGAAAGACCACAATCGACCAAATTGAAAGATCTTGAGCTGTAGGTAACCCATACTTTTTTGTTCTGTTCAAACGAATTTATCACAGAGAGGAAATACAAAGACTCGATCAAGAAATGGTCTCTGAAGTTAGAGAGCTCGTGTTCTCTTTTGAAAAAAATTACCACAGTCATTTAACTGGTAAACCAAAATCTTGACAGAGGCATAAAGAAAATGCTCGAGGCAAAATAGAAGCAAGTTGGGCTCAATAAAATTTTATTGCAGAGAGGTTACGAAAGTCTTCTTAATCTTTGAAAACACAGAGAGCTCATAATATTTTTACCTCCTAAAATAATTTACCACCGAGAAGCAACCACAGGTAAAAGAGTATATCCTTGGAACAATAGAGGTCTCGTGTTTTCTTTTGAAAGAAACCGCTACAATATTTTCACTTATAACCCCAAAATCTTGATAGAGCCATAAAGAAAATGCTTGAATAGAAACAAAGCAATTCAAGCTCAACAAACCAGGCACACACATATGCCTCTTAAAAATTTATTGTAGAGAGGTAACAAGGGTTGGTCTAGACAATGGAGAATCCTCGAAGACACAGAGAGACTGTGTCTCTTCCAAACACCCAGGAGGTTTATAAACTTCGAAATACAATTGACAGTGAGGCTCACCAACATAATAGTCAACCATTATAACAGAGAGGAGAGAATTCTTAAAACTCTTGTGAAAAGAATGCCAGATCACAACCCGTGGCCACTCAATACATACCCAGGCCTCTCTTTAAATTTCTGGGCAATACAAAGATTGGACTGTGAAATGCTTTCGGCGATAATGACAGTAAAGAACAATCCATAACAAACAATAGCTTGGGCTTGGCCAAATAGAGCAAGAAAAATACCACTGTAGACATGTGCATTGCAACTTGGAGAAAAAATCTCAATAACGACCGAGAGGAAAAAGGGGTGACAACAATTGATACCCAGACTGGTGGTAAAACCTCGTGCGAATAAAACTCAAATATTTTTGCACTATTGACATCATTTTTCACAGAGAACCAGAATAAAACCCAAGCCAACCACCATTTTACTTTAAACCAATAACCAATGCACATGCTTTACAAAGAAACAACACCATTCCTTTCTTTTAAAACACTAACATTCCACAGTAATCACAAAGAACACCATAAACACAACATTGATACCCATTCAAAAACTCAAGAAAAACACAAAACGCATGCAATACTGAGCCAACAAATTGATTCACAACACAGAGGGACCATCATGGATGGAAAGTAAAGAACCATACCTGGCAAAATCGCTTCAAGGAAGAGCTGGCCTGTGTTTTCCCCTTTAAAACCTAAAATCACGGAACTTCCAGAACCAATAGAGAAAAATGAAACTATGGCTAGGGTGACGGGTTTGAGGGTGGTTTGGAGTGACGTGCAGTAAATGCACGTCGCTTCCTCACTTGTCCCTATTAAATTCAACTTACTAGCCATCCCATTAACATAACATCAACCATTAAATTCAAACCATATCCAGTATATAAATTCAATGCCATATCCATTGTAGAGTGCACCACCCGAAACATATCAAAATAATAACCATATGTTAACATCACCATGCGTGCTCACATATAATCCTTTAACCAAAATGCATAGTATAGCAGATAGGTCCATCACTTCACATTTGTCACCGTTATATATATTTTCAAGGTTTATATATAATCTTTTTTCCATAACTTTAGGACTTATCCATAGTTTTTTTATTTTTGTTTTGAGATCAAGATTCCATATCATTTTATTATCCCTTTGCATAAAATAATGTGTAAGAACATTAATCAATGTTTAATGTATAACATAACACCTTTAAAACAAAGTAATCCTTATGTCCATAGCACTTCCTTGTATTGTGAGTGAACATCAACAACATTTAGCAACAATGCATCAACCAACCATGTTGTCATACGAATGAAACCAAGACTGCATCATCAACGTAGATGATTGTTTAGGCATCAATATAACAACAACAAACCTATAAGCGTAACACATCCATCATATCACCTCTAGTCTACAAGGGGGTACCACCTACTAGTTAATTATTATTATCATAAATAAATAATAGAGCTTAGCAATCCTTTGCGGGCAATATTCATCGTTGCGATTTTAATCGTCAACAAACTAGAGACACCACAGGGAAATCTGTTTCCAACAGATTAAAAACTCAAATTTTCTGGTTTCACAAACCATGTAACCATTAGATCAAGAAAAATAGATATCATAATAATTATGCAACAGACGGAAGTGAGCGGTTTAAGGGAAAAATGATCGAGATTTTGGGAATAACTCATGGAAAGTGTTAAGTATGAGGGGGTTTGTCCCTGTATGAATAATCATATGAAAACATTCCTAACTTCAAGGAGAAATTTTTTTCTGGTGTGCTCTTTTGAATCTTGGAGTGGATGGAAGAAAAGGAAAGAAAAAAAGGGATAAAACCAACTATCTTATATAACAGCAGTTGAAGCAGATAAAAATTTCAATGATGCTTTCAAGGGGAAACATCATGACATTTGTGTAACCTGATTGTTATTGATTAACATTACTTTGCAGAATAGCATCGTTGTGGCAAAACTGATCCAACATTTTATTTTGAAAAGAAATGAAGTCAAATAAAAGAAACATAATAGAAAGATATAAAATAACTGAAATGAAACAACTGAAATGAAATAACGGAAATGTAAAATCAAAGAAAATAAAACAAACTATAATACAAAAAAAATTCCATACAACATTTAAAATTTCAAGTTGGTTCCACACAGTGCTTTAAGTGGGAACCGTTGGTGCTATAGGAAAACAATCGCTCTTGAAAGTCCTTTAAGATATAGGAATTTGTGCCCAGGAAAAAAGAGATATTAAAAGGGCCCAACCATAACTTTTGGAACTTTGAATGCCTTCCTCTATCAACATGAGCTGAATCCCACAGAAAAAATATTATTCTCAATGAAATAAATCACCTGCTCATCCTGTGAATGCTTAAGTCGAAAAACTTCAGTCCATTTTGTAAAATAGTTTGTGGCTGTCAAGATAAAAACTTTCCTTGTTGAAGATGGAGGATTAATAGGACCAATAAAGTCCAGACCAATTTTGAAAAAGGAAATTCAAGGAGGACAAGTTGTAAAGGCATAGAAGAAAGACGTTCTTTCCCAACAAACTTCTGGCACTTGTCACAAGATCTTGAAAAATTATAAGAATCATGAAAGATTGAAGGTCAATAGTACCCTTTCTTGATAATCTTAAAAGCAATGGTTTTAGTAGAAAAGTGACCTCCTACATGAATAACATAATTTGAAGATCCATGAGTCTCTTGTAACAATTTTTGTGCTTCCTCATTGTTCACACAACGAAGTAACATACCATCAACAGATCTCTTAAACAAGAAGTATCCTATAATGACGTATCAAGAAGATTCGAGATAGAGTCTTCTTATTTGATGGGTATCTAAGTTATTTGTACATCTTTGATTTTTCAAGTAATACACCAGATCCTTATACCAAGGATGTTCAACTACAGGAAGGATTTGATTGTCAATGTAAAACAGTGTTGATAGAGAGCTATCTTGTTCATCAATTTATTCACTTGTTTCAACATGTTGAGCTAAGTGAAGGGATAAGTCACGTCCCTTGATAGTTTTAGAAGTCATGATGGTTAGATCATGCTCTTGGATCTTGGCAAGCTAGTGTGAAAGCTTCCCTGAAAGATAAGCCCTTTGGAATTTTGTTATCTTCCATTGATATAATTTCCTTAGGCTTATAAGGTTCATTTTGTATGAAAGCACAAATGCTCTCATCACTAGGGAAGACTTGCCATGATTCTACATTGTCAGTGATATGTGGACGATACAAAGATTGAAAGGTGCAATCAGGTCTTTGTGGCAGAAGTTTCCGAGTAGGAGAGGCTGCAAAAAAAGATAACCTGTAAACCATTGAGTTCAATTCCCTTTTAACATGAGTGATGTTGAAAGATAACAAGTTCAATATAAGTGCCCAAACAGTTTGGGTGTAACATTTCATTAACTTGTTTCTAGGAGAATATATCTTACGTAGAAGGTTTACAACAAGTTCGGAATCCCCAAAAACTTTAAGGTGACCACAACCTAAATTATAGGCATTTTCAATGCCTAAAAGTAACACTTCAAATTCGGTGACATTGTTTGTGCAAGGAAACTCTAACCTATAGGAAAAGTTGTGAATTTTACCCACAGGAGAGTACAAGATAATACCAACTTTGTTTCCTTCATTGGAGCATGAACCATCAAAGTTCATATGCCACATCCCATTCTCTATGTCGATTTGTTCCAAGGTAGTGTTGTCCTTATCTGAAAAGATGGAATACAATCCTAGGTCCTCCTTGATATAATTTACATTAGGCTGTGGAATTATTTCTATATAGGGTGATATTCTTCCCTCTCTTAGGACTATAATGTTTTTACCATTCCATGGAACGGATAAGTGTGTCCTGTTGAGTGAGAGGTATCCACCTGTCAAAGCTTGCCAATATCTTCCTAAGATGATCGAGTAATTACTCACTGGCATATCGATTACTTGAATATTAAGGGTTGTCCTTATTTCAGGATGCGCGCACAGAACTAAGACCATGTCCTTGATTTCACCTATGGCCGATTGTTGTGAACTATTATAAGAGAGCATGCTTCTGGCATTTTCATTTGTACAAGACAAGCCTAACTCGTCCATAATAATCTTCAACATTACACTTGGGCCCAAACCACCGTCAATGAGACAACAATGGGCTATTTTGTCCATAATCTTTACTAAATAAAAAATGGGAGGTTTTTTACAGGGTGTCTAAAATTATGTACACATACTTTATTTACAATTCAATCCTCTTCATCTACTTGTTATGATAGGTTGGATACAATGGAAGATTTTCCTTTCATAAAAAATTTCAGATGCTTTTGTTGCTCAGGGATGACAACCATGTCCAGGAGGGTAGCATCAACTTTAATATTAGCCAATTGATTGAGAATGTTGTATTTGGAAGAGGGAAGAGGGGAGGTAGTTCCTTGACTGTCAGGAGCCTTAGAAACCTGAACAATAGCAACTGGTGAAGATGAGCTTGGGATAGAAGAAGTGCGAGGAGGATCATATTTACCTTTCGGAGCATAGTATGTATTCCTAGTATTTATGATCATAACATCCTCTGGCTCTGCAAAATCTAGGAAAACAATAGTAGTTCCATGCATTTTACTAAATATTTTATCTGTGGCACTCTTATTTATCTCACAAGTACTTTCCTCATGGTGTTCCTCACAAAAGTTACACCAACTGCGAGACATGATGGCTTTAGGTTGAAAGTTATTTTCATTAGGATTCTTAAAGGGTGGTGAAGAAGAAGATGAGGCCCCAGGGGTAAGTGAGGGGACATTTCCTTTCCGCTCATACGCTATCATTCGATTATTCATGTCTTGTACAAGATGTAAGAGGGCGGACATGCTCGTCTTTTTAATTGAGTCTCCCTTAGGAAGACCTGTTCTTTCAAGCTATTCTTCATACTCTAAACAAGTATGCAAAGTGGAACCAAGGTTATCAATGTATTTTTCCTCAAGCCTATGACGATAGGGAGAAGGTAGAGCATTATAATAATGCATAAAAATAGCTTGGTTTTGAGGGCGAATAATTTTGGGAATTTGGTTATACAATTTGGTGAAATGCAAGTTGAAAGACTTGATAGTCTCACCCTCTTTATAAGAAATGTTATTATACTCCCGTAACTACTCAGCTCGGCTCGTAGACTTCTCATAGGTAGACTTGAACCAATAAACCGATTCCTTCCAAGTAGAAAGAATCTTGGGAGGAAGATCAAAGAAATCGATCATTTCCTTCCCTTCAAGGGAATCAACAAATAAGCGCATACAAGTGTGATTGTCATTGGCTCCTATGTTATGACATGCATTAGAAAATTCCACCAAGTGTTCATTCATCGTGACTGTGTTATTCCCTGGAAACATAGGGAGATGCTCTTTGAATTTAGGAAGAGGGCGAGTAATAGGTGCTAGGTCAAGAGGAGAGGAAACATGCCACGAAGTAGTTGTAGCATCTTCTTCAAACTAAATGAGCCCATACTTTTTTATGACCTTGGCGGGGTTTGTAGTAGATTGGACAGGGACTTGATGACTATACAAGCTACCAATCATTGATGAGGCTGAAGTTTGATATGAAGAAGCACCTCCAGTGCCACCGGAGCCGCCACTAGATGCCATATTGTGAACAATAGGTAAGGGAGAGAAAGAAGAACTTGCTGAATCAGACAAAGTTCTCCTTAGAGTACTTTGTTGGGCTGAAAAAAAAAAATCTTCTTCCTATTTCAGCAATAGGGTTGATCTTAGGTGATAAACCTCTTCTTCTTCTAGAGATGCAAGGGTTTAAGGACATGAAAAGAAGATAAAAAATTTAGAAAAAATAAAAGATATGGTTGATTCCTAGGTTGTGTTTTCCTAGCTTCTCAACGTTCTCAGACACTTATGTATTGTTCAATTGCTTCCCATGAGCGTTCAAGTTCAACCCATGTATTAATGGTTTCTAATATGGTATTAAACAAGGTTAAAGAAATGTTGGTCTGATCTTTAAGAACGGGCTCAATATTGGACTGCCTTGCAACAGGTACAATCATGAAGAAAATAAACAGTCAAGGATAAAAAACAGAAATATAAATATATTCAATAATAATCAAGCATACAATCAACCAGAGAGATATGGAATATCTCCCCAGTATGGTCAGCAAGTAAATGTTGAGGAAAATATATGGATTTATCTTACTCAAGCATTTTCACATCTTGCTTGGCTAAGGCAAGATAGTCGAGAATATTACCCTATGTTTATAGCCTCAAAATGTATTTCCCAATCCACATGTATTAATTGCAAGGGCTTAGGATGATTTTTTAAATAAAAAGATTATTGCAAAATATAACATTTTTGCATAATTTTCTGAACATATACAGATTGCAGAAAGTAAATGTGGAGATCAAAAACAAAAATAACCAAGTCACAAATTAACACAAATGAGACATAATAACAATCGATTTATTTCATTCCAAGAAATCAAAAGTATCCTTCTCTTTATAAAAATCTTTGTGGGGGCATGGATCAAGGTCAAACTTAGATATCCCCAATGGAAACCATACAAAAGGACTCTAACAAGATGTAAAAACGAAACTTTAAAATCTGGATCAGCTTACCACAGACTGTTGCCAACTCGACTCTGCACAATATCCTTTATTAGTCATGAAACTCAATTCATAAACAACAAGTCTACACAGACTATCAAAGATAGATCAACACATCTGAAACAAACATCTGAATGATATGGTTCAGCTTTGAACCTTACCGTCTACAATAGGACCCTATTGTCAAAAAGAGAATTAGGCCTTTAATGAATTGAAGAATGAATGAAAACTGAACAATTTCAATAAAACTCAAGAGAAAACCTTAGTATGCTTTCTCCTTCTATTCTCCCCTTGTTCTTCCTTCTCATTTGGCTTTTATGCATTCCAAAATAGTTGAAGCAGTTCAACTACCTCATTTAGTTAAGTCAATTAAAAATTAACTAATTTTAGTTAGGGGAAGTAATAATAATAATAATAATTAAGGGTCTTTTTATTAAATAATAACTAAGTAGGTGGGACCCCTTGTGACTTCCTTTTATTTTTTAACAAAAATAAACATAATTAGACAACCAATTAAACACATGCCTCCTTATGGCTCCCATAATTGTTTCCACAATTTGAAATTTAATATCAGAAATATTTCAAATTATATCCAAAACATGTAAATATCCTCAAAAATAGTTTGTTGTCCAAAACTTTATGCAGTCCATTGTCCTCAATAAATCAATTATAAACACATAAATCAAAATCGATATTTTCCACTTTGAGAGACAATTCTTCTCTTGCCACTGTTGTCCCCTTTGGACTTCTCTGAATTATCCTTAGGTTGGGTAGAACCTTGAGGCTTAATCTCACTAAGAACATGGGAGAAATCATCCCTCAAGTGTATATGGGAGGACATTGACTTGGCTGAGTCACTTGAAGGAGAGGAGAGGGAAGAAAAAACTTTTCCTTTGTCATGCACATGGGGAGCCTCAGTTTTGAGTCATTTTCTTGCATGAGAGGACTGTATAGGTGAGTGTGCAGGGGAAATTTGAGCATTCGGGTTTACAGGTGGAGGAGGAGGGGGAAATGACAATTTTGGCCAGCCATGATGGTGGGAGAGTGTTGGGTGAATAATCCCTTGCCATCCATCATTCTAAGGAACTTCTGGTTGCAAAGATACATGTGGAGGCACATGGATACCAGGAAAATTTTTGGGCTGGAAGGGGGGCCTCTCTGGTCTAGGCTGGATTATCCCTTTTCCAATCCAATTGAAAAACCCAGGTTGAAAAATCTGGTTCAACTCCAGAGGATCGACATCAAAATGAATCGAGAATCTGGGCCTCCTAGGCCCTCTATTCTAGTTACCTCTTCCTTTATTGTTTCTGCAATGACTGCCTCTGTTGAAGAAACTCATCCTGTATGCAACAATTATTAGCAACTATATTTTAACATACCATACATGCCATTTTATTTATATGAAACAAATTTTGGCTCAGAAATTAACATAAGACCCATACAATCCAATCTATAAAATTTATTTAATAATTTCCAAATGAGAAGGGAGTGAAATAGGGTTCATGGGATATTTGGGGGGATTGTAATAAGTGAAAAAGTGATATCAGGACAGGAAGTAAGAACATGAGTACTGCTCGACAATTCATTAAATAATTGACTGTACAACAATACCAAAATATATCATTTGCCATCTATTTATGTGTCATCTTTTACCACTGTCATACAGAGTTTTAATTTTATTTAGTGAACAGGGCGTGTAAAAATGAATTTGGGATCATGAGGGGGTTATAATGAGCAAAAAAGTGAGAAAATGAGAGGGAATAATACAGATAATGTTCATAAATAAATTAAATCAAACAATAATCGTAACTCTGTTTCAATTACAATCCAAAAAACATCCACTTCCAAGACCCAAAACAAATAATTGTTCTTTAATTGCATATAGATTGCTTCTTGTCTTCAATAAAGAAAAACAATTCAATTGCCCATAATTCTTCAACTATATCAATCTGTGCATCATATACAATAAATATCATTTCCAATTCCATAGTAACATCATAACCATTCGAGCCACAGTCCTGCATGTTTCAATGTTAAACTTTTTCCTTTTAAAACAAAATATAATACACACTGTGATTCCAAATATCCTATCCAGTATTCATCATTGGAAATCAAATAATCATAGGTCCAGTATTAACCACCAACAGTTGAATTCCAATACCGACTGACATAGTCCACTGTTATCCAAACAATAATCGGGCGCAATTTAATCACACACAGGTCAAAAACAATATAATCATCAATACCAATCTTGACCCGACAACAAATTTTAACCAAAAACATATAACATTGAGTTTGATATCCACATGTACATTAACATGTATAGACTTCCCTCAAATGAAATACTTAATAAAGAGAAAGCCATATAATGCACGAGGAGAACAAGACCATATTGACACACATGTGCCTGCTTTAAAATTGATAGGGAGTTAGATCATGTTTGAAGAACCAATCACACACACAGGTTCCCTTTAAACTTAAATGGAATCATGGTCCTATTAGGGTTTAACACAACGATGAGTGGAAAGACCACAATGGACCAAATGGAAAGCTCTTGGGTTGTAGGTAACCCATACTTTTTTTGTTCTATTCAAACGAATTTATCACAGAGAAGAAATACATATACTCGATCCAGAAATGGTATCTAAAATCAGAGAGCTCGTGTTCTCTTTTGAAAAAAATTACCATAGTCATTTAACTAGTAAACCAAAATCTTGACAAAGCCATAAAGAAAATGCCCGAGTTGAAATAGAAGCAAGTCGGGCTTAATAAAATTTTATTGCAGAGAGGTTACAAAATTCTTCTTAATCTTTGAAAACACAAAGAGCTCGTAATATTTTTACCTCCTAAAAGAATTTACCACCTAGAAGCAACCACAGGTAACAGAGTATATCCTTGGAACAACAGAGGTCTCGTGTTTTCTTTTGAAATAAATCACTATAGTATTTTCACTTATAACCCCAAAATCTTGATAGAGCCATAAAAAAAATGCCAGAGTAGAAACAAAGCAATTCGAGCTCAACAAACCATGCACACACAGATTCCTCTTAAAACTTTATTCTAGAGAGGTAACAAGGGTTGGTCTAGACAATGAAGAATCCTTGAGGACAGAAAGAGACTGTGTCTCTTCCAAACACCCAGGAGGCCTATAACCTTCGAAATACAATTGACAGTGAGGCTCACCAACATAACCGCCAACCATTATAACAGAGAGGAGAGAATGATTAAAACTCTTGTGAAAAGAATTCCAGAGCACAACCCGTGGCCACTCACTACATACCCAGGCCTCTCTTTAAATTTATGGGCAATACAAAGATTGGACTATGAAATGCTTTCAACGATAATGACAGTAAAGAACAAGCCATAAAAAAAATAGCTCGGGCTTGGCCTAATAGAGAAAGAACAATATCAATATTGACTTTTTCATTTCAACCTAGAGAAAGAATCACAACAATGACTGAGGCGAAAAAGGGGTGACAAAAACTGATACCCAGACTGATGGTAAAACCCTGCACGGATAAAAATCAAAGATTTTTGCACTATTGACACCATTTTTCATAGAGAATCAAAATAAACCCCAAGCCGACCACCATTTTACTTTAAATCAATAACTAATGCATAGTCTTTACAAAGCAACAACACCATTCCTTTCTTTTAAAACACCAACATTACATAGTAATTACAGAGAACCCCATAAACACAACATTGATACCTAGTCAAAAACTCAAGAAAAACACAGTACTTATGCAATCCTGAGCCAACAAATCGATTCACAATACAGAGGAACCATCATGGATGGAAAGAAAAGAACCATCCCTGGAAAAATCGCTTCAAGGAAGAGCTAGCCTATGTTTTCCCCTTCAAATCCTGAAATCACAGAGCTTCTACAACCAACAGAGAAAAATGCAACTATGGCTAGAGTGACGGGCTCGAGGGTGGTTTGGAGTGACATGCAGTAAATGCACATTGCTTCCTCACCTGACCCTATTTAATTCAACGTACTAGCCAACCCATTAACATAACATCAACCATTAAATTCAAACCATATCCAATCTATAAATTCAATGCCATATCCATTGTAGAGTGTGCCACCCGAAACATATCAAAATAATAACCATATGTTAACATCACCATATGTGCTCACATATAATCCTTTAACCAAAACACATAGTATAGAAGCTAGGTCCATCACTTCACCTTTGTCACTATTATATATATTTTCAAGGTTTATATATAATCTTTTGGCCGTAACTTTGGGACTTATCGATAGGTTTTTTTTCTTTTTGTTTTGAGCTCAAGCTTCCATATCATTTTATTATCCCTTTGCATAAAATCATGTGTAATAACATTAATCAATGTTTAATGTATAACATAACACCTGTAAAACAAAGTAATCATTATATCCATAGCACTGCCTTGTATTGCGAGTGAACAACAACAACATTTAGCAATAATGCATCAACCAACCATGTTGTCATAGGAATGAAACCAAGACTACATCATCAACTGTAGAGGACTATATAGGCATCAATATAACAACAACAAACCTATAAGCGTAACACATCCATCATATCGCCTCTAGTCTACAAGGGGGTCCCACCTACTAGTTAATTAGTATTATCATAAACAAATAATAGAGCTTATCAATTCTTTGCGGGCAGTATTCATCGTTGCGATTTTAATCGTCAACAAGTATATTTCTAGGGTAGGGTGTACTAGGACAATAAGAAAATAGTCCCAACACTTCACAAAAACTTTCACTGCAATTTGTATTGTAGTTGGTGCTGCAACTGCAACTGGCATGAAGGAACTGGCACTGCAACTGATACTGCTACTACAACTATAACTATTACTACAACTGCAACTACAACTATAACTTCAACTGGTACTTCAACTGCAACTGGTACTTCAACTGCAACTACAACTTAGGGTTTTATGAGGAAACCCTAGTTTTTCAAACTTCAAATTTTGGAATTTTGATCCAGGGACTAGATGCACTGGGATGAGGCGAGTAGGCTGGAGCAGTCTGTTTTCATAAAATCCAAATTTTACCCCTTGAAGTTGAGTCTGTGCAAATATGGATTGGTACTTCTGGTACTGGTTCTGGTTTCCTGGTTTTCTGGTACCAATCAAAACTAGGGTTTCACTTTCTGGAGGCTCTGCCACTGAAAAGGTGCGCTCAAGCTGCTAGTGAGTTCGCTAGGCTAGAGCGCATTTCCCTAGATGGTTTTTAGTCAGAAATTCTCTTCCAACAAAAGCCCTAATTTTATTGTACGACAACAATGACGTTTTTGGTTACACAGTGAAAGATGCTCTACTCAATTTAGTTCTGATACCATGTTAAATTTAGAGTTTCTATTAAGTTCTTTTCAATTTACTAGACAATAATAGCATAAGCAGGATCACTGAGAGAAACACAATCACAAGGTACACAACATTTTATCCTGGGAAACCCTCATGGGGGAGAAAATCAGGCAAAATATTCCTTAATATAGATTGCCAATAATATGAAAAGATAAAAGATAAAACCACCAAGAATAACCAATACAGAGCATGTGCCTCTCTCTCCTTCTTCTGGAAACTGCAGCGATCTCCAAAACTTGTGCACTGGATGAGTGATTGAGTGAGTGAGATAATGAGGCATCATCCTCTCTTATTTATACTAGCTTCTAGGCGCTAGGGTTGTGTCTTTTCATCAAGCAGGGCCAACTTCTTCAAATAGTGGCTAAAACCACTTTAATTATCCCTAGGGGCCAACTTCTCAATTAGCACCATATAAACATGGTTTGACCAATCCATAATAGGGGATTTGGTCATACATAAGTCCCAACATGATCAATCCAAAAAATGGGATTGATCTGTATAATACAAACTCAATTTTATTTAGAATATTCTTCGCAGTTACAATATTTCAACACAAATCATATAGTGCTAAAGGCCTTTTCCCTACCATGTCCAACTGGCCTGAGTTGTCATCTGTAAGAGTGCTCCCCTCATCCTCATAGTAGAAATCATAATCATGGATTGGAGATGGCTCTTCCTCGTACATAGGTGCTAGCTCGACTCCATCCTCACCAGAGATCCCAACACATGTGCTATCCTAACCATCATTGGTGCCAGTGTCATGGGCTCCACTGCCCAATTCCAATGTTGCACTGGATGTTGTTGTGTCATCCCCCTCATATTCATCATTGATGGGACCAAACACTTACCCCTCTTCCTCGGTACTAGTGACAATCTCCATCAACACACTAGCATCGAAGATCTCATCAATGTCTACTACTCGGTCATCTTCTATGCACACATCCCTATCATGGACAACTACATGTTCCAAACTGTCAACATGAGGTGTTCCCAAGTTCTCGTCCTGATGTGATGTTTCTGCTTCATCAATGGTTTTGGATCCTTTTACCACCTCCCTGAATCACTCCATATGTTCTAACAAGGTTGTTAAATTTTTTTGATACTCTTGCATGAGCTACACAAGTTTTTCCCTAAGTTCTTCAAGACTTTTCATCTTTCTAAAATCCAATTATGTAATATAATACCTAAGTTGCAAATATAGAATTGGTACTACTAATGCAATTTTTCCCTCATTGTTGTAGCAAATAGTGGTTAATATCCTTTGCCTTACTGCTGGTATATTATATGTTTTCTTGGTTCAATGCTTTCGTCGAACAAATTGCAAACAATGTAAGACTCCCTTTTTATCGTTGATATGTTTAGTGTTTGTTGCTAATGTGTTTGATGTTTATTTGGTTGAGATATTTTTGTCAAACAGTTATCAATGGTCCCATATTGATCTGGCCCACACAACATAATTTTATTGCATTCAATATAGAAGGTAATTATTACATGTGATGGCAATTGGTAATAAAATTATTCAACGTGTTGTGGAAACAACTAAAACAACAATGATATATATATATATATATATATATATATATATATATATATATATATATATATTCTGACCTGTAGATGTCTTCTTGGAAAACAATACATGTGAAGCAATCATCTCCTTTTAAACACCACTAGTCAGCAGATATGTGGTTCAGTTTGATAAAGATATTAGATGGAGTGATGGAAACTCCAGCAATGTAGTGTAGCAACCCTTATAAACATCCAAATCTACTCTTGAATGATAGATTTGTTGAGGAGAAAAGTGTTGGGCAATATCAGAGCAATCTGCACCAGTAAAGCTTACTTCTGAAGCTCTCACGATTTCACAAATAATGATCCGCCCTCTTCCTGAGACCCACATGATCTGGTAGTACTGGATTGGATTCTTGCTGAGTTTCCTACATCCTGCAAATAATGGCACGGTCTTCCCCTTTTTCTGCCACGAGTTGTTTATAGAGGTGTGCCCCTCTTTCTAACTACCCACAAAATGAAAACTGAATCTTCGACCCTCTTTAAGGCTGCCTACAAGCTGAGTATGGAAATTATTCCCAGGAGGTAATATGGTGAGGAAGAATGAAAACTGATCTATATCCCAATGATCTTCATAACTATGAAAAATAGAATATTTATCTTGAAGATGTGGCCACCGGGTTGATGTTGTTTTGGCTGGAAATTAGAGGCAGTGTTGACTGTAACAGCAAGAACTCTTCTTGCATTCACCACTGTAAAAATGGGTTTTCCACCCAGAATTCACCCCTTGTGATATGCATCCTCTGCAACAAAGAATGGACCCATCCTCACAACCCTTTGACCGGTCTTGGTAACAACTCTCCCAACAAATGAGGTGATTGTTCCCAACAACAAAAAATGGGCCCAACTTGCCCCCAACAACTACCAAATATGCCTAGAAGGAGACTCGACCCTCCAACAGAAGAAATCAGTCCAGTCAAGGAGGAAAACACACTATAATATACCACCCTTGAAATTTCTAGAAACTCCCACCCAAATTTCTAAGTTTTGCTTAGGTTTGATCTATGAGGTATTCTGTCAAACAATTTACTCACTAACTCCTGTGGATGCAATCTTGTGTGTTCCCATAGCGATTTACTCAAGCAATTTGAATAGAAGTGATCCTCTTTTCCAATAAAAGAACAGTAACACAACAACTATACTAGGCATATGACAACAAAAACCATTGGCAATCTAGCCCATTTATTTACTACATAAAAATGAGAAATAATCATACTACAACAAGCTATCATTGATACAGAACTGACCTCATAACAATGGCACTAAAGAGATATGATATAGATGAGAATAGTTGATGTAAGTCTGATTCATATGGAATTGTCCTTCCTATCATATGTGAAATACAGCTTCAGCCAAATAAGGGTAACCCCAAACAACATACAAATCAACTCCTGCATTGGAAGATATATCTTAGTGCTAAAGAGGAGTGATCTGCCTATTAGGAATATGAGGATAAATGTGCCTAGTCTAAGTGGAAATACGCCCAGCTTGAAAGAAACTGTGTACAACCTCAATATGAAGTGCCCAACAAGATAAATATTCTTTCTTTCATCAGGAATATGTGCTCTATTCCAAAAACTGTGTCTTTTGTCTTCAAATGTGCGCCCTTTACTACAAGATATATGCCCAGAATTTGGGGAAGTCTTGCAACTGTTGATTTAATGAAATTTATCTACGCCCTTCTCAGTCAAAAGAGGATGGAAAATAACCCCCACAGTTAGAAAATATTTCCTAAGTGGAGAAGAAACTCGAGCCCCACAATAGCTGACTTCCATATTCACAAAATATGTGCTCCACACACATGAAATAGGTCAGATGCATACCCACGAATTTATGTTTAATAGAATCCACCTCCAATGACCATTAACTCGACTTATGGATGAAGTATACAACCCAACATAAGAAATAACATCCCCACGGTGTATATATCTTAGTTAGGAAACAAGAACTCGGCCCCAATGCTCACAAATTCTCTCCAACCACAATTCGTTCCCTCTTTTGGCACTGAATTCGATCCCCAATGTTTGCTTCCCAACAATGAGAATTTTGGCCACCAAGGAGAAAACGCTGCCCTCTAATGAAGCAAGAATCCAAAAATAGAGGAATTATTACAATAGATACGCTGCCCATAATCCCTTCTTGTGGATAGCTCGACCTCTTTATCAACAGATTTGGTCCATATAACAGAAATTTTGATTCTTATGGAGATGGGTTAGTGTTTGTTCACTTGTTGGCACCCCTAACACAATGCAACTTGGCCAAACATGAGAAATACTTTCCCATCAATATAAAAGTCAACCCCACAATCATTAACTTACCAAGCAAGGAGGGAAATGAACTCCCCCACAGAGATAACAATCCACAATAATTAAAAATAACAGTCCATAATAATTAAAATGAGCCAGAAATGATCAGCTCGACCTCCCAAATAATACAATGGCTCAGTCATAGATAAAATGTGCATAGCACATAAAGGATTATTCCCAGAAATTGGAATATAGTGCCCAACAATAGGCACTCGAACCTCTCCTGAATATTGCACCCAAAATTATAGGATTCGACTCATCAATTAAGAACTTAGCCAAAATGAGGAGCTCGACCTACAAGTTGTTGAAGAAAATCTTCTAAGCAATAACTCAATTTCTCAATCCCGAAGTAAATTCTGATATTAAGCACTAATAATTTCCACAAGTGAAGACCTATATTTTCCTAATTATGACCCACAGTTGTCGAGCATCATGCTCCGATACCACTATAATATCCCGTGCATAATAAACTAGGGTTTTGAATAAAATATAAATTTTATTCCATTAACTTGGCTGCAAACCCTTGTAATTTTGTCAAGCACATTTCATACGCACCAAATACACATAAAATAAGAGAGATAACATGGGAATTTTATTATTATGAAAACTCTCAATACAACCCTATAAATCATAAATGGTTGCTAGGGCAGTTGCAGTACACTAATAACAACATAAAATCATAACCTAGAACGCTGCCATAGACTCTCCAATAGAATGTTGAAGATGAAACTAGAACTGAAGCTCCAATTAAGATCCTGGTTGGATCTTCCTCCTTGTCTAACTAGGGTGGATGGTTTCACCACCAAATCCAAACTCCCATGAAATGGTTTTGCCAAAACCATAACAAAAACCCTGGCTCACCGAGCACTACACAATAAAATGATCAAATCCAATCTGCCCAAATGACTTGCTCTCCTCTCCTTTTAAAGGCTCTATGGATATTTCTAGAGAGATCTAACCCAACCTTCTCAAAGCTTCTAAGAGAAATTTATTTGATAAAGTGACTTTATAAGGTTATTTTGATTAAGTCACTTAAAATCAAATAATAATTAATTAAATATTAGTTACCAAATTTAACTTTAGGCAACATAATGAAATAATTAATTAAATATTTAATTTTGCCAAAAAGGAGACATTACAAGTGTAGAGAGAAGGAAATGGATGAAATAAGTGATCATTGGATGCACCATATTTTTTTTTCTTTCTGATAAATCTTGCTTACATGAGCTATTCATTGGACTATGGACACAATTCCTAGAAGTGATCAAGTTCATTTCTAACAAACAATCTATCAAATTTGCAATCTGCAAGTTATCACTTGTTTGTTTCACAATGTTTACATGACCTTTACAAAGAACTACATGTTCAATAAAGTAGTCAAAATTTATTAAACCTACCTAATCCTATCGCTGAGAGTATATCACAGATTCCTAAGAGGGAACCTCATTTCTTTTCCGCAACACACATAATAGAGAGGTAGTTTGTGATAAAAAAACCCACAATATTAATCCACAATAATGAGTCGAACACATGGTACAACTGTTCTGTACAAATATGGCCTAGTGTCAATAGTACTTCATAGCTAAATATTTGAGTGATAATAATTCTCTTATGTACAAGTTGTTTCCTGATGGGATTTGATAGCTAATTGAGTTGATTCTGGAAATTATAGTTAAATGTTATCACTGACCAATATCTTAATTTAGATTCTCTCTTTTTCTTGTTGTTGGCCTTGTCATACTATATTATCTCATACTTCCCTGGAGGTTCTGGTGGCATGAGGATTTTCTTTTCCACACTCACCTCTACAACGTTGGAGTGTTTTGGGAGGTGATATGATTGGTAACTGGAATTATTAGCCTCAAACAGGAGCTTCATTTTCTGTGATTATTAACCAACACTTGTGTGAGGAATATGCAACGTCAAACCACATTCTTTGCAAGGTGCTTACTATTGATATCTAAATATGTAATACACTTATAATAAGTTCATGGTATTGAACTATAAACGACATTCTTTGCATGGTGATTACCTATATGTATTACTCTTCTCATGAGTTCATGGTCTTGAATTTTATGGTATTTGTCTTTTGTATTTATTTATTTTTTACCTATATATCATAGGTGTTAGTTTTCTTGTAATGGGTACACTACTTGGTATGAGTGAGATTTTATCTTTATCAGATCATAATCAAGGAATGACCGAGTTTGTGATGAAAAAAATATGATATTGTCTCAATGGCTCCTAATATTTTAACATCGGGTAATGAAACCAAATTTCGTCGAGTTAAAGAATTAAACCAAAAAATCAAGAACCTTCAATTCATGATTTGGGGTTTTAAAGGATTATAAAAACTTACCGATTTTGGTGGCATTGTTGGTCTAGGTGGGGTATCCAATGCCACTTGAGCTAAGGCCTCTTCTGTCGCTCCTCTGTTGCACTATGGTATAGGGTTGTCGCTCTCTAGAAAACTTTGTTATTAGGGCTAGGGCTGTTGGTCCTCTATTGGTCGAGATAGGGGTGTTGGGTGCTCAAATATTGTGGTGAGAACGGCTAGGGTTGTCACTCTCTGTTAGGAGCTGAATGTGATGAGGGATCGCTTGGGATATCACACAGTCGGTAACTGAATGTGGTGAGGTATGATGGAAGAATGTGGTGATTAGGTGAGGAAAGAGTTAACAATGAGGTGAGGCAAGAGTTAACAATGGCTTGTGTTTTTTCAACTTTTGGTTATATAAAGTATATATTATATAATATATAAATTATAAATATAAATATATTATATATTATATATAATATATAATTTATATAATATATAGTTTATATAACCAAAAGTTAAAAAATTGCAAATAAATTAAGAACATGCATTTACTCCTTTGAGTTCACAAGTTCAAATCTAGAGGGGGGTAGGGTATGTATATGTTGAACAGGCATTTTGGATACATTTTTGAGGAAAAACTTAAGTACAGAGGAGATGCACATCATGAGAAGAAAGAAGAGAAGGCATGAGCGGAGTGCACAATAAAGTGCATTCGGGATTGAAGTGCGTAGTAAAAGCATACTTGGTAGCGAAAAGAAAGAGAATAAAGAAGGAAGATAAAGCTGGCAAAAAGGAAGGACAACCGTTCGACATGAAAAAGCATAGAGATGTGAAAAAGCAGGAAGAACAACATTCGAGAATGCAAAATCAACATGCAGACACAAAAGAAGGAAAATCACGTCTGAACAACGAGTTAAGATAAGTTGTAATGAGTTAGAATGAGTTGTAATTGGTTTTGGGGGATAAACAAGTAGGTTTTTGAGCCCTATATTCCTTGTATAAATATGTAATTTGTCGGGTAGAATAGGTTTTTGAAGTTGGGTTGAAGGTTGGAGTAGAGCTAATATTGTTATTAATTTTGAGAGAATAGACTGAGAATGAGAGAGAGTCTATGTCTTGGTAGGGAAGGAGATTTGTAGAGAGAGGCTTGCACTACAGAGGGACTAGGAAAGATGGAGAGAGATATCATGACATATCTATTGTAAGTGCAGTGTGCAAGCCTAAGAGGATTACAAAAAGAATAATGAAGAATCCAACCGTTGTGGACATAGCCCAAAGTTCGGTGAACCATGTTAATTACTATGTCTACTTCTCTTTCTATGTGATTGATCATGAATGTTCTCTCTATGCATGTTAGATTAGATTTGTTTACTATATGAATATTGCACAATAGTTATGGATGTTATGGTGAATGACTTATGTTGCAATCTACATCACGATAGTACTACATAAAATCAATTACTAAGTAATCAAGGAATAACATACACATGATAATGCACACATAATAGATAAGTAAGAGTGAATATGATGATCGCCTCCCATCCCCTCATTATTGCAGAAAATTGGTTCTTTCATCCTCAATATATGCCTAGGGTGAGACTTCACTTGCATGCAGGTGATGTTGAAATGGCTGGTGTCTGACAGGTTTTGTTGGTTAGATAACTTGAAACTAGGTTCTTACAACCGTGCACCAACAAATGGTTTTGTTTCCGAGACTTGGAATCTGTGATTGAGGGAATGTTTTGGAGGCTGACTAAGAAAGAGATATTAGAATGGATAGAAGGGAAGGAGTGAGAATTTTCTCAAAAATATAATAGAAACCCTTGGATGAGCGAGGAGCAATGGATGCAAGCTATGTGTACATAGAGCTGCATGAGATTTTCTTTGGAGAATTTATGATTATTTTGATTGAGTGGTTAGAAATATTAGTGGAGAATACTGGAAGGTATCGAACTGCAATGTCGAGGAATTGGACTCATGAGTTGGTAAGGCATTTGAATTCTATAAGTAATAAGACTTCTCGTATAGTTAATTTATGGTTGGAGAGTATATTGGGAGGTTATATTACATAATTTGGTGTGGATTGTATCCAGTCATACCGTGTTGCAGAGAGGGATTTCTTCAACGGTCCATGTGGAAGGTTTTTGAAATCACTGGGTTCCTGGATAAATATGTTGTTGTGCGAAAAGTGTGTGATGACAATGGAGTTTGATTTCTAAGGGGCTTCACACACATAGAGGAACCGGGGGATGACAAGAGGATAGTCTAAAGGTAGGAAATAATGCAAGAATAAAAAAAGAAGGAAGGGAGGGACTTAGGATGTGGAGAACCAAAGAAGTTGTATCAGAAGAGGAAGATGAGTTTGGAGTATTACGTAGTGGAAGAAGGTACAAGAGGAAAAAGACTAGGGATGAGAGAGGAGAGACACATAGTGATCCTGAGGGAAGATAACCCTACACAATAGTCTAGATTGTAGAGATAATGAATATAGAAGGAGAGGAAGAGTATTCTCAGTCCAGTATGTTAATAAAAGATTCGTTAATTCATGTTCATATTGGATCCATTGTTGACTCCATGATTCCATGTGCGTCACCTAGATTAGAAATAACATTTGAGGATTTGTCGAAAGCATTTATATTTACCAAGGGAGGACAGAGTAGCAATAGCTAAAAAAATGGAAGCAGTGTGACGGGTCAGATTCAACCAACATCGCCTAGGGGAGGAACTACCCCAAACAACATGGCATGGTTAGAAAACACATTGAGACTACCTAAGTTCTAGGGAGTTGGGTTAGAGGACCCATAACAACATCTATTTTTATGTGAGACAATTTGGGCTGCAAAGAATTCCAAGATGATGTTGTAAAGATCGTGCAATTGGAAATAAAATTTAGAGGCCGCACACTAGTATGGTACATCAAACTACAGAGTACCACACCTACAAGACAAGCAAGGATGTTAGCATAGATTAGACAAGGATTGTTGAAAGATTTCAAGAAGCCAAAATTTGAGTCGTAGTACATTATAGAGTTGAAGGAAATCAAACAGGTGCATAATGAATCATTTTGGGATTATGACCAACATTTTAAGGATCTAATGGGTAGACTACATTCCCTAGATCCTTGATCAACAACATCAAGAATGGTTTATTGCAGGATTACTATCACACATTCGTCGATTGTTGATTCAACAGAAGGTTGCGTTGTAGCCTGAATATTTGGAGATTGCAATGAAGTTGGAAGCATTTCTTGTAGGAGACAGTGGAGGGATGGTGCAAGTACAGATGCAGTTAGCTTCCTTGAAAATTCAATTGGTAGAGCTTACAAAAGGGAAGGAGAACTGAGAAAAAGTATGGTTTACCAAATGTAGGACTGAATGCCACCATACAGATGAATTCCCAACATTTGCGCAATATTTGGTCACTAGAGCACCAAATCCATTACCAGGAGGGGGAATACTATGATATATGTAAGAAATGGGGACATCATCTGATTGAGTGTCCATTAATGTGGAAATACCAGAGTACACCAAGAAACCTATCTTGTAACTTTTGCAAGTCATTCAGGCATGGAGATAAGGATTTTCATGCATTAGATTTGATGAGAGGACACACTTCGAATATGTATAGAATTCAGGAGGAAAATGATGTGATAGAAGGAGGTGGTCCACAGTATAACAATGAGATAAGATTTAATCCAAGAAACCAAGGAGGATCTGGCAAAGTTCGAGGCAAAGAAAATTTTAACAGAGGAGGCAGAAGACCAATAATATGTTACAATTGTAATCAACCAGGACACTTAGATCGTGACTACCCGAATCCTTGTACAACTTGCACATATTTTAGAGAATTGGATCACGCGACAAAATATTTTACTCAACTACTGGAAAAGTGGAAGGAAAGAGGGAATTAGAACTAGAATCCAATGTCGAATGTACAAAATATATCAGCTAAGAAACGTAATGAAGGACCCAGAATAAGAATCGTTACATGCGAAGGAACTAGAACTATTGTGTATGTGTTATATTCTTTGCATGTGTGTGTGTGTGTGTGGGCATGTCAGATACGACAATTGCGTCTGACGATCCATTCACCTAGAGCTCTGCCATGTGTGCCGGGCACTTTCCTAGGGGGGTCCCAGGGGGGGGCAAGTATGCCCCCCCTGGTTACGCGTAGCGTTCGGGGCAGCGCCCCAAATTTTTTTTTTGGGTGGTTTTTTGCTATTTTTAGCGGATTTGTAAATTAATCCCGGATTAAGGGATTAGGGTTTTGGTATCTACGGAATACCTAAAAACATTGTATATATTGTATGGTGAATGGTGAAATTCGATATAATTAAAATAAGAAAGGTTTTCCCGGTTGAGGGTTTCCGGTATAAAATTTATGTGTACTCTGTGTATGAGCCATTGATTAATTTATGTATTTCTTAAGAATCTATATGCATTGCTTTACTTCGCAGGTTTAAAACTTACATGTGGTATCAGAGCTCGTTTTTGGCTTCAGAGGGACGCCTTTGTTGCTGAGGGTTTGGCTCGGTCTTGATAGATCAAGTTTATCTTGG
>ML778635.1:200529-239885 GCA_009831015.1 Picea engelmannii
AATTTGACATGAAGGATCTCGGTGCTGCTAACTTCATTCTGGGAATGGAGATTAAAAGAGATCGTGCAAATAGGAAACTCTGGTTGAATCAAAGAAAATATGTTGAGACGATATTGTAGAGGTTTAATATGCATGGAAGTAAACCGGTCAAGGTTCCTATAGGTGTAAAGTTATCTACAGATCAGTGTCCCAAGACACAGGAAGAAGAAGAGGACATGTCCCATGTTCTATATGCCAGTGCAGTTGGCAGTTTGATGTATGCAATGGTTTGTACTAGACCGGACATTGCACATGCAGTGGGATTTTTGAGAAGGTATATGTCAAAACCAAGGAAGGAGCATTGGACAACAGTAAAGAGGGTCTTCAGGTATCTTTGTGGCACCACCAGTTATGGATTGTGCTACCAAGGAAGACCGGGATTAGACAAAGTGGTGGACATACATGGCTTTGTTGATGCAGACTGGGCTGGAGATCTAGATCGCAGAAGATCTACAAGTGGGTATATGTTTAACCTATTTGGAGGAGAAATCAGTTGGATGAGAAAAAGACAGGTTGTAGTGGCACTCTCAACTACAGAAGTTGAATACATGGCAACCACTCATGCAAGCAAAGAAGCAGTATGGTTACAAAGATTGTGTTCAGGTATTGGGTTGGTACAACAAGTAGTGAGATTAGACTGTGACAGTCAAAGTGCAATATTCCTGGCAAAGAACCCAGCTTATCATTCGAAGACAAAGCATATCGATGTTCAATATCACTTTGTGAGAGACATTTTTGAGGAAAAGAAGGTGTTGCTGGAAAAGGTTGACACTTTGAAGAATGTTGCAGATTCATTGACAAAGTCTGTGAGCATAGAAAAGTTCTCCTAGTGTAGAGAAACAATGGGCATTGCTTCCCTAGATTGTTGACTATATAATCCCCTGGACCCCTAGATGCAAAGAAAACAACAAGTGGGAGAATGTTGGGTATGTGTTATATTCTTTGCATGTGTGTGTGTGTGGGCGCGTCAGATATGACAATTGCGTTTGACGATCCGTTCACCTAGAGCTCTATCGTGTGCACTAGGCACTTTCCTAGGGGGGTACCAGGGGAGGGCAGGTATGCCCCCCCCCCCTGGTTACGTGCAGCGTTTAGCAACGGGCGGTATCCTGGGGCAGTGCCCTAATTTTTTTTTTTGGGCGGGTTTTTGCTATTTTTAGCGGATTTGTAAATTAATCCCAGATTAAGGGATTAGGGTTTTGGTATCTACAGAATACCTAAAAACATTGTATATATTGTATGGTGAATGGTGAAATTCGATATAATGAAAATAAGAAAGGTTTTCCCGGTTGAGGGTTTCCGGTATAAAATCTCTGTGTACTCTGTGTATGAACCATTGATTAATTTATGTATTGCTCAAGAATCTATATGCATTACTTTACTTCGCAGGTTTAAAACTTACAAGAACATGGGATGATGCGACAAACATAGGGAAGAATGATGATCAATGGGTAAGGAAATCAATAGGACCTATGCCAACATTCAACCCACAACAAGAAAAGGAGATGTACCAGAGGGAAATAAAAGAGATACTAGGATCAGATTGGGTAGCATCAACATCATCTGCGCCTCTTATATGTGATCCTACTATGCCAGAGAAGCCACTTGGAAAGGTAAGTACTCTAAGAGAATTTCTTAGAAGTTGCGTAGAGTTGATGAAATATGAAAATGAGTTGAATGGATTATGTGAAATGATTGATCATTGCGCACAATAAAGAGAAATTCCTATCGCACAAAGGGTAGTGAATCAGGTATTGTGCAAATAGAGAACCAACAGAGAATTCATATTAAGTGTGCAGATTGGGGAATATGATGTGGATAATTTTATTTTAGACTTGGGGTCTGATGTAAATGTGTTACCAAATCAGACTTAGTAAATGATGGGGAAACCCAAGTTGATTTGGTCTCCTGTTCAATTAAGGTTGGAAAACCAGCACAAGATAATACAAATTGGTCGATTGACAGGAGTACTTGTGAATATAGATGGAGTGCGAAGTGTAGAAAATTTTGAAGTCATTGAGATCGTGGATGATAGTCATCCATATACAACACTTATGGGACTTGAATGGGCCTTTTATAATCAAGCGATCATTAATCTGAAGAGGAGAGAGATGATATTTAAGGTAGGGGACTTGAAGGCTACTGCACCATTGGATCCAACAGAAGGGAAGAGATACATAGAGCCAACAAGAGGGAAAAAATTGACAATTTGTATAACATGACTACACAGATGGATGATTATGTAAACCCCACTATAGATGATGCACTGAGTTGAAGAAGTTTTATCTCATGTGTTTCATATTCAGAGGAAGGTCTAGAACATTAACAATAGAGGATGCATGAAGTATCAACTAGACGATGTGCATGCATAACTCAATCACTGTGCTAGATTGGAACGGAGTTATGTGATCTTCAGGTATGATGGATTGAATGATGTAAGCTCGTTTGTAAAGACATTTTTGTTGCAGGTACCCAAACAACAAAGAGTGTTGGCACTAGATAGTGGGTTGCACACAAAGAGGGAATGGAAGATTGGTCATAGTGTAGAAGACTAATGAAAATGAGATTTAGTACTGAGTTGGAGAATATTGCAAGAAGTATACAGAGATAAGTGACCCAGTAGATCATATTATGCAGTGAAAAAAAATATGGGGATCTATACCAAAGAAGGAATTAATGCACATGTTTATACATACACTGGATACAATTCCTAAGAACTGGAACGTGGAGTTGGAAATGTGCAAAGAAACAACAAACTGGGATGAGATTACTCATAGGTTCAAGGTAAAATTTACATCTGAACATGAATTTCCATTAGTAGATGCATCTCTACAGGTCATTCGAACCAAGATGGTTTCAGAAGAAGGGTTGATGGAGGTGGTATCTGTGTGTAGTGTGCATATATCTTCTATGACTGTCCATGAATTACTGGAGTGTTACAATGTTTTGAAAGAAGAACATGATGAGGAAGATCAAAGGAATATAAATGTACTTGAGCCTAAGGGGGAGCGCGCAATAGAAGGGCTAGAGATTGAATCTTCTATGTACACACAACCACTAAAGACAGAAAAGGTAAATATTGGGACAAATAAAATCAAAAGTTTGCGCAGATAGGTGATTATTGGAATGATGAAACTGTGGAGAAGATTGTAAATTTATTGCGCAAGTATCATGATTTATTCCCAGCTAAATTCTTAGAGATGAAGGGGATAGCTGGGCAATTAGGTGAGATGAATATCCCTTTGAAACCAAATGCTAAGCTAGTGCAACAAAGAACCTAAAGGTTAAATTCAAAGTACAAAGAGATGGTGAAAGCAGAGATAGACATAATGTTGGAAGCTGGAATCATTGAACCAATCGTGGAATAAGAATGGATAAGTCCAATGGTGGTACATGATAAGAAAATAGGAGGAATCTGGATCTGTGTAGACCTAAGGAAGCTAAATGATGCATGTTTGCATGATCCATTTCCAACATCGTTCACAGATGAGGTACTAGAGAATGTAGGAGGGAAAGAGGCCTATTCTTTCACAGATGGATTCTCAGATTATCATTGGATAAATATTGCGCAGGAAGAGAGGTATATGACTACTTTTGCAACACAATGGGGAAGTTATCAGTACATAGGGATTCCCTTTGGACTGAAGAATACACATGCATTTTTTTCAAGGGTTGTTGTTGCATATTTTAAGGAATTTGTTCATAAGTTCCTTAAACTATACTTAGATCATTGGAATATGTTTAGTTTATTGAAATATCACATAGAAGTACTTAGGATAATGTTGGATAGGTGTATACAATGCCATATTTCACTAAATTTGAACAAATGTATTTTTTGCGTGCCTTTTGGCATTTTGTTGGGCCATGTAGTATGTAATAAGGGATTATTAGTGGATCCTACCAAGGTTGCAGTGATTTTGGACTTACAACCACCCACCTCAGTTAGACAGTTTGGAGAAACCTTGGGTTGTACAAGATATTACAAGGAGTTTATTAAGGGCTATGCGCAGATTACAACACCTATGGATAAGTTGCTAAAGAAGGAAGCTAAGTTCTAGTGGAATGAGGATTATCTTAAGGGTTTGGATACATTGAATCATAAATTAGTGACTGCACTGGTTTTGATCTTCCCAGATTGGAAGAAGGAGTTCCATGTCCATGTGGATGTGTCTTCCATAGATTTGGGTGCAATACTGTCTCAACCAGGGGAAGGAGACATAGACCACCCAATTGCTTTTGCAAGAAGGAAACTACCAATAGAAGAAAATAATTATACTACCACAAAACAAGAAGGATTGGAAATGGTATATGTAATGCAAAAGTTTAGACATTATTTATTGGGTTCTCATTTTAAGATGTATACATACCATTTTGCACTAAAATACTTAGTGAACAAGTTGTGCTGGGGGGAGAATATGCAGGTGGTTATTGATGTTTCAGGAATACGATTTTGAGGTTGTTTTGAAACCAAGGAAGTTGAATGTAGAAACATATCATTTATCACGCATACTATCAAGAGAATATGCATGGAATCTAGATGATAGCTTGTTGGATGCACATTTATTTGCAGTCAAAATGGTGGATGACTACTTCACAAACATTGTGTAGTTTCTAAGTACAGGAATGGTCCTGTCAGACATGATATTTGTGCAGAAGAAACAATTAGTTGTTAAATAAACAAACTATTAGTTAATTGCAGGGAACTTATACAAGCTAGGTGAAGATGGAATATCGAGACGATTTGTGTTAGAGCATGAAAGACCTATGATACTCACATAAGCGCATGAAGGGATTGCAGGAGGACACTATGTAGGCAATGAAACAACGCATAAGATTTTGTATGCAGGGCTTTGGTGGCCCACACTTCATAAGGATGCTAAAAAATACTTCCAGGCATGCAATTTTTTTCAAAGGGTGGGAAATCAATCCAAGAGGGATGATATGCCTTTACACCCATAGGTTGCATTGCAAGCATTTGATAAATGGGCACTATATGTTTTTGGACCAATCAAACCATCATCAAGAAGATAAGGAGTTAGGTACATAATCAATGCGATAAAATATTTGACAAGATGGGCAGAAGAAGAACCAGTCATAGACTGCACCGTGGATATTGATGCACAATTTATATTTGAGAATGTAGTCACATTATTTGGATGCTCGCACATACTACTCAGTGATCAAGGAACAATTTTTTTGAATTGGACGATTGCAACATGACTGAGGAATTTCAAATTCATCATCATAGGATCACATTGCATCACCCTCATGCCAATGGGACAATAGAATATTTTAATAAAATTATAGAGAATGTGCTAACAAAGATCTAAAATGTAGGGAGAGATGATTTGGAATTAAGGGTTCCTGCATTATTATGGGCATACAAGACTACAAGAAAAAAGTTGACAAAACATACACCTTTTAGGTTGGTCTATGGCCAAGAATCAGTGATGTCGATGGAGTTTATTGTTCCTAGTGTTAGAATATAATGGATGTGCTTGTTTAACCATAAAAAATATCACTATTGTCACCCAACCATAGGTCGAAGACACCCCCGAGCACCTTAACCTTGACAAAGAATCATTTTGGAAGAAAACCCTAGGCTAGATAGCCAAACAAGATAACACACCTCTCTCCAAGGATAGCGCACCAAATAGGAGTAACAAGAGCTGATCAGAGAGTCCAAACCATAACCAAGAGAGAGTCCAAGCCAAAACCAAAATCTGCTAGCTGCAGCAGCTACAATGGTAGCTCTCCTCCAAACTTGCGCACAAACTGGCCAACTGCAGTGCACACAAGTGTTTCTTAGGCAGTTCTGAGAATGCTTGCCAGAATGAATATTGACCTCCTGTATTTATACTAAAACTGGAAAATTTTAGGTTGGTCTATGGCCAAGAATCAGTGATGTCGATGGAGTTTATTGTTCCCAGTGTTAGAATATAATGGATGTGCTTGTTTAAACATAGAAAATATCACTATTGTCACCCAACCATAGGCCGAAGCCACCCCCGAGCACCTTAACCTTGACAGAGAATCATTCTGGAAGAAAACCCTAGGCTAGATATCCAAACAAGATAACACACCTCTCTCCAAGGATAGCACACCAAATAGGAGTAACAAGAGTTGATCAGAGATTCCAAACCATAACCAAGAGAGAGTCCAGGCCAAAACCAAAATCTGCTAGCTGCAGTAGCTGCAATGGTAGCTCTCCTCCAAACTTGCACACAAACTAACCAACTGCAGTGCACACAAGTGTTGCTTAGGCAGTTCTGAGAATGCCTGCCAGAATGAAGACTGATCTCCTGTATTTATACTAAAACTGGAAAACTTTCTGGGTCGAATTCTCATTCTCGGTGCCCATTTACTTAGTATATAATATTTCCTTTAGCCGACTTCCTCTCTTGGAGGCTAATAACCTAATACAAATTATCCTCTTGAGTCGACTTGTCTTATAGGGTTATTATCCAACTAATTAGAGTTTCTTCTTGCTTCCTGAAATATTCTATTCTCGTCAAGTTTACATGTGGAGGTAAATACCTCCCGCAGCTACCATAATATCAACACTCCCTCCTAGCTAGAGAGGTATTTGAAAGTAATGGTCTTGAGAACAAACATACCATTTACCCGGTAGCATCAACATAGTTGTATAGATTATCTCATGAGTAGATCATGAGCACCATCATCACTATCAATGTCATCAACTACATCATCTCTCGAAAACATAGTCCATATGAGTAATTAGACATGATGCTGGATAAGTCACTCACTCCACAGAGTGACACAAGAGCCATTCTTCTAATCCAGACATATGTCCTAGAAGAATAAATGTTCTGGACCATTTTCCATCTAGGAAATATCCGTCCATTGATCATCCATCCAGCTAATAATCATTTCCAACACTACTGATAGTCTTCAAGGTGATTGAAAAAATGCCATTCAATATAACACAACTATGTCTATCCATAGTAGCACACAACTAAAATCTAGTGGTACACTGCCACACCAAGTAGCACACAGATACTTGATCAGTGACATATAGTCAAAATCAGTGGAACACATCCACTACAGTAGTATACATCTACTGTCCGGAGACATACAGTCTCCATAACAATCATATCATCAACCTGCACAGAAAAAATTGTTATGATATATAAACTGGATCATTTGGGCCATTCTTCCACTCACATCTTTGATATCTGGAAGAGCATATGCCCTAAGAAATGAAAACATCAACTATGAGTTATCTGGACTATTATTCTCAAGCAAGGAAGAGTAATTGTCTCGATTTATGAGCTGGACCATTCACCTATCTGGGCCATTCCTCCGGCACTAAACAAAGTGCAACCTGGAGAGAATGAATCTTCCCTAGGGAATGCCTGTCCCTGATTGTTGAACCTAGACCATTCGCCTATCTGGGCCATTCCTCCGGCACTAAACAAAGTGAAACCTAGAGAGAATGAATTTTCCCTATGGAATGACTATTCAGACCATTTCCTAAGGAAATGACTGTCCTGCACCAACCTACAAAACATACCATTCTTCAAAACTGCTCACAACTGTGAGCTTCAAAAGAATGACTGTCCGACGAGGCGGACTAGTCTTCTTGACCACCACTGAGAGTGACCTTCAAGAAGAGAGACTACCCTATACCATTCCCTATGTTAACCACAAGGGGAATCACTGTCTCTTGTACATCAGGAATCCATCGAACCATTTTCATTACAAAAATGACCGTTCAATCTGGACCATTTTCCGAACTGGAAAATGCTTGTCCGTAAGAAATCTCAAACCACTTTCTGAACTGGAAAGGAACTACTCATCCTAGACCATTTTTCGAATTGAAAAATGACTGTCCATAAATCAATACCACATCAGTTCTCCCTCCCAACCTAGGAGTCATCTCTTCCTTTTTCAATAAGGAATTCGTCTCCGTGAGCTCCAACTTGAGTACACAAACTCTTTCATCTTGAAAAGAGGCTTTACCAAAATTTCTACTTATCTGCTCATCTGTGAAGATATATATTGGATAACCACTTCTCCTTTCTAGAATTCATTACGAAGAATGTAATGCTTGATATCAATGTACTTCAATCTTTCTGGAACACCGGTTTTTTTAAGGCTTCAAATAGCTCCGATCATCATAGTTTAATTCAGCTCTTTTGTTTCCTACTAGCTCATAACATTGTGGCAAGGGTCAAACTTGGAACATATCCAAGTGGTACTTCTTCTATCAACATGAGATATTTGTCATGGATTTGAAATCCATCATCCTTGAGTTCTGAGTAACCATTATGATACAATATCTTTATTATAGAAGGTTTTTCACCATGCTTCTGCTGTGCATTGGAGGTTCCGCACCAAGTTGTTTGAATCCATATAAAACCTTCTTCCATTTGCATACAAGAGTCTCTTCCTGGTATAACTCAAAGCCTTGAGGTTGTTCTACATACATTCTTTGTTCAATTATTATGGAGAACAATATTTGCATTCATCTCATGTAAACTCCAACCCATGGATTATGCGGATGATACAATGGCTCATGTAGAGGTATGTTTGGTTTACTAGAATTAGCAATCATCATAGTCTTCTCCCTCCATTTGGGAGAAACCTCTAGTTCTTGATCTCACAATGCTTACATTCATAAGTCTTCCATACGCTGTTCTTCATCACAACTTTCATTTCCTCTGCTTGATTTCTTTTAGTGAGTTCAAGTCAAGCTGGTAGTCTTTTGATTCTCGATACAATGACTGGTTGTTCTATCTTTTCTTTCTCTTTTTGAATCTTCATGTTCTTCCTTATGTTTTTCTTTATCTCTTAGGTCCATGGAGTTTTCTATAGATTCCATGCCCTAAATATTCCAACTTCTTCCTTTCATCATAGGATCATGGATGTGGATGGACAACCAGGGATACTTTAAGGCTTCTTTTCGAAGAAGACTTCTTCTAAGGTCACACTGAACATGTGATGCTTATTCATGGTTGCTTCCATGGATAGATACTTCATCATCTTCAATGTATCATATAATTTAGGATTAGCTTCCTCCTAATCCTTTCTTCGTGCATGAATTCATGCTCTTCTTTTGGAAATATATAATCATCTCTCTCCATCTAGGAGATTCCATGCTTTTGTCTGCATCCTTATTGCCTTCTGCAAAGTGTCACAAATGATTTTCCAATTTCCTCTTGATTGCTGACTTCTTTCTATCTTTAATTCTTCTAGGTTTCTTCAAGATTGATTCTGGTTTCGGCTTATCTTGCAGCTATTACTTATGTAATATCTTACACATGAATTGTTACTAGGGGTTGTTGATGTGCTTCATCCTTTCATGTGTATTTTTTGACTTGTAGTCATAGTGATAACAATCCTTATCTTTTTGTTCTTTCATAGGTATAGTTTCTCTTGGAACATATTATATTCTAGGAAATAGATATACAAGATATGTACAGAAAACATGGTATGTACAAGAACTATGAGGAGTATTGTTACCTTGCCTTAGAAGAAGAAGTTTGTTTCATCCTACTTAGTCTTTTTTGAAGGTTCCTTTTCTTTGTCAATTGATGCTTCGTGTGTCTCCTTCCTTTTCTTTATCTTGGGACAATGATTCTTGTAGTGACCATATTTTCGACAGTTGAAGCATTGTATTTCTGACATATCTTTAACTTGATTTGGCTTCTTCCTGGAGCCAAACTTCCTTTTATTCCTGAAATTCTTGAACCTTGTTGTGAAAGCTTGATCATCGTATTTATTTTGGGGTTTCTCTTTTGCACTGATCCTTGATTCTTCTTGTGCACAACAAGTCCATAGTTCTTCAAATGTAGAATACTCCTTCCTTATGTTCATGCTTGCGGCAAATGCATCCCATGTATTGGGAAGACCATTGAGTACTATGTTTACCAATTCCTTCTATGAAATGATATCTTCAATATCTTGTAGTATATCTCCTAACTAAGATATTCTCACAAAGTATGATGTTATGTTTTCATCATCATTCATATTCATGTCACAGAGCTCATTCTTCATACTCATTACTTGTCCAATGTTTCTGACTGAGAAGAGTTTTGTTAGGGCTTCACACATATTCTTAGACGAATCAAGATGGGAGATGTAGGGTATTAGGTGGTATTTTATAGAATCCACTATGATACTCATGGAATTGATGGCATTGTCTTTGAACTTCTCCATAACCGCAACGTTCTGCAGTTCCTTTTGTTTTCCTTCTTCAAACTCTGGTTCCACAATCTTTCATTTCACGATATCCAACAATTTATTCTTGGCAAGGATGAGATCAATCCTTGTCTTCTATGATATGAAGTTAGAATCCCCATCTAAATTGTTTTCTGACTTCATAGAGTAATTCATGGTTGCCTTGACTTGGTCAACCCTATATTTGACCAAAAACTCAACCTTGATGTCTTAGCTTGTTGAGAGTACCAGGAGATGCACTAGGCTAGGGCACACTAGTCTATCTAGAAATTAGGTCAATCCCTTCACTTAAGGTGCCTCAACGAGAGGATTAGGGTTTTTTAAACTGCACCTGCTAGTAACCCTAGTGTTTTTGCTTTGGTAACTGCTCCTACTAGAAACCCTAGCGATAGTTCTTCAACGAGCTTAGTATCCTTATGGATATCCTACCTTCCAGTGGTTAAACTGAATGAAGGAGGTGTGGGCCCATAACCTGTTAGAATATAATGGATGTGCTTTTTTAACTATAGACAATATCACTATTGTCACCCAACCATAGGCTGAAGCCACCCCAGAGCACCTTAACCTTGACAAAGAATCATTCCAGAAGAAAACCCTAGGCTAGATAGCCAAACAAGATAACGCACCTCTCTCTAAGGATATCACACCAAATAGGAGTAACAAGAGATGATCAGAGAGTCTAGACCATTACCAAGAGAGAGTCTAGGCCAAAACCGAAATCTGCTAGCTGCAACAGCTGCAACGACAACTCTCCTCCAAACTTACGCACAAACTGGCCAACTGTAGTGTGCACAAGTGTTGCTTCTGCAGTTTTGAGAATGCCTGCCAGAATGAAGACTGACCTCCTGTATTTATACTAAAACTGGCAAACTTCCTGGGCCAACTTCTCATTCTTGGTGCCTATTTACTTAGTATATAATATTTCCTTTAGCTGACTTCTTCTCTTGGAGGCTAATAACCTAATACAAATTATCCTCTTGAGTTGACTTGTCTTCTAGGGTTATTAGCCAACTAATTAGGGTTTCTTCTTACTTCCCATATTATTCTATTCTTGTCAGGTTTACACGTGGAGGTAAATACCTCTCGCAGCTACCATAATATCAACACCTAGCTTGTGCATTGCAGCGATTAGTGATCTTCCAGAATCTGGTGCAAAAGAGGAGAGATTGTTATAGTTGGTATATCTTGAGAAAGATTGATTTGTCACAGGATTCCATCAACAAGTTCAGAAGGCAAGAGAAAAGGAATGGCATGATAAACACATTAAACAAAAAAAGTTTCAAGTGGGATACTTAGTATTACTCTACGATAGTAAGTTCATGCAACATTCGAGAAATTTTTGAATGCATTGGTTAGGGACATATGTGATTCAACATGTGATAGAGGTAGGTGCTATGTAGTTGGAATTACTGAATGGAGAAGCCTTGGGAGGCATGGTGAATGGAATTCAGATAAAACTCTATATAGACGGTCAACCATTGACACATTAATATGAACTGCACAAGAAAACATGTGTCATAGTAGATGTACTATAGTAGGGAGGTAAAATACAGAAAAAAAAAGTAGAAAAAGGAAGAAAAAAAATAAAAAGATGAAAAAAAGAAGAAACACAAAGGTCGACAAGAAGAAGTATCGCATAGAAAAAGGGTGAATCACACAAAAAGAGAAACCACGAAAAGGTAGTTAAGTGCATGCAAAAGTCAAGCGCGAAACAATACTTTAAGGGATTAAAGCACACAATGACAGTTTAAAAGTAGTAATAACAAAACATCATGGATACATGTAGTCGTAAATAGAAGGCATTGATGAGGATCGGGATAGACTGACGGATCAAAGGAATAATCTGATGAAGGATTTGGAATTAATGCCACAGTAAGGAAAGTATTGATTGTAGACTCTGACTAGATTCGACACTTATGTTGGGCACAAAAGTAATTGCACAGGCGCTGTCGAAGGGTTATAAAATTGCATAAGGGCCCGACATGGAAAGATTATTTTCATTTGATAAGAGTTGTGAACATATAGAGAAGACCAGAGTTGAACTAGAGTCAAACCAGAAAAACTAAATAAATCAGTCATAGAGAACAATGGCACCACCAAACTTTGGGGCACCAACAACCACAACATGTAAGAAAACAAAAATACCATTGGTTTCACTAGTGTTCGTGGAAACACCCAGAGCTTCGACCTCACAGTCGATATTTCATAGGGACTACATTCCTCCAAGAAAGGACACTGCGCCACATGTTAGAGTACCCATAGATGGAAAGTAATAATTGGTCATGCCATAAATACTACTTGGTGTCATTGCCGAAGGGGACATGCTAGGAAAGAACATTTCTTTAAATTTTGCATACCACGACATAACGGGTGAACAAAAGTTTCCAAATCTAGAACAAGAGAAATATTTGTGTGCCAAAATTATACCAGGTACATGTGCAATCCTGCTTGAACCGTAGATTTGGGCGGTAGGACTAGAGAAATCAAGAATATTGAATCTGTTGGAGATCCCACATTTTGGTCGAAGTTTGGAAAAAAACACTTGTGTCAAAATTTTACTAAGTTACATCCACGAAAGAAATTTATGGATAGACCCATTAGTATCTATTGATACAAAACTAATTTCATGGATAACAAGATTTTTGAAAGCAGGAGAGGATCCGAAAACATTATTCACAAACAAGGAGGGGGAGAAATCCCTATCGGAAACTATGAAGGAGAAGTTCCACACCTTCAGAGGGAAGCGAGGGTTGGATGTTGCAAACATAAGTGATGATGTTGTGTGATTTGCGACGTAGGTATTAGCCTGCAAATTACTAATGAAATTCCTCAAGGATGAGGTTTTAGTCGCAGTGATTGTAGCTGCAGAAAAGTGCACAGAGGGGGTCCAAATGAATTGGGCCACATTTTTGGTAAATCATTTTTTGGTAGACTACACAGAATCCTAGGAGAAAGGCATGGAATTTCATTATTCTTGGCTTATCATCCTGATCGCACTAGTTGGCTGGAAGGATCCCGACGATTACCAATTTTTGAAAACAACAAGCATATGTAATGAAGTTGTGCGATATGTGAAACTATGTCATACGACAAAAAGAAGGAGACAAATATATGACAATGTCACAATCTACGTTTATCTTGAAGAAATTATATATCTCATAATGCATAGGCTGCACATCATCGCCAAACTATAGATACTTATAAGGATACTGCGCACTTTAGAGAAGGGATGCACCACATGTACATCCAAGCCAGAAGAGACCCTGCGCGCCAGTGTTTGCCAACAAGATACAAGTTGACAGTGGGCAATGTATGCCTAATCGCCAATGACTGGGATGAAGAATGGAAACTCCCAGCTGAAGAAACAGAGCACCCTAACGAAGAAGAAGAATAAGAAAATGAAGAGGAATAACTAACTGAGGGACAAGGAAATGGGAAACACAATGATGCAGAGAATACACCAGAGACATGACCATCAATAGAATATGTGCAACAAACAGTCCCAAGAGAAGGGGTCAAGCAAAAAGACAAGGGGAAGGGCCCAGTGGTAACTGTGCACAAAAATATGAAATCCCACAAAGCATCATCTGTCTATACTCCGACAGATGATGAAATGGATAGAATTGGATATCAAGTGTGGGATGTCGTAGAGGATGCAATTGAAGAATCATCATGGAAACAAGATTAAAAACACCAGAAAGTGTAGGATCAGTTGATGACAATACAACAACTATTGGAGACAGTGAGGATAACACCAGAGAGAGGGTCAGGTGAAGGACCATCAACAAGCCCGATTGAGGAAAAGGGACTACCAATAAATTCCCGTCAGAGTTAGAATTTGGGCACAGAGTGTTGGAAATCACAATAATAGATTCATTTGAGGTTCCAATGCGAGAAATGCAAGAGAAAATGAAAGCACTATGTCACCTAGACTTGTTTCATGGATTCCTACAAAGTTACTACATAGCTTCCAGATCGGTATTATGCATGAGATAAGGCTTCGTGCAGATTTAGCATGCTGAGAGTTGATCAAGGTGACAAACAAGAAGGAATAAATGCAGTAAAAGTATACAACTTCCCTGCAAGAGAAGAGCGAGGTTGAAGGAAAAAATGAAAGAACATTGAGGGAGAAGAGTGAGGTCGAGGAAAAGGATGAGAAAGAACTAAAAGAGAAGGATGAGGTCGATCAAATGACATAGTGGATACAAATGGTTGTCCAAAATCTCGATAAGGAGATGCTAGAAGTACCAATAGTGGTAGAGGCCACAATGGAAGAACAAGTCTCAAGAATCATTGAAGTCATTAAAGGCTTCCGTACCAAGATTAGAGACTTGGAATCACACAACATGCCAGGAAAACCTCATGAAGAAAAGGAGAAAAGGGAAAGGACAACGAAAAACTCAATGGTAAATATTAAGAGTCTATACCAGGAGTGCACAATATTGTGCGACGAGAGTACACATATTTGGACATATCTCACGATGAATCTAGAGTTGAAGGAGATCAAGGATAGAATAATAAGCGCATAGGAACATGCCCAAAAAACCAATGAAAGCATCAAAACTCTACCGCCTTCTGAATGGATGATGACCATCCTTGAAAATAGACATAAATATGATGAAGTAGAGCAGATGTGAGCAAAGAAAAAGAAGACTACATAGAAATTGGAACCTCTGTAGAATGAAGCACTCAATATATAAGGATAATTGGCCACTACACAGGGCTTGACAAAGAAAGAAACACAAGAAAATAAGGAGAAAATCACGACCATGATTGCACATGTCATAGAGGAAATTTTGAGAAAAGAAGCATATGTAACAAAAGAAGTTGCGGGAGCGAGGTAAACCCTCCAAAAGTTCATGGAGGCATGGAGGAGCATGACAAAATAGACCTGAGTGGCTTGGGACCAGACATAGATGACTGTTGGGGGCATGTTGGCCAGGCATTTTGGATACAATTTTGAGGAAAATCCCAAGTACATAGGAGATGCACAACAGTAGAAGAAAGAAGAGAAGGAAAGAGCAGAGTGCACAATAAAGGCACATTTAGGATTGAAGTGCACAGTAAAAGCATACTTGGCCGTGAAAAGAAAAAGAATAAAGCAAGAGAATAAAGAAGGAAGATAAAGTGGGAAAAAAAGAAGGACAACAATTCGACATGCAAAAGTAGAGAGACATGCAAAAGTAGGAAGAACAACAGTCGGGAATACAAAAGTAGCATGTAGATGCAAAAGCATGAAAACCGAACCCGAAAAACAAGTCAACATGAGTTGTAATGAGTCAAAATTAATTGTAATTGGGTTTTGGGGATAAGCAAGTAGGGTTTTGAGCCCTATATTCCTTGTATAATTATGTAATGGGTCGGGTAGGATAGGTTGTTGAAGTTGGGATGAAGGTTGGAGCAGAGCTAATATTGTCGTTGATGTTGAGAGAATAAACTAAGAATGAGAGAGAGTCTATGTCTGATTAGGGAAGGAGAGTTGCAGAGAGAGGCTTGCATTGTAGATAAAATAGGCAATATGGAGAGAGATATCATGACATATCTATTGTAAACATAGTGAGAAAGATTGAGAGGATTACAGAAAGAATAATAAAGAATCCAACCATTGTGGATGTATCCCAAAGTTGGGTGAACCACGTTAATTACTGTGTCTACTTTTTTTTTCTATGTGATTGATCATTAATGTTATCTCTATGCATGTTAGACTATATTTATTTACTATATGAATACTGCATAATAGTTATGGATGTTATGATGAATGAATTATGTTGCAATTTGTGTCATGATGGTATTGCATAAAATCAATTACTAAGTAATCAAGGAATAACAGACACAATATAATATGCACATAGTAGATAAGTAAGAAAGAATATGATGATGGCCTCCCATCCCCTCGTTACTACAGAAACTTGGTTCCTACAGCCCCAATAGATTCCTTAGGTGAGACTTCACTTGCATGCAAGTGACGCCAAAAGGACCATTTTCTGAAGGGTTTTGTTGGTTATATAACTTGAACTAGGGTCTTACAACCGTGCACCGACAATATACCTTCATAGACTTTAGTAGTAAAATCACTATAACACCAAATTCATAGAATTTAACAGTCAAATCACATAGATGATGATGATAATGAAAACAATGAAAATGTTAATTATGGTGATGGAATTGATTATGATGATGATTATGATGGTGACGATGACGATATGACAATGAAAAGGATGATGAATGCGATGAAGATGACAATGATTCACAGTGACGATGACAATGATGATGAGGAGTAGGATGTCGACAATGTTGATTAATAATGGTGACAACGAAAATGAGGATGGCGATGATGACAATTAGAATTACAATGACTATGATGACGATGATGACAATGAGCATGAAGATGACAATGATGACATTCCTATTCTTCAATTATTTGTTGTAATAGCTTTCAAGGTTAGGAATAGGGGTTGTAAAAACTATTTTGGGACCACTTCCATTCCACATTACATTAAGGTTTGATATTATTTAATTATGTAACTTATGCTATGGACCTTGGAACACATGGTTCCTAGTCAATACCCACAATACACTTCCTCTATATGGAACTCTTCACCTGACAACTAGTCCAATGTTCACTTATGTCTTGAGGTCATTTCCTTGTTTATTTACATCACTCCTCTCCTCTTTGTAAAACATCTTCAATTCCTTATATATTCTTCAATTTATCTTCCAAAAACATAAATATGATATGATATTATAAATAATCACAATGGGTCAAGTGGTTACCTTTGGCCAAATCATGGTACAACTCTTCTTAAAATACTTCCTCCAAAATGTCCCTATTTATGGCACTTTATGGGTACCATCCTCCATCCACCACATTAACTTTAAGAGGGAAACCTAAATTTCAACTAGTGGAGGATCACACCAAACAATATCAACATGTTATCCATATATTGAAGGACAAATTGACTATAGAAAAAAATAGGATGAAACAACAAGTAGATCAACATTGCAACAAAAGACACTTTGAGGTGGTGGATTGTGTATCTTTGATGCTACAACCATACAAACCAATATCCCTTAAGAGAAAAAATAAAGACAACCCAAATATTGTGGTCCCTACTAGTGTCATAGAGTATTGTTAGTATGGGTTATAGATTGGATTTTCCACCTTCGTCATGTATTGATCTCTTCTTCCATGTCTCATGTTTAATGAAGGTATTTTGTGACAATTTCCTAGTTCAAGGTATTCTTCTAAAGATTGATGAAGAGGGTACAACCATACTATAATATAAGTTATGTATTGAAACAAGTATTAATTAACTAAGGAATTAAACAATTATTGAATACGTCATCAAGTGGAAAAACTTGTTGATAGAAGATGAAACTTGGAAAGATTAGTTCTTTATATAGAAACATCCATAATTGATCAGTGTTAATGATAAATTTTGTTTGAATGGGAGGGTCATTAAAGCCCATATTTCATTTCCATGATTAGTTAACATTGCATTAGTTATATTCATGTAGGATTATTATTTCCTTCTATCCCTCTTTATATCCTATTTATAAATTAACGAGACTCTTTTAAATGATCAACATATTTCATACATTATATTTTTTAAAGGAGTCACCTCCTCCAAAAGGATTCTCTTTTATTGACTTGTTTACTCTATTTTGCATGGTACTACTTAATTGGACTATTTTGTTGTCTATTCAACTATTTTTCTTCAAAACATTTTATTTTATAGTGTGAATTTAGTTAGTTATTATAACTTTCAAATGAAAATACTCAATACAATAAAAAAATGATCACATAAAGATTACCTTAGAGAACCCAACATGGAAAAATTATAGCTCAGAATGGATTGTTAAATTCTTTTAATTCTTACAACAATTACATATTAAAAAACGATCAATTTGAGCTTCTATACTTGTGCCAATGACCTAGAGGCTACAAGAGTGAATATCTCCTCAACTCAACTATAGTCTTCTCCACAACCAATGTCAAAACTACCACTCTTGTTGATCTCTTCAATTTGATCCCTCTACAAGTGCATCTTGGACATTTCCATGCATCAAAATATATAAACCAATGAGTGGATGGACAAACCCCAAATGTTGAATCATCACTTACAATCATCATCTCTTGTTTTTGTATTCCACCCCTCAGGCATTCCAAGGGCCATTTATTATCATTTTATTCAAGGGCCATCTCATTTGGTGTTTAAAGACACAATGAAGACTCCCTTGTAGCTACCCTTGTTAATTGTAACTTATATGTTACCATGGACCAATACCTTATTAAAGACACACATAGTTTGTTATATCACATAGTGTGAGGGAAGGGATGGAGGAAATGGGACCACCTGAGCATATAGACATTACTGAAAAGGAGAAAGATGATAGTGGATTCGCCACTTGATTTTAGGGATAAAGTGAGAAAAATTAGGGTAAGACAAAGTAGGTGAAAATATGAGGGAAAGCCACTAAATTAATTATGATATTATGAATTTATTTTGAATGAATACCTAGGGCTATAGGTGATTGACATATCACGACATATACCAATTATCGAGGATTACCCATATGCAGGGATTGATTTTTTGAGGGATCCTGAGATACCCGTACCTCCTGGTGAGGAGACAGGAGAGATGGGTAAGTCTCCATCTTTGTAGTTGTTTTTATTTTTTGTGAAGCATATGTAATTTTTATGTCATTTTTGTTATGTGCAGATGTGGGACCAATGCGACCTACTGAATATGCGAGGAACATGCATCGTCCTCGGCCAGGGGCTGCACCTGCCCCAACCAGGGGACCAACAGTAGAAGGAGACCTTCCAGCTGAGGAGGCTGAGAGGGTATTGAGACGAGTTGAGCGGAACTTTACTGCGCTCACTCGCACAGTCCCTATGGCAGAGATTGAGGGCCTGCCACCATCTATGCAGACTCATGTAGTGGGGGCACCACGGACATGGTTCTGATTGTTTCGGTGTTTAGCAAACGTTGTAGATCAGTATAACAGAGCCCACAGGACCTGAACCTAGTTAGACATTGCATGTTCCACGAGCACTACTTGTATATATTTTTTGAGGGCATAAGCCCCATGACTCATTATTGGTCATATTTTTGAGGCGCTTGCATCCATTTGTGTACTCTGGTTACTTTATGATTATATATGGATTTTTATGTCTTTTGTGTCTTATGAATCATGTGTGCAAAAAATGTATTTACATGTTTATGTGAATGTCCTTTCATGTGTGTGCAAGATGCCAATCCAAAATTTGATTAGCTAGAGTATCTGTAACTTGGTTTAATCTCCTAGGAACATGAAAATATGTAATATAATCAAAGTTTCATTCTAAGAGACGTACCCTAAGGAATCGTCGGTGTAAAGTCAAATCATGCACCCGGTAGACTCTATTTAACTGAGACACAACCGACTGAGCATTGAGATAGACCCGGAGATGAGAGATACCAAATGACAAGATGTCATGAAGCAACTCAATAACTGCACTATACTCGACAAAATTATTTGTGGTGTCACATAAGCATATACCTCTGGAACATAATAACTGGCCTTGAGGTGTAAAGATTACCCAAGCTGCGGAGGCAAGCCTCCGAGTGTGTCGGCTAGCACCATCTGCATACCTAATGAACACCTCGAAATCACTTGACATCTGCCACAGTGACGAAAGATAACATCAACAACACGTCCATAACACTAAAAGAAACTAGAAAGTAATAGTACAAAGACTATACATATGTTACAAAAGTTACCCAAGGTGACTTGCCTATGAGTAATACTTCTTGAGGTAGAGCCCATTTCTAGGCTCCGCCAAAGCATTCCCTTCAAAGTCAACCAGATGATAAGCGCCCTTTTTTAAAACCTCTTTTATGATGAAAGGTCTGAACCACATGGGTTTGAATTTTGCTACCCCCAGGGGGTCCTTATCTTGGTCATAGACTAGGACAAGGTCGCCTTCAAAGAAAATCCAAGGACGAACATACCTATCATACTGACACTTGACTTTATGTTTGTGAGCCTCGTTGGCTAGGGCCGCATCACGACGCTGCTCAAGGTATACTAACCATTCTTCAAGTGGATAAGTGTCTGGCAATAATTGTACTGCCAACTTTAGGGATGGGATCTGACATTCGATAGGCAAGACTGCTTCCAACCTGTATACGAGTTGAAAATGTGAGAAACCAGTTGTAGTTTTAACAGATGTTCGGTAGGCCCATAATGCCGAGTATAACATCAAATGCCAATTTGACTTGGCTGAGTTGATTGTTCACTGTAGGATGGTCTTAAGAGATTTGTTTATAGCTTCCACCTAACCATTTGCTTGGGGGTAGTAGGGTGATGAATGTTCTTTCCATAACCCAAGATTTGATGTTAACTCAATCATCATTTGGTTCTGAAAGTGACTGCCATGGTCAGTGAAAATCTCCCTCAGGATGCTGAACCTTGCTATTATCTGGTTGAATAAAAAGAGATCTGTAGTCTCTCCATCATCTTTAAATGTTGGAATAGCTTCAACCCACTTTGTGAAGTAGTCTACAACTACGATGATATAGCGGTGCCCCTTTGATGAAGGAGGGTTGCATGTAGTGTAATCAATCCCCCACTTGGTGAAGGGACCAATGATGATGACATGAAACATAGGAGCAGGATGTGCCCTCATCTTCCGAGAGAAGATCTGGCATGGGTGGCACTTCTTGACCGATTCGATACAATCTTTGATTAGTGTCGGCTAGAAGTAACCATCGCGTAAAATATTTTGGGTTGTCACCAACCTAGATAAATGACTGCCACATGCTCCAGTATGGAAATCATTAAGCATGATAACTGCTTCTTCGTGAATGAGACATCGACATAGGATGAAGTCTACACCTCTCTGATACAACGTATCATCGAGTATGAGATAATTCTTAGCCTGATGGCGTATACGTTGACACTCATCATGAGAAGCAATAGTGGGGCACTTCAAAGTCTGGAGATAGATAAGTATATCTCTATACCAGGGATCCAAAGATGTGATAAAAAACATATCTCCCCTGATAGGTGATTCTTTAGGCATGACGTCACCTGAATCGACCGGAAATTCCGAAATAAGTTCTGCGAAGACCAGTGATTTTTTGGATTTCGTTGAAACGAAATCCAAGTCAAACTCCTGGAGGATGACTATCCATATACTGATATTTTCACCTATTACCTGTTGTGTCAACATGTACTGGAATGGATTCACGACAACAATGACGATGGTCTTGCGAAATAGAACATAATGACATAACTGTTGAACATCATGAACTGCTACCAATGCAAGTTTTTTGATATGAGAATAATTGATTTCTAGTCCTACGAGGCCTCAGCTCAGGTAATAAATCACGTATTCTGAGAACAAGTCATCTTCCTGAACTAAAACCATGCCAATGGTTGACTCTGTTGTAGCCAGATATAATAAGAAATCTTTGTTATAGTTAGGTGGCCATAGCAGAGGGGCAGTTGTGAGGGCATGTTTCAATGCGTCGAAAGAGCATTGAGCGACATCCTCCCAGTAAAAAGGAATGTCTTTCTTTAGTAAGCGCATAAAGCCCTTGGTGATCTCGACATAGTTAGCGATGAAGCATCTTAAAAAGTTTGCCTTGCCTTGTAGAATCTGAAGTTGAAGGATTGTGCGTGGGGGAAGCAACTGAATTATTTCCTCCACCTTGAGAGGATCGACCATGATCCTTGTCGTTGATACGATGAAACCTAACAAACGTCTTGATGTTACGCAAAAGCTTCACTTGTTTGGATTCAAGTGAATCCGAAAGTAGAGACAACGTTCGAAGATAAGTCGGAGGTGTGTGGGATGATCCATTCTCTTGCGAGATCGAGATGCTAAATCATCTAAATAAGCCTTGACTATATGCTTGAGGTCATGGAAAGAAAAAGACATGGCCCGCTGAAAGGTTGCTCCAACATTTTTAAGACCAAAAGGCATCTTACAATACGTGAATGTACCCCAAGGACAAATGAATGTTGTTTTGTGTTGGTCTTCGGGTTTGATTTGTATTTGATTATATCCCAAAAAACTATCCATGAAAGAAAAGGCCTCGCAACCAACACATTCATCAATGATCTGGTTGATGAAAGGTGTGGGAAAATTATCTTTGGAACATGCCTTGTTCAAATCATGGAAGTCGGTACATACATGAATCGTGCCTTGTTTTTTATTGACTGGCATAGGATTTGACACCCATTGGGTCAAATGGCTAGGATAGATAAACCTGGCTTTTAGCAATTTCTCAACCTCAACCTTAATGGCTGTTTCTTTCCTAGGATTAACTGGACAAAGCTTTTGTCGAACAGGCTTGGCATCAGGATAAGTTGTGATTTCATGTTCGACTATTTTTGGATCGATGCCTGGCATTTCCTCATAAGACCAGGCAAAAACGTCGTAGAATTCTTTAAAAAGATCTGTATAGAGTTGAATCTCTCCGGGGGAGTAGTCGGCTCTGACAAAAACATTCTCCATGATGCCAGGGTTTTGGGAGATATTGATCGGTATGGTTTCAGCGATGGTTGCCATATTACCCTCAGCATAAACTTTTTGTGTAGCTAAGGGATTAATAGGACAAGACCTATCTCCCGTCATAGTCACGGTGAATTCTCCTACCTCGATTCGGCTTAACTCCGAGAGGAAGTATGATCTGTGATGAAGATCTTCCCAGGGTTTGTCCAGACTAGTCATTACTTCAATTACTGCTTCGTCAAAGGGCAAGACTAAGTCTAATGAATTGGTGTCAGTGAGAGAACCCTGAGCCCAAATAGGCTCTAGAAGCGGATCTAACTCTTGTGCAGGAGTTGGATCTGTATTGGATGAACTTTGCTGGACTAAAGAGTACGCTACTTCAGCTGTGGACAAGGGCATGGACATGCCCGGGTGCCCTGTCCCATCCATCGTGGTCGATGGGGAGGGAAGTATCCACGGATCGTTGAAGTAAGTCATGCGGAACGACGAAACTTGAAAAATCTCAACCTTATGGTGACTGGATATAAACTTGATATCCCCTTGAGGGGGCAGGTAATCGAAGGTACCCATCAAAGATGGGCACAAACCAACTCCTACATTGACTACGCCTGGTTGAGGATTATCAATCATCAGGACCATGGATTCCCCCAATGAAGGGTCAGGTCTGGAGAAAGACAATTGATTGATGGTCATAATCCGACCCTTGTGTGGAAACAACAAGACTCAGAAAACTGTAGCAACCACATCTTGCATGGCATAAGTCCAACTCCTCCCTAACAAGATGTTATAGTCGAGGGGTGCATCGACTACTTCTACTTCGACACACATGGTCTTCCCTCCTAACTGTACAGGGAAAGAGGGAATGATACCATGTGGTCAGAATGAACGACTGTCGAAAGCAGTGAGGAGAGTAGGTGACATAGACAAAATGGGCTGGCCAATGGCCTTCCAACATGCCAACAACATAACGCATGTCGAGGCGCCCTCGTCAACCACCGTGCAAAAGATATTTCGAGTAAAATTTTTCGCAGGATAAGCCACTACTATCTGAAATGCTATGTGGTAAGGCAGACGAGGTTTTAAGTCGGTTGTATCCAACATGATTGTACCCGGATTACAAGTCTCGGTAGATCCTAAATTGGTTAGCAAGGCTTTCCTTTGGGAAGGGAAGCCTTGGAGGACCTCCAAAGCGGACATCGCATAAGGGCTTTGTGATAAATCCTCCACCACAGAATAGTTCTGGGCGGCCCTTGCGTTTGGGCTGTGAGAAGCTTTTTTGAATGCACCTTTGGGGATGCGTGTCATTGTTTCGCCCAACGTCTTCTCAATCTGTAGAGGAAGAGATGGGAGTTCAACTTCTTTGCCCTTCTCAGAAGTACTTGGTTTACTATAGTCGTGCACTCTAGTCAATATGAAAGCATCACCCTTCACCATATATACATTCATGGATGCGGGGTTGTTCGAAGACGGAGAGGGTCCTTGGCTACCCCCTTCTGTGCTTGCAGAGGCCTAGGTTAGATTTTTTCCATGTTGAAAAGGATTGGTTAACATAGCAGGTTGTTGCTGCGTCACAAACTTTTGAGCTTCAGCAAGACAGGGACATTGGTGGGTTGGGTGGTCTTCCGTGCACAGGTTGCATGGATACCTCACCTTCCATTTCTCAGTGTTGCCCTCGCCAACATTATCGGTGGGTTTCTTATCCCCCTTACCCTTCTTTCATTGTTTTTTCTTTCCTTCAGGCTACTGGGTGGCCTTTGGATTAGTCGATTGTACTGTGTGTACATCCAACGTTTTGGTAGGGGGAGCAGCCAAAGCAGTCATTTGGTTGGCCGCTGTGTGTTCTATAGACAACTGTTGCAACTTCTTCATCAGTTTCTCAGCGGGCTTTGTTTGTACTGAACCAACAATACCATCGACATGTGGTCCAACTCTCTATCTAGTTTTATCAAGTATTGAGCGTGGTGCATCTAGCAAGATATTGTATAATAAACCAGACTAAGAATAGATTAGCTCAAGTTCTTGAGATATCATGATGGCGTCTTCTTAGAAAAATACTCCCGACGTCGCAACGTCTTTGGATAATTGTGGGACCAAAGAATTAAGGAACCACTCGAGCAGGAATGCTAGTGGGACTGGTACCTTAATTAAACTCTTTTGGTGTCTCCATTCTCGGATGTGATCAGAGATATGGTCCGCTTTTGTCTGTGAAAAATTGGCTAGCAATTCTATGCCAACATCGTATCTCATAGGTAACTGGAAATGGTTTAGGAAAGCCATCGCCAATTCGCCGAAGGAAGAGTATCTTGAGCGATCGAGCTCAATGTACCATTTCGTGGCACTCCCAATGAGAGCACGTTGAAACAATCACAATGGTACTGAGTCGTCTTTCAACGAGTTAGATGAGCACCAAAGATGGAAGGTAGTCACATGATCTCCTAGATCTTCATTAGGCTTGGATTCAAACTTTGGGATGTCCGAAGGCAACTTCGTCGGCATAGGAGGCCAATGTGGATCGTGACAGATAGGGTCATTCAACAACCTTGTCAAGTTTGGCAAATGCAAGGTTGCCAGGAAGGGTAGTTTGGGTTGTTAGTGATAACCGGGGAAAAAGGGGCATGGAGTTTGACTGGCACCAGGTTGCCAGGAAAAGTTTGACTATTGGCCTGGGTTCTAGTAAAAACCATGACCATGGCCAACGTATGGATTGGGCATGTGAGGAGACATCATCAACTGATTTCCAAAATAGGACATAGATGGTTGGACATGCATTACATTCGAAGGACTTTGGGAAGGGTTGCCCCATGTCGGTCTCGTGGGGATAGGCATAGTACTTTGTCTGGGGTTCCATTGATTGTGGAAATAATTACCCCAGATCGACATTCCAGATGAGGGAATGGATCCTTGCCAAGAATTCCAAGGCCTTGATGCGGAAGAAGTTCCTAGGTGTGCCCCCTATGCAGGAATAGTACCCTGTATAGGAATAGATTGTCCGAAACCGGGATTGCCCCCAGTTGGGAAAGCAATTGATGAGAAGGCGTTGTTACCAAACACATCGAATAAAGAAAATGGTGTCGAACCTACCGACATATTATGCGAAGGTGGTCCTTGACTCCCTACTCCAAATAAACTATGGTGTGCATGTGACCCGACGGATGGCTGGTGAGTGCCACCGAGTTAAGGGGACGAAGGAGGTATATGACCTCCTTTGTAAAGGAAAGCGTTAAAAGGAGTGGAAGTGCCCCCCATGTGGCCTTGCAGAGGAGTGTTAGAGCTCCCTGCCCCCAAACCTGAAGTCTGTGAAGTGGAGTAGGAAAGTACAGGACTTGTACCTGAACTAGGCATCCCGTATGAGAATGGAGGGCATGTTGCACTTGTTGTGAAAGGGTTTGTGGCCACCGCCAAAGATGGGATCGAACCTTTGTGCGAGGTAGAGGTGGTCGAGACCATGGTGGCTCAAATTGGTGACGATGGGTTAGGAGGTGAACACCTTGTGGTGAAAACCATAGTGGGAATTGAAGAATTCCCAGAAGAAGTAACAACATTTGTTTCCATTGCTGTGTGCGACACTGTCTAGCACTCGTAAATGTGAAGTGGTACACTTTTGGGTGCCAAGAGATCAGTGGTTGGGGTTTCAACTGGGCCAAGAGCTTTCGCTCCAAGGTCCAAAATGGTCGATTCCTTCGGATGTTGGTCGGGCACAATTACTTGTGACCCGGTCACTTCAAAAGACCCTTGTTGGTCTAGCTTTCGCCCTAGTGGTGGCCGGGGTGGCTCCAGTGTAACCAGCGACAGCCCCAGAAGCCTTCGTGACCGGCAGAGCTCGTGATCCTCCACTGTGTGAGAAGATCAAAAGACACCCTAGGGCATTCTATTCATTCAAAAACAACACACACTAAAAATTCCCTATAAGATAAGACAACCAAACACTAAACTAATTGGAAGAACAGTTACAACAACCAACACTAGAGAAACTTACCGGTGCAAGTGCAACTCGAATATGGAAGCACCCTCCGGGTATACTCTGTAAAGCGTGGCTCGATGTCTGTCCTAGGTACCACATTATACCCCCGCAGTCACCTGTGTATGTCCCTAAAAAAGATAGGCAACTAGGTTTCCAACGCGCGAACAATCACCAGGTGGGTACAGTCGAAAGTCGGGTAGACCACAATGAGCAGGGTATCGAGCCCAAAACCTATCAAGGGTATCGAGTGCAAGTGGTTCGGAAGACAACTAAGGACCTCGAATGGATTCAAGACCCACGAAGCTCTGTGGAAAATGAAATCGACAGAATCTCAAGACAAGCCCTCTATATGTGTTCTCCACTACGATTGGTCCAGCTTTGGAGGGGTTATCTTTGCTACCTTTCTGCATGCAACCTCATGTTTATCCCCTATGTTAGAGGGGGGTCCCAGATAAATTTCATGATACTAGACTTGGACACTCCCTAACTCATAATCCAATGTTTGATTTTAATGGCCTTGAAGAGTTTCCTCTCCAACCTAATTCAAGGCCCTAATCCTGAACTAGTTGGTTGACCCTACAAACATAAAAGTCTAATGATTTTTAGATTTAGCGTTAATTTTATGGCTTGTCTTATGTCAAAGGTTATGAAAGTGAAACTAGTGATGTTTGAAAGACGAAAGTAAAAATGAAATTGGAAACAAAAACCTTCACTTAATTCAAATTTTAAAAAACTTTTCAAATTAATTTTTTTTTCTAAGATCTTTGAAAAACAAACTCAAAACATAATTTCACTCGACTATGAGCTACTTATGATCTAAGTAAACTGTAAAGAACTTATGAAAGCAAAGACTTTTCCCTGATTACTTAATGCAAAACAACACTTTTCAACCAAACAAAGAAATAAAGGATTTTTGTTTTTTATTTGAATGCTTATAAAGCAAAAAGGAAAAATATCAACAAGTCAAAACCAAAAAAAAAACTTCTGGCCTAAACGTAGATCGCAAAGAATCACTTCAAAAAGTCAAAAACTAGAAACTTAAGAAAGGACTCTCAAACTTGTCTAAAAACCTTACAAAAGAAAATTTTCATGAAAACTTATAAATGAAAAAGAAAGCTATGGCTGAGATCAAACCTAAGCTACTAACTGCTATGAAAGACATTCAAGATCTTGAGAGGTATAACTCTTGTCAAGGGAAAGGATGACTGCCTCTCCTTCAACAAAAACTATCCTTCACAAGCACACCACTGATAGCTCAACAACAAGCGTGTGCACGTGAGCTGTGTAGAGTCAGATGGCATGTACATGCGTGCTGGCCTTATACAGGCCGTGTGTATCTCTAAAACTATGAAACAAATAAAAACAGGCAATCCAAACCAGGCATAGACCACTGATACTAAGAACCAGGATCTCTTGAAGGCTCAGACACTTTCTTTAACATAAAAAGAAAACAATGCAAGGAAAAATTCATAAAACAAACCAATTTGAGGTGAAACCTAAGCTAAAAACTGCAAACAACCAAGACTAGAAAGAGTTACAGAAAACCCCTGATAATGACAAATTCTGACAGGGAAGAGGATGACTGCCTCAAAAATTTTCTGGAATCTTACACACTACTGTTACTTCTTCAGCTAACGTGTACACGCGGGCTGTAAGAATGTAGGGCGTAGGTACATGCGTGCAGACCTTATACAGGCCGCATGTACCTCTGTGGGTCTCGGGAAAAAAAAAGTTACAGTCAAGCAAAGAAGCATAGATAACTGGTATAGAAGACCAAAATATCTGTTAGCTCAGACTTTGCAGAAACTTCAAAAAAAAGGAAAGAAAACTAGTTCTTTTAAAAATACCCAAAAAATAAAAATTCCCAGGAACCCTAGAGACTTCCCTAGTATGGTCTCCAATTCTGTTATGAGTGGGAAATCCCCTTACAGACTAGAAAATAGGGTTATATTATGCATGTATATATGACCAAAAGAAACCTACTTTCTACCTTCATCCCTAGACCTAATCCCCATTTCTTTTCAACAAATACATGGTTAGATCAACATACCTTGTTCCAGGCATTCGATGTCAATCCTTCTTCACGCTTGATCACTTGTTAGTAGCTCTCCTCCCAAGGCTGACCTGCATACAAAACAAGAAACAAACTACACATGCATTTTACCTACAGACTAATGGGTTAGATATTCAAACATATATTTAATAAACTATGAAGAACTCATAAAGTGGGACGGGAAAAAAATTTCTTTATTACTTTTAATGAATCAACTTATAGTGTCGAGACCAGCCACCGCTCCATGAACCTAATCCCGGGCTCCTCTTCAAATGTCCTCCAACTTCTTTGCTCTGTATCTCTCCTTGCACAAGGATGGCTAAAGGGTTGGGACAATGGGAATGTGCAATTGGGTAGAGTTTCTTTACTATTATTCTCCTTCTCCAAATGGGATCCCTACCCCTCCTTTTATAGGCTATAAGGAGCTAGGTATTTGGTCGAACCTTCAGCCATGCATGGCTGGGAGTTTCAGTTAACTCACCCAAAGCTGTGTGTTCCGTCGACAACTTTCTTTTTTTCATGCTTTTGTAGGTACACGCGGGATGTTTTAGGTCAGCTAGCGTGTACACGCGTGCAATAATGGAGTAGGCCGCGTGGGCCTTTATAAAAGAGGTTTTATAAAGAGTTGTTTAGCAGTTTTTTGGCAAAGAAGGAATCTAAGATGGTCTACTGCCAAGTAAGCATGTCTGGTGCAAATTAGGGTTATAACATAATGCCCAATCAAGTCCTTGTTCGAAATCAATGAAGCCTTTAGTCTGATCATCAAGATTATCTAATCCATGACCGATGAGTCATCGAAGACCTTTGGGTAGTGTAGTCGTACACTCATATTACACTCCTACCCGAGTTTTGAAGATTTTGAAGTTATTGCTTGAGCTCTGAAGACCTCATCTCCAGCCATCAGGCCGTATCAACTTCTAGAAGATAGATAATCTACATGTATATCTTTTTGATTTCGAGATGTAGCTCTGTTGTGTATGGTTCGCGACTACTATTTATATAGTTATATGACATGGATATACAATGTATTTGATTGGTATCCATGATTCTATTTTATCCCGAGCATGGGTATGCCCGCCTCGGTGAGACAATTGTTATTTTGCAGACAACGCCTCCCGGTTCCTAATCCTTAGGCTCACTTGTTCGGCACATCAATAAAGATTGTTAATGTATTTCGGCCACCAGATGCTCTTCTGACCTCACACATTAGGGGGCATCTGTTATAACCCTAATTTGCACTAGACATGCTTACCTGGCAGCAAGCCATCTCAGATTCCTTCTTTGCCAAAACACTGCTGAACAACTCTTTAAAAAACCTCTTTTATAAAGGCCCATGCGCCCCACTCCATTATTGCACGCATGTACATGCTAGCTAACCTAAAAAAACCCGCGTGTACCTACAAAAGCAGGAAAAAAGGAAAGTTTCCAACGGAACACACAACTTTGGGTGAGTTAACTGAAACTCTCAACCATGCATGGCCGAAGGTTTGACCAAATACCTACCTCCTTCTAGCCTATAAAAGAAGGGGTAGGTATCCCATTTGGAGAAGGAGAATACTAGTAAAGAAACTTTTCCCAATTGCACATTCCCATTGTCCCAACCCTTTAGCGATCCTTATGCAAGGAGAGATATAGAGCAAAGAAGTTGGAGGACATTTGAAGAGGAGCCCATGATCAGGTTCGCGGAGCAGTGGCCGGTCTCGAAATTGTAAGTTGATTCATTAAAAGTAATAAAGAAATGCTTTTCCCGTCCCACTTTATGAGTTCTTCATAGTTTATTAAATATATGTTTGAATCTCTAACCCATTAGTCTGTAGGTAAAATGCATGTGTAGTTTGTTTCTTGTTTTGTATGCAGGTCAACCTTGAGAGGAGAGCTGCTAACAAGTGATCAAGCATGAAGAAGGATCGACATCGAATGCCTGGAACAAGGTGTGTTGATCTAACCATGTATTTGCTGGAAAGAAATGGGGATTAGGTCTGGGGACGAAGGTAGAAAGTAGGTTTCTTTTGGTCATATATTCATGCATAATATAACCCTGTTTGCTAGTCCGTAAGGAGATTTCCCACTCACAACATTATGGTAGATCAATTAATTTTTACCAGTAAATTTGAAAGAAATTGGAACAACTCACTTTGGTTAGTTAATCAACAATTCCTTCAGTGAGAGAGAATCCATAATGATAGAAATGGAAATGGAAGAAGGAAGAAGGAAGATAACTCACTTGGAACTCATTGTTGTAGATGATGAAGCTCTTTGCATTGAAGTGTAGATTTGTGATAGTCCTCTAATAGTGAGCCATGTCCAAAATGACTTGCATAATAGATATAACCAATAAACACTAGATCTGTAATTATAAATAAAAAATAATGAACTATGCATAATAGATAGACCTAGCACCCTCATGGGGGATGATGCCTCTCTTACCCTAGCTATGTTGGAACCTCCCTTAAGATGTTAGGGTTGAAAAATACAAGGAATGAGGATGATATGAGTGGAAAATATTTTTTATTATGGTGGTGACGACGATGATGAGGAAAACGATGATGACAATGACGATTATGACGATACGATGATGATCATGAAAATGGAAATGACAATGATGATGACAATGCCAATGATGATGATAATGATGATGATGATGATGAATATGACAATAAAGATGACGACGACGATGATGACCATGATGATGATGATGATGATGATGATGATGATGATGATGATGATGATGATGATGATGATGATGATGATGATGATGATGATGATGATGACGACTTCGACAATGACGATGACAACGATGATGATGACCATGGAGATGACAATGAATATGATGATGACGACTACGATAATGAAAATTATGAGGATGATTATGACCATGATGATGGCGATGATGATGACGATGAAAATGATGATGACCATGACGACGACGACGACGATGATGATGATGACGAATGCGACAATGATGACGACGACGACCATGGAAATGACGATGATGATGGTGATGATGATGATGATGATGATGATGATGATGACAATGACAATGATGATGATGATGATGATGATGATGAAAATGATGATGATGGTGATGGTGATGATGACGGTGATGATGATGATGATGATGATGATGATGATGATGATGATGATGATGATGATGATGACAATGATGACCATGGTGATGTCAATGATGATGATTATGATGACGACGATGATGATAACCATGATGATGATGATGAGGAGGAGGAGTATGATTACAATGTTGATTATGATGATGAAAATGATGATGATGATGATGATGATGATGATGATGATGATGATGATGATTATTAACCCATATAAATAAATACTTTAAAGAGAATAACATACAAAATATATAATCAAATAACTCCTACATTTCATCATTTTTGCAATATCATTGATCATGTTCTTCTTCATCCAAGTCTACATCTGAATCATCTGGTTCAAAATTGACGTTGAAAGTATTGGCTATATCAACATAATCATCATCAAAGTCATTTTCGGTAATATCATCGTCAATATAATCATTGAGAACATTGTCATCTACATATGTCTCAATTTCTTCGAATTCTTCATCTAAAGATACACCTGCCTCATGCTCCTATGCATATTCTTCTTCTTCAATATCATCTTCTTCTGGTACATTATACTTTACATGCCTTCCTCTTGGATCATATCTAACAACGTACGACAAAAATTCTTTACTTGGAACCTCTAAATAAAAGACCTGCTCACATTGGCTTGGAAGATCATAATTTTATGTACATGGCTCAAACGTCCTTGTATTAACCATGGTAAATCCATCGGCATGCTCAATAACAGTTCTTTCAGGATCATGTTCATTCATCCATAACTTGTACCGTTTGACCTTTAATAGAACTAACTTGAAGGAATTAAAGTCACACTCGATTATATCATTCAAATACCCATAGTATATATTTTAGGATATTGTTGGATGCCTTTCCCTTTTAGAGGAAACATTAGTGACTTGAAATATTATAGTTATCCCAAAATCATAGGTTTTATTCTTATCATCCAAGTTTTTGATGAGAAATTTATGGCCATTGCACCACACAACCTTGTGGTGTTTCAACTTCAATATGCTCCACACATAAAAAAAATGCATATTTGTCAATGAATAAACATGATATTTAGACTTAATAAAACTTTATAAAAGAAACACACCATGAACTAGATTAATGGAAAATAACTAAAACATGATGTGGGTGAATAATATGCTTGTCTATTTATCTTTTAAACCATATGCTAAATCAACTTCCCTCTAAGTAAGATTGGTATCTTCATTACGATGAGCTTCTTTAAGAAACTTAGCCACCCCTTCCCATGATAACCTACCATTACATTGTATATTACATTGGTCTATCCATACTTTCATCCAATCAAGATTGTTTGCAATGTATAAATGTAGTGCATCCCACTCTCGACTAACTACATGAGAAAAGAATAAAAATTACTTATTAGAGTAAAGATTAAATAATAATTGATCATGGAAGCTAAATAAAACTTAAATACATACAACATATAAATAAATAAATATTAATGCAAAGAATTATATATCTCTACCATCTAATTACCTTTCACTTTCCTCATTCTACCTTTCCCGACCAAGACCTCCCCTTCAAATTTGTTAATGGAATTGAGATCCCAAATCTGAGGCACCTTCATGATTTTTTCTACTAATTTAGGAAGATATTGACTAATATACACCAACGATTGATATACCATATATCCCTCCACCATAGATCCCTTAGGACGTGCTCTTTATCTAACAAAATCCTTCAATGACTTCAAGTGCCTCTCCACCATCCACATTGACCTTGTGTGTATAGGTCCACACATTTAAATATCCTCAACTTGGTGTATGAGGTAGTGTTCTTGTGTATTGAAAAATGTGGGAGGTAGATACTTTTTCATTTTGCACATTAGCCGAGGAATTTCTCTCCTCCAATATTTTATGTCTTCTTTATGGATTTCTTTAGATGAAAACCACTTACACCTGATATAACAAATCAGATCATAGGTTTCAACAACAACATATACATTGAAAGTAAAAAAAATGTCGACAATTTGAGCAACAATGATTTTGCATATAAATCATTAATATTTACCTCATGTATTTTCCAAGATCATATATAACTTTTTTTACATTGTTGTAAATGTTGTCAAGGAGAGATAGAGGTAGAACATATTGTAACAACAAAGGGATCATTAATTTTTAGTAAAATAAAACCATATTACAATACTAAAAAGTCGTATATTTACCAATATAGAAATATACATCCAAAATAATTACCTTAATGAATGTATGCAAGTCATGAGTTTTCATCCCACCAAATTTACCTTTCTTTGTTAAGATATTCTTTATGTTTGAAGCAAATCTTGTGGGAAATTTAATTTTCCAAATGAACTATTTTACAACATTGATTTCGTACTCTGTAAATAACCATGGAAGACTATATCAGTGTACTCCATTGCTATTTGAATAAATCACATTTTGCAGTGCATGATTGGCTTCCTGAATGTTAGCAAAATTTTTGACATTTTTTTCTTTGTCATTCCTTCCATCTACAATTATTTGCAATGTTTATGTTACATTCTTCCATATATGCATTGTATAAAAAAAATGAGCTATTTGTAGGTTCTCATAGTAGGGGAACCTATTGAATTGTATAGGGTAATTTTTCATTCCTCGTGGAAGCCTATTAATGCTTTCACGACATTTATGAAAATTAATTAATGAGATTACAACAATAATTGTTAGATACAATAAACAATTTGATACAAATTAAAATTATAAAACATTAATATACATGCAGACACATATACTAAATGCTTACCTTGACAATTTAATCTATTATATTCCAACTTCCATAGGTGAGGTGTCATTCTTCGTGGTTTTATTCCAGTCTCTTCTTTCAAATTGGAAACATGTTTTTCTATAGTTTGATACCTATGGTTCTTAGGGAGGAAGTGCATATACTCATACTATACCTCCTTTCCTATATTTCTTGAATGACACGATTTCATCCTAGGACCATGAACTGGACATGTAAATTTACGCTTTGTTTGAAGACCTACATTGATTTCAAGGGAAGTAACATTTCCCATCAATACTGATCTGTGCCTCTTATGTATCCCTTAACCTAGAAACTTTCCTTTGACTCTCTTCCTATATTTACAACAAAATCCATTGAATCAATATAAGTACATTAATATACGAATTATATATTTTTATGGTACAAATGTCATCGAATTATATTGACCCCATATGTACTAGAGAATTAATCCATTTTCTTCATATATTTATTAAAGGTTTATAACAATAATCAACAATCAATCAAAAAATCAAAACCATACATTTTTACCACATAAGTTCCAAAGCTTCACTATAAGCAAGTAATAAAATCAAACAATAAAAGAGAACTACACCAAGACAAATTGTATAGTAATTAAATGGAATTGAGTAGACATGTTCATACCTATTTCCTAGGAAACACTTTGTTTACCCAAATGAAGGAGGGTCTAAGAGTTAGGGATACAATATGGGTATTTAAAAAAGAGACAAAGAAATATTAAAAATTATAACCTTCAAAGTACAAAATCAAAGCTATGCAGATCAAGAATTGGATTTGAGGCAAGTAGCACATAGAAAAAAGACCAATAAATCATGCAACGAACAATGGGCATAATTTTTATTTTATAATAGTCCCACCTACAACAAAATACTTGAAAAACACCAACCTTCGTCGATCTTATGACGAACATTGACTATGTCAAAGTTGACCAAGTCGATGAAGTCAGTGACTATTAAATCATTTTCAAACGGGTAGTTGGAATCCTCTAGATTCGTTAATAGATCAACGAACTATCCTTTAGGTTCGTCGAAAGATCGACAAATATAGTCGTTTGTTGGAAGTCCGATGTTAATCGGGGAACCTAGAAAAAAAAGAGTAAAATGTTAATATTATGTCATAATTTGCGACGATATGATTGAATTTATCCTCATCATTAGAAGCTTTTGTCGAATTTTGACCCCATATGTAGTAGTGTCATTATGTTTTTAACCTATTTAGAGGATCAATTATTTTGATGAGCAAGAGAAAATATGTAGTTGTAGTCTCAACTATAGAAGTTGAATACATGGCACCTACTAATGTGAGTAAGAAATCTATATGGTTATAGAGATTGTGTTAAGGTATTGGGTTTGTATAGAAACTTGTAAGGTTAGATTGTGACATTTAGAGTGAAATATTTTTGGCAAAGAACCTTTCTTATTATTCTTAGACAAAGCACATTGATGTTCAATATCACTTTGTGAGAGACATGGTTGAAGACAAGAAGGTGTTGTTGGTGAAAGTGGAAACTTTGAAGAGTATAGAATATTCATTGTCAAAGTCTATAAGTACTAAGAAGTTCTTCTGGTGTACAAGAGCAATGGGCATTTATACCTTGATTTGTTGATCATGTAATCCTTAGGCCCCCTATATGAAAAGAAAATAACAAGTGGGATAATGTTGGGTATGTGTTATATTATTTGCATGATTAACACCACACACTATATTTTACGCTTGGGGGTTCACGGGGGCGGGGGGCGGGCTGAAGCCCTCAATTTTTTTGGGGTTATTTTTGATCTTCTTTAGGGTGGTTTTTGGAAAAAAAAATTGTTCCATTTTAATATAATTTTAGTTAAGGAATCTAATCCAGGTTGACATATTAGGGTTTTTGGATGCCACTTCCTGGGGTTTTTCACATTCCAGAGTTGGATATAAACTTGATATCTATAAGAAAGATGAGTGATGTGGTCGTACTTACTATGTTTGAAAAGGAAACTTGCAAAATGGTTCGAGGAGAAATGGTTTTTATGAGGGGAGTTCAGAATGAAACTCTATACAAGCTATCGGGAAGCACTCTCACTAATGGGTGTAACAACTCTTCTGTTATTGAGGGTGGAAATGAATAATTTATAACCCCTACTAGGATAAGGATTCCATCAAACCTCTTATCCAACCCACTTCTATCCCAACTCATCATTGTTATTCCTTTCACTTAGTAAAACAAGGTAATATAATCAATAATTGATTACACCCGGCCACAAAATTCCCATGTCACAAATGGGTCCTGATGCACATGGATCAACACAAGGGCTCATCCTCCACCCATCACATAATAAGCAACACAAAATTACAACCCTATCACATTGATATAAACAAATTTTAATGTATGAAGGAACAACAAAAGAACAAATCTCTAAATCCAATAGAGGAGAACCTCAAATAATATTCCAACATAATATTTAGTGGAAATATGGTATGTCTGCATGGAATTATGAGGTGTCATTTTTCCCTCCAAGTTCATATGCTTAATCTACCTTTCAATTAATGAAGGATTTGTGTGGATGATTTTTTCCCTCTCTCTCGTTCACCTTTTACCATTTCCACTTGTCAAGTTGTATCCCTTGACCTTTTATCCTATGGTATTCAATTTCATATTTAATTTATATTAATTCATTCTTGAGAGATTATACCATGCTTTCCTCATCACATAAGGTTAAACTTAAGAAAAACCAAACTAGGCTATATGCCTTTAACATTCATGACTAGTGGGGTATTGTCCTTGGACCCTTGTTAGGAATTTATATGGCCACACAACTTTCCATATATGCACATTGCGAGGTACCCTTTACTTGGGACCTAGGGATAACATCACAAGATACCCTTAACTCACACTGTGTGTGTGTGTGTGTACTACACACACACACACAGTGTGAGTTAAGGGTATCTTGTGATGTTATCCCTAGGTCCCAAGTAAAGGGTACCTCACAATGTGCATATATGGAAAGTTGTGTGGCCATATAAATTCCTAACAAGGGTCCAAGGACAATTACTGTGTGTGTGTGTGTGTGTGTGTGTATACCCATGACCAAACAATGTGTCAAAATGGGGTATTACATTTCCAATTCACTTGGAATAACATTGGTCTCGATGTGATTCACAACTTGAACACAATGGGTACTTGGCCTTCATGGTGTCCTCCATATCCTAGGTGACTTCATCCAATATGTAGTGTTCCAATTGGACCTTGACTTATGTGAATCCTTGATTCTAGAGCAAGGTTTCCTTCTTGTTGAGGATGCACAAAGGTTAGGTTAAAAATTCTATATATTAGTTCTACCTGAATCATAATGCAATCAAGCACACAATTATACTCATGTTGATCCATAATATATTTGCAGAATGAAATGGATATAGATTGTTATCAAAATATTCTTAACATAGAATAATAGACATACAGTAAAATTAGTTTCTATTCAATAAGGAAATAAGTTGAAACTGTAAAATGCAGTGGAAACAAGCTTGCTAGAATGGTGGTGGCTTATCTCTCAGAAGAGATATGACGGTTGTGCTCATTTGCAGGAAGATGATTACAATGAGGCTCTGAAGGCCTTTTTTCAATAAAAAGGAATGTCAAAAACCATGGACATCCAAAAACCCTAAACCTAGGAGATGAAGTGCCAAAGGTCATGTGGCCCCCCCCGTTTGGGCAAGTTAGTACATCAACTTCCTGAGGTCATAACTTTTGCATACGATCTTCATTTTAGGCGCACAATATCCCGTTGGAAAGGTATATCCAAGGAATACACATTTTTTTTTTATGTATCAAAGGTCATTTTTATTGTGGCGAGCCCTAAAAAATGTTGTTTAGGGCCTCAAAAGAACCCTACAAGTCAGGGACCAGAAAACTAGTGAAAAAGTTGCCAAACTAGAAAACTACCAAAATGAGCTAGTTGGAATAGGTGGGATGCCACCGACATCCATTTGGATAAATAATAATCCATTAGGAAGCAATGGTGTCCATTGTGTTGAGTTCCCCCATCAGATGAGGAAATTTTAGTTGAATTTGTCGCCAGGTGAGCCACTTGCCTTGGTGTAGGATTTTGTTGGATCATGTTGTCATTGATGCAAATGGCTTGATTGATTGATGTCAAGTGATTGATTGATGTCAAAGGATTGATTGATTGATTATTTATGTAATATAATATGTATTGTCCTAGATGAGAATGCATAGATGAAGATGGATCAATGAGTTGTCATTGATACATGATGAAGATGGATCGATGTGGTTCCATTGGTATATGATGCATTGTTGGGAAAATGTATAGATGACTCATTATTGTCTTATCATGATTGATAAGGTGCACAAATGGATGAACTCCAAAGTAGTCCCCTTATGGTGAAAGCCCTCACGGGAAGATGCTTTACAGATTGAGTTATCCTAGAAGAATGGTTGGAGGACCCATGCTCTCATTATTGTCTTATCATGATTGATAAGGTGTACAAACAGATGAACTCCAAAGTGGTCCCCTTATGGTGAAATCCCTCACGGGAATATTCTTTATGGATTGAGTTATCCTATAAGAAAGGTTGGAGGACCCATGATTGTATGAGGAATAACGAGATGAAAATCAAGGAAATTGTTGGTGAAACTATCCTAGATAGATAGTGCTTGTCATGCCATTTCTGGTGGTATGTGGAATGTCACATAACTCCTCCTGGTTT
>ML778635.1:255656-310533 GCA_009831015.1 Picea engelmannii
ATGACTTGTTGATGATATATTGCTGATATATGTTGCTGATATGTGCTCACATCTAACTGGTTATAAATGAAAACAATGGGTAATGAATAAATGTTGAATTCTAATTGATGAGTTTTTGTGCAAGAGGGAAGTTTTGGGAAAAATAGCCCCACACTCATTCACCCCCCCTCCAAGTGTGGTAGGTGTGTCCAACATATTTGTCCTACTTTGAAAACTCAATAAAGTTGGATCCTTTGCTGGCGAGTTCCCTTGATCTATTTTTCCACAATATGATCACTAGATTCTTGTTGTATGCAGTTGGGGTTGAGCTCTGTTGGTGTTAGTTGTTCTGCTATCTCTGAGGTGTCCAATAATGGTGGGAAATATGGTCGAAGGATATCCACGTTAACACTGGGTTCAAGCCAAGGAAAGGAGGAATGTTGAGCTTGAAAGAATTATCATCCGTAGGCTTGGTGATGGTGTATGACCCATAACAGAGTGGGATAAGCTTACAATGGGGTCCTATAAGGCGCTCTTTCTGCAAGTGCAACCAAAATTTGTTTCCCACCTAAAACTTATGTGGCACTCGATGTTGATCATGGCTCTGCTTGTACTTGTCATTGGAATTTTGTAGAAAATCCTAAACTTGTTGGCGGATGTGTTGAATCTACTCAATGAACTAAGTGTCTTTGTCAAATTTAGTTGGAGTAGGAGATGATTTGGCCGAGGTGACCGCAAGGGGTAGTGCAACATCTATGGGACCCAATGGTTGGAATCCCAACCCCACTTGAAAGGGGTTGTAGTCGGTTGAGCTATGCAAGGATCAGTTGTAGCTATGTTGAACATAGGGGAGACTCTCATCCCATATGCGATGGTTCTTGGAATTTTACATGTGCAGGATATGCACGATCATTCGATTTAAGACCTTGATTTTTCCATTTGTCTGGGGGTGGAAGGTCATGGATTTGGTGAGCTTGGTGTCCAACAGTGACCAAAGGATTGACCAGAATATGTTGATAAATTGATTGTCCCGATCTGAGACAATGGTTTGTGGGATTCCAAAATGTACCTAGACTCGTTCAAAGAATATCTTGGCAGTAGACTTGTTCAAAGAAGATCTTGGCATTTGGGGCCATCTAGAGGTCTCATGGTCATAAGAGTCTATCACTGTGGTGAGTGTCACGATTGGTGGTTTATTGAGGTAATCAATGATGCGGTTGGTGCTTCCCGTTTTATACTTGATGTTGAGGTGGAATTGTTGAAAGTACATGGACCACTTATGATGGTGTTCATTCTGCAATTTTCCTTGTGTCTGCATGAACTGCAGTGGCTTATGATCAGTGTATATGACTTTATCCTTCCCAAGAATGTAATGTCTCCACTGATGGAAGCCTTGCACGATGGAGTACATTTCTTTGTTGTAATTAGGGTACTTACGGAAAACATCCGATAGTGTCTCACTATGATGAGCCACAAGGTGGCCATGGTGAGTGAGAATGACACCCAAATCATAGTCTGAAGCATCTCTCTCGATCTCAAAGGGTTTTTTCAGGTCCGTTGGTGAACGTATTGGGGCTGAGCACAAGTGTTTCTTCAAATCATATAACACTTATTGTTGGGACCGACCCCACACAAATTTCACCTTACCACCACCCCTGGTTACTTGGCTGAGGGCCCATGCAATATGGGAGAATCCCAACATAAACCTGTGGTAGAAATTGGCAAGGCCAAAGAAGCTTCGAAGCTCAGTAAGTGTGGTTGGGGTTGCCCAGTCATGGATGAATTGGATTTTGGCTGGATTCGCATGTACACCATGTTGATCAATGATGTAGCCCAGGTAATGAACCCTGTCCATGTTGAAGGAGCATTTTTCCAAGTTGGCATAGATTTGGTGCTACCGCAGGGTGTGCAGAACCTGTTGAATATGCTACAAGTATTGATGTAAATGAGGATGTCATCTAGATACACCACTACAAAATTATTAGTGAATGGTTGCAGGATATCATCCATCATCCTCATGAAAGTGGTTGGAGCATTTTTCAAACAAAAGGGCATGACCAACCATTCAAAAAGACCTTCCTTTGACTTGAAGGAGGTCTTCCATATATCTCTTTGTTCTATCGGGACCTAGTGGTAGCCAGACTTCAGATCAATATTACTGAAGTATTTGACCCCCATGAGATGATCAAAGAGGTCGTCGATTCAGGGAATTGGGTACTGGTTTATGACTGTGATTTTATTCAAGGATTGGTAATCAATGCAGAGTCGCCAGGTTCCATCTTTCTTCTATACCAACATTATTAGGCTCTTGTAAGGTGATGAGATGGGACGGATGTGATTCTTGTGGAGCAGTTATTGGATCTGTCGTTTGATCTCCTCGTTCTCTAATAGACAACAGCGGTAGATTGTCCCACTTGGAAGAGGTTCTATGGGGGTCAGATCGATGGGGTGCTTGACCTAATAGTGCATAGGTACCCCAGTATGTGAGGAGAAAATATTCCACGACCTTATCCACTTTCTTCTGCTATGTGGAGAGGTCGGCCACAAAGACCTTGGATGTGGTTGTGATCTTTCGCTCATTCTGAGAGAGAATCACGAAGAAGATAAATTTCCCTGTCTGAGAGATGAACTTTCTACATTGCTTGGCAGAGATCAAGGAAATAGCACTGGGTGTGACTGCCTTGGGTATCCTATACAATTTCTTGTTCAAAGTAATAATAACACTGCGAAGCCTAGACTCATATACAACATGAAGTTTCCATAAATATGGTTGGACCAAAAGAAAATTACAAACTTCGAGAAGGGAAACATCACACAATACCTCATCTTTGAAGGGATTCATGCCATATGAACGAAGATATTGTTGGATGATGCGGATGTTACTTCCTTGGCGGAGCCATTCGATGGTGTAGGGCTATGGGTGTTGCATTTTTGGCAGGGCGAGTCGCTTGAAAACCTCTGTTGAGATGAGGTTCTTCTGGCTACCACTATCAATGATGAAGTGCAGCGGGGTACCCTTCACCCACATCTATGAATGAAAAAGGCACTCGCCTCCCTCTAGCTCATCTGGTTCACTATGATGGAGCTTGGTGGTACAAATGGTAGCACTAGGTTCTACGCCTATAATCTGTCTCCCCCTTTCTAGTTATGACTCAGATTTGGAGCTCACATCTGATTCAGAGGCTTTCACCTCAGCCACCAACGACTGCTTCGAGTGAAAATCGACAATGTTATGTCTGGGGATCTTATGGAAGTCGCACCACTTCCCGATATCTTTCTTTGTCTTTTCGATGTCCTTATTTTCTTGTGGCCTGGACTGGTTGTCCTGAGGTAGTCTGTCTTTGCACTGTCCTTTGTTCTGCGGGTTGGGTCCACCCTTTCCTGGATTTTACTGTGAGGGTTTCCTAGGCCCAAATTGTTGCATCTTTAGTTTGAGCTTCTGCTTGATTTTGAAAAAATATCGGTAGGCCACACCCAAGGATGAGATGTTTAGAAACTCCATTTCAGCATGGATGTATCTATGTAGACCGTCGCGATACTTGAGCACCATATGTCGCTCATAATATTTGATACCCAGCTTAGTGCGAAAGTTATGGAATATATATGTGAACTCGGGCACCGCTTGGTCTCTTTCCTACCGCAACATGGTCCATTTTGTGTACAGGTCATCATAACTTCCAACAAGGTAGTATTGTTCCTTAAAAACATCTCTAGAGGACTCCCAGGTGATTGAGACTATAAATAATGAGGGTTCCTTTGTTTCCTTTTTCTCACAGAAAGTTTCCCACCAATCTTTGACATGGGGGACTGCTTTGAGGAGTGTAAAAGTAATATTTTCTCTATTTGAGAAGTTATGGACAGAGAAATACCCTTCTAGCAAATTCAACCATTTTTCTACCGCATCTTCATCTATATGAACTTAAAATATAGGAATATCGAAGTTGATTTGTACCTTGAAGGGGGTGGCACCTCCGTTTGAGGAAGATGCGTCGCATGTTGGTAGCCACCGAAGGATTTGCACAAAACTATCCATCATCTCGTTCCTCTGTTGCGTGAGGGCTTCCTCGAGAAAATTTTTGAAGGGACCTCCTGTCCCTTCGTATTTCTTTTATTCTGCCATGAGAGGTTGTTTGGGTGTGAGAGAGATTTTTTACTCAAAAGAAACAAGCTCGAGACCCAATTCATTGTACCCTGACCTCGTTGGGGAAATGCATTAAGAAGGACAAGGGGCATACTGCTCTAATACCACTGATCTAGAATATATTTGTAGAATGAAATGAATACAGATTATTATCAAAATATCTTAACACATAATAACAAATATACAACAAAAATGGTTTCTATTCAATAAGGAAATAAGCTGAAACTGTAAAATGCAGGAGAAACAAGATTACTAGAATGGTGGCGGCTTACCTCTGAGAAGAGATGTGACGGTTGCGCTCATTTAGAGGAAGATGATTACAATGAGGATCTAAAGGCATTTTTACAATAAACATGAATGATAAAAACCCTAGACATCCAAAAAACCTAACCCTAGGAGATGAAGTGGCAAAAGGCATGTGGGTTCCGTTTGGGTAAGTTAGTACATCAACTTCCCAGGGTCGTAACTTTTGCATACGATCTCTGTTTTAGGCGCACGATATACTGTTGGAAAGGTCTATCCGAGGAGTACACATTTTTATGCTATCTATCAAAGGCCATTTTGATTGTGGTGAGCCCTAAAAAACGTTGTTTAGGGCCTCAAAACGGCCCCGCAAGTCAGGGACCCGAAAACTAAGGAAAAAACCGCCAAACTGGAAAACTACCAAAATGAGCCAATTGGAATAGGTGGAAGGCCAACGACATCCATCTAGAACACATGCACACATTTATTACAAAATAAAATATGAAAGAACCTCTATGTAGTCATGTTGGTAGGGAATTCAAGTTTATATACCACTAATCTTGTTTTCTCAAGATTTAAAAAACTCATAGTATGTGGGAGATAACTTAACACAATTCCTTAATTTCAACAAAATCTTGTTGGGATTCATCCTCAAGAATACATGTTCCTTGATATTAAACTCCCTATAATTTTTTCTCAAGTCTACATAGTTCTTCCACATGTCTTAGGTTGCCTTCAAGTTTTGCTTACTTTTGGAAAACTACACTTCCATTTCCTTGAACAATTCTAGTCCAAGTCTTAAATTGTATTTTCCAAATCATCCCATTTCACTAGGATGTTGCATCTTTGGCCATACAATCCTTCAAATGGACTCATTCCCAATTATTGTATGTATGACAATCTTCCCACTTGGACAAATTGTCCATTACATACATACACAATAAGTCTTAAATAACCTCGTTAACGCTCTTGTATTTCCTATTTGCATATGGATGGTAGGTTGTATTGAGGTTCAATTATGTACCCAATGCATGAAATCATTTATCCTTGATATTTGATATGAACTTAATGTATCTACTTGATAAAATATCCCTAGAGAATCCTTGCTGCTTACTTTTCTCATAAATATGGTAACAATATTCACAGTCTTATGAGTAGATCACAATAATAAAAATTATTTCTTTAATAAACTTATCCACCAAAACCACGATGAGATCATGTTATTTTCATTTTTTTTTTTGGACAATGCTATGATGAAACCCACCATGATTAATTCTTGTTTCCACTCTATAAACAGTAAAGGTTGCAGCAACCTAAGTAGATGGTGAATATTTACTTTAACTTTTTGACATTTTCGGTACTTGGAAAACCATTATGTCACATCCTTTTTCATACATTACCATAAATGTTACTTTCTCAATGTAGTAATACTTTTATGATTACCCAGATGTTTTCCATATAGAACATTGTGCATCTCTTTCATGATAAACAATCTCAAATCCATAGAGTTGGTCACATACATTCCACCTCTGTTTTTTATATGTCTATATTTAACAAGTTAAATTCCTTCATAATTGTACAATGATACTCCTTCTACCTTTTGCAGTTCCATCCATACTTAGGTAGTATTCATCTTTAGAAAGAAATTTAAGTACACTTTCCTTTACATGCACACATATTAATCACAATTGGTACCTTATTCTAATAATTGCATTTGCAAATTTATTATCTTCACTTTATGCATTTGATATCAAAATAATTCATTGAGAAACTCCAACCATATTACTTGTGTAACATTCAATTATGGTTGAGTGAACAAATATCTCAATTTGTCATAGTTTGTTCTTATCTTGAATATATAATCAATGAGGTAGTGTCTCCACATTTTCAATGCATGTATTATTATTGCAAGTTATAGATTATGCGTGGGATAATTCAAATTAATATAATACTTTTTAAAGAGATTTGAGTCCAAAATCATCATCCAAATTGAGTCCAAAATAGAATTGCTATATATTTTGTATTTTCTCTAGTTTGGACTCAATTTGGATGACAAGTTGAAACCAAGATTGTGTCCATACAAATACCAATTTTAGAGATAATATTAACATTCACGATGACCTCATCATAACCAAAATTATGTCTAAAGTAGAGATGTACAATATACATTGTTATTATTAGCATTCTAGCGTTGATAGTAGAGTCAATATTATCATCGATGGTAGTGTTGATGGTAGCATCAATAATATAGTTGATAGTAGCATTGACCACTTATGCCGGCTACAACACTGACTAAATTTACACAAATATATCTCCCTTGTGTCCTTAATAAGACAAGATGTACATTTTTTGAATGATAGATCGTGCCACTACTCTAGTCTCAATTGTAACAAAATGAAAAAAAATAACATAAATAAATATTGTCATTAGTGTTATAAGGTGGTCCTAGACTTTGTGATTGTTTAGGCACTCATAGTCTAACACTCCCCTCATCAATCACAAGTTTGAATAATTATACCAATAAGGAAATATTAATTAATGCATAAACTTGTATCATCTGTAATTTTCAATACGAAACTTTCTAAACTAAGATTCAATGAATATATGACTGAAAAACAACCAATATGGATGATGAATGGTTCATCTAAAATGAACTTTGTGTAGAAAAATTAGAAAAAAAAGCACTCTAACTCACTTAGGACTTTTGTCAAACACTTAGTAAACACAGATTTCTGTCTTAAATGAACTCTCATATGTATTGACCCACATTCAACTATACATCATAAGAAAAAAAAACACATTACTAAGCTACTAACAGCGGAAAATAACAATGAACAACAATCATAAAACACATGTGCACACTCATATTTTGGAAATCAACTAGGGAAAAACCACCAAGAGAAATTTATTATATGCTTCAGGAAGTACAAAAGCTACAATGGTAATACATTTGGTAGAAAGAGAAACAAAATTTAAACTCACTTGCAGACACCCACAACTAGTCCCCAACTTCTTCCTTGAAAATCGTGCCACAATACCATACGACCTGTACGTGTTGAAATTTTGGTATGCTCGTTTAACCATAGACAATGTCACATCATTGTCACCCAACCATAGGAATTCACATTTTCCACCTGTTGGAGCCGCCCTTGTTTTATTTTTACCCTTCACAATTTTCAATTTTTGATACTTGAAATCTAAAGATGGTCTTTTGATTCTTTCCCCCGAGACTTTGAAAACTCTGCAACCTTATTACGTAAGCAGCGATGCTTTTGCACTCTTGAAACAAATTCACTTTCGTAAGAATGTCGCTCTCTTTGTTTTACTTCGGGATCTCGCAAGTCCGATACTATAACCCATGAATTCGCACGTCCCGAGTCACGAAACGGCAAAGTCGTTTTAAATTCTCAGTCAAGACAGTAACCAGGGTAAAATCTTTTAACTCAGTGATTAGACGTCGTCGGGGTTTTGCGCCTCGGCGTTCGCCAAGTTCGAGTTTTTATTTTACAGCTCCGAGAGCCGAGAACACGAGGTTCTTTCGGGCTAACCCTAGTCGAGGTAAAGGCAAAAAGGCTAACCATGGTTAAAATCTGTTCTCGACGTTTCGCCACTCGGCACTATCTTTTGGAAAGTTACGGCGTCTAAAACCCCGACTCACGAAGTTGCGACGTAATTATAGCATGATTAATTAACCGCCTAACCCAAGATTTTCTTCCCCTTAATTGAGTCTTAATTATCGCCATCTCGCGGTTTCGCGACTCGACATACTAATCTCCCAGAAACTTGTCTTCGAAGTTTCGAGTTGCGATATGGTGAATAGATTGATTATAAAATTAATGATGCTCCAAATCGCGATTACTGTTAATTAAGACAAAATCGGTCCTCGCGATCTCGGGAGTTGGGGACTCAAAATGTTAAAAGAAAATCCACGAAGTAGTGAACAACGAAGAGTTGATGAATGGTGGTAAGATTTGATAAAGCGAGATGTATCCCGCGCCTCGAGGCCTGCAAGTTTCCCGAGGTAGCCATTTGCTCTCCATGCTTCGACTGACTATCAAACCGCCAGAAATTTATGACATTTATGGATAAGTAGGGTAAATCCACGCATATAAGATCGGATTTTACGCAATTAATTTGTTTCTAATTACGATTTGATAGGCTTATTTCGAAAAGTACTGAATTTTCAAATATATATAAGAGTTTCATTTTATTATAACGAACGCATTTTCATAAGCACGCAGAGCTCGTCAATTCCGAGTGAACTAATTCCTGCATGTATACGTAGTTCTATCGTAGAAGGGCGAAAATGCAAGCTTCAGCTATGGATCCACGGAAAGTAGCAAAGGTGAATGTTGAGGTCGCAGGGCAAGGTTCAGATAGTGTCTCCGACACTTCTCCCCAGAGTGTCGACTCGGTCCCTAGCTGGTCGTTTGTTTCAGACATTCTGCAATCGGAGTTGGTGAATGATTTAGACTCAGACGATAATGAAAAGGACGACCTGAACATTAAATACAAGATAGTTGTTCAATCCGAAATGCACAGGGTAGCAACCAGACCACAGTTGCTCCCATATTATGATATGATCCGATGGGCATTGGATCACATAGACCTACCCACCAGAACTATCATGAACGACCAGCGGGTCACGGTCGAGACTTTTAGGCCAGAGCATATCCAAACCATGTATAAGCTCCTGACGACATCTGAATACACGTATGGTGCTGAATTCCTAGAGGAGTTCAAAGAGAAGGAGTGCACACAATATGATAAGACCATGCCCGGTTTGATAAAGGACTGGGTTTCGCACTCCGCGAAATTTAGAGCAAATGACCAGGGCGTTTATTCAATCACTTCGCTGGAGCCACAGTATAAGTATGTGGAAATGATGACATGCCGACTATTCGGGAGGGAGGAAACATCTCATTTCTTCATTGTGTGGGTGCCTCTCATGTTTCGGGTAGCAGAAGGTTGCTCGTTTAATTGGGCAAAGATACTCTCGAACAGTTTGGCCAACCGGGTCACAGAGTATCGGGAGCAGAAGGCAAGTGGGAGGTCATCCTCATTTTTCATGTCCGCATATGTTATGGACGCGATATGTTCCATGACACCATTCCCCTTGATGAGTTGGGATTGGAATCCAGCCCAAGAAAAACCCGTACGTGAGTATCATGACAAACTGTGGGAAAATAAAGCGGACAAATTCATATACAAAATTTTCAACTAGGTGATGGTGCCCCTGCATATCTCCATTTTTTGTCACCCACCACCTCGTATCTCGGACAACATTGCTGCAAATCTGAGTGGTATAGCGGAATGGTACGTGGAGGCAGATTTCTCCTACTTCAGAGTGTTTGGGGCTGTTGTTCCCCCACTTGCACTACCATTGTTCATCCCCGACAAGCTGGCTTGTCGCGAGGTCGCCCGACAAACAGTGATTGGCAGGGTGAGTAAAGAACTCAAAGGATCTTCAAAAAAGGTGTGGTTGTCTTTTCCCATTCGGCTAAATTCTTATTCTTTATTGGATTTCGGGCATGCCAAAGCCGAGGCTGTAGCCCTGGAAGACCTGAAATTGGTCTCCATCGAGTATAAAAAACATGATCCTCATAAAATCGTGAGCAACCATTTAGATAATTGTGGGTTGAAGAGGTTTGAACATGATTTTTCACCCCCGGATGACATTTTCCGAGGGGCGAGGTCTTATGAGGAAGTGCTGGCTCGGATCCGATCCTTAGCACCTGAAGACAACCTCTGTATTGAAATTTCAGGAACACAGACGAAGTTGTCTCCTCGTTGTGTTGCGAGGAGGGAGTCCGGGCGTTTCTGAGACGGAACCGAAGGATACTGAAGGCCCTAAAGACGCAGCTCCCGACTCGGGAAAACGCCAGGATGAAGGGAAACAAACCAAGAAGCCCGAAGCAGAGGCACAGACTCCGGACCTGCCAAAGAAACATAATTTGGAAACTGAGACAAAGACCCCTGAACCTCCAAAGAAGCAGAATCCTGTCGATACTCCAAAAGAATCGAGAAAAAAAATCGGAGAGCCCATCACCTTGGTCACACCCTTGCAGTCGGCACAGGGAAATGTCGGCGAGGGATGGATATTTAACGAGGAACTAAGGCCCATAAGAGCAGAGGAACTTCCTCCGAACGAATTTTTCTTTGATAAAAAGAGAAAAGCGGTGGTGAAAAGAGAGTTCTATCAAGAGGGAGAGTCGACTGTTAAGAAGTTCAAAGTTATGACCGATGGAAAGAAAAAAAAGAATGAGCAATTCACCACAGAGATCGCAGGAACGCTAGGGGCGTATGCATTGGCGAACCAGTTTTCGGTCGGATTGCTAAAAAACCAGCTCAAAAGGAAAAATCGCTTGATCAAGACTCTCGAAGCCAGAGTTTCTTCGGCTACAGAAAATGCTAAAGGTCAGGTGAGTGGGGAGATAGAACTGGCCCGACTAGCCGATAAAAATGATATAGAAGCGCTCAAAACCAAGCTCGAGCAAGCACATCTCGTGGTCCGAGACGGTCGGATACAGGCGGGGCAACAAAGGGCTATGATTGCAGAGCTACAGGCTCAGGTAGAGATCGTCGAGAGCAGGATGATCGACGTCGAGGGGTTTAAATCCCGAGCGATCGAGATTCATAACAGAATCTCTTCGACACAACAGAGTTTACTCGCCAAAGTGGGAGCGATCCAAGAGAATTGTCTGTTGATGAATCAGGTTTCCGAGAACCTGACTGTCAAAGAAAGGGATGCTGAAGAGGCTCGGGTCACCTTCCAGGAGGTGGTGATAGCCACGAACAACAGAGTTTCAGCAGGTTCTCCCAGACTCGCCATCCCAGAACAAACCAGAGGTAATATTCTGTTGAAGGATTGGGAGCACAACATTGCCCTGGGCAAGGAACAAGCCCAAAGGGTAACCAATTCATTAGAAGAAGCCTTCAATTCTATAGATGGCGAGCTGTTGGGTATGGACAGTGGAGGCGATGCAGAAACATTAATGCAAATGAATGTAGAACAGATCTCGCTTGATCTGAAAGAGGAGGATGAGAGAGATTCGACCGATATCTCTCAGATGGATAGGGTGGACATGGCCCGAGTTGACAAGGACTTGATCCAACCCAGCGCGCAACTAAGTGCCCTCGACATCATCGATGCACAAATGGGGGACAAGCTGCAGCAGTTAGCCTGAGAATGTTACTTCGCCGAGGCCAGCTGTCAAGCGGAACCTTCACGACTCGTATCTCAACTTGTGGAAAGATGTATCGCCTGAACCGAGTCCGCGCGAAGACGAGCAGTTGGCACTAAGTGAAGACATATTAGGGGAGATGGAGCGATTTCTCTCTCCTTTGTCATAACTGAGATTTTTTGTGACTATTGAGATTCTACCTGCTTTGCAGAAATTGTATAAATATACCCCAAAGAGAAATAAACAAGGCTGGACCCTTTTTGAGTTTTTTGTAATAGAGTTTTTAGCATTGAGAGTTGATACAAGCAGATCTGGAGATTCTCAATTCCGTCACTTCTGTATCACAAGTTTGCTTCCTTGTATCTCACTTTTACATTTCAATTCATATTCATAATTGATGTGCTTCATTGTAATTTAGGATGACCACTACTATAACGAATGATTTTGGGTTTTCTGTAATTGTTTATTGCCTTTCCTCTGCACCAGCTATTAGCTGTTTAAGAGCAATCTGCAGTTTCAAAATTCTACATATATTCTTTGTTACATTGGTTATTTCCTTACATATTTTCCTCTCCTGTTTACGTCGTGAGTTTTCACCGGTTGGAAATTTACTTTGTAAATGGCTCAATGTTTTTCTTTCATCTCACCCCTTTTATAAAAATATGATACAGTTACGGGAACGAGCCTTAGATTTGCATCTATATTTTATTTCTGCAACTGTAAGTTCTCTTTTATAAGATCAAACTGAGACAACACTTAATCTTTCCTAAAAGTCTTTTATATATATTTACTGTTCCCCCATGACAGTCCCTATACCAACTCAACCTAACCTCGAACCCAGATTATTGAACCAAACACACATCGCCCTAAACCTTTTCAACACTATCCTTAAAACAACAACTAACCGGGTCAAACTTGAACAATCATGGGCAACCATTGAATGAGACATAAATATTCAGGAACAGTTCGAAGCCAGACAACCCCAACAAAGAAATATCCCTTAGTTTCTTTCTCCGAAGGTTGACTCCTTCCCTGCTGCATATCCTAAACACTTTCGGATGCCTTGACACTGTACTTTTGAGCCTTGAGTACAGACTCACGAACAACATCTTACTGGCGCCGTTGCCGGGGACCGAAGTTACGAAATCTTTTTCCCTAGGAAAATGACAATTTGTTTTTCATTGAAAGTGTTACCCTTTGATAGTGAACAAAGAGTACACACCTTTTAAGGATTTTTATCTTTCACTTGGCGACTCCACGAAGAAATAAACTGGCATTCGGTCGAAGGAATACCAGACAAAACCCAGATGGTGAGCTGATTATGCCAGTTACCGATCCTGAAAAAATTCTAAAGGCGAGAGGCTGTTTTAAGCCAACCGCTGCAGTTTACCAACTTGAAATCCCATCACTGAAGGCTGAGAGTCCTTACGAAACCTCAACCTCGCTCAATCCTTGCTTTGATGCTAAACATTCAACGCCAATCTGCTCCGAAATTTGGAGCGAGATTCATCCAACAGTCCCCTTGATACAGAGAGGAGAAGGCCCTCTGGAAGGTTCATCGGCTTTTGAAATACCATCTTATCTTCAGTTGAATTTCCCGACTTCTCCAAATCCTGAAGAGTGTGTTACACACTCGTTTCCCACACCCGTCGGTTTTACCGATTCCGTCTCTTGCAAGTCCGAGGAACCAACTCCTCGCGTTCCTTATCCTTCCTCATCAGAGTCTCCTCCTAGCGAAGAAAATAAAAATTCCCTGTTATTTTTTGAAAACCCCCTTTATAACTCTCCACAAACAACGATGGCAGCCGCCGGAGGAGGAGGAGGAGGGTTTATAGGAGGAGGAGGAGGGTTTGGAGGAGGTGGAGGAGGTGTCCCTCTAGGAGGAGGTGGAGGAGGAGTCCCTCTAGGAGGAGGTGGAGGTCAAGGGCCTCCCCCCCCCTCCCAGAGTTTTTGCGAAAGTCACAGCCCTATACGCCCCTTTGGTGTTTTCCATCCCCCTACACGATCTTCCAGAAAACTACATAAAGAATTTACCGAAATTCACCGAGGAGGGAGATATGACCGCTGCTGAACATATTAACTTCTTTGACCAATTCGTAGATATCTTCGGTATCGAGCACGAGGATGTATATTTGAGACTCCTTGTCCAAACTTTTGAGGGTCAGGTCAGAACTTGGTTTCGGAGCTTACCCGCAGCTTCTACCCCTTCATATGATGATTTGGAAGACGTTTTCCTCAGACAATGGGGCGAGCAAAAAGATCATCTTTATTATCTGACTGAATTTGGGTCTTTGAAGAAAAAGAACTCAGAATCAGTCGTGGAATTCATTCTAAGATTCAACAAACTGTATAGTAAAATCCCAGCTGAAGTCAAACCATCTCAACCCGCCGCCAAAGTGACCTTCGCCGGAGCTTTCGAGCTGGATTTCGCATTACTTTTGCGAGAGAGAAGGGGAGCCACCTTAAACCGTATGCAGGACAACACGGTAGAAATAGAGTCTAACATGATGGCTTCAGGTAAACTTAGGGCTAGAATAGAGACTGGAAACCGAGATACCAAGCGCTTTAGAGAACAAGCTGGCCCTTCAGGGTCCAATAGATCCTTAGATGATAGGGTGGATGATATGGCTAGAGTGATTAAAGAGTTGTCAAATAAAATAACCCGAATGGAACTCGAACAGGCCAAGACTGACTCTTATCCCAAAAAATATTTCAAGAGAAATCCAAACCCTCCTAATCAACAAAGACAAATAAAAAAGGAAGATTAGAAAATACAAGCTCCCTTGAAGAATGAAAATTTTATAGGAGCTAACGATTTTCAAGACTACGATGATTCAGATAATGACGTCACGAACTTCGATGATGACTGTAGTCAACCTTATCTGACTCACGAAGACTACGAAAAGTCTCTAAATATTCCAGAGCCGTCAAATGAGAGTGAGGAGAGTGATCACACCGAGATCTGTGAACCTCATTCAGAAACTGAGATAATGATGGCCGATTTTCAACCAAAATATAACCTGAGATCTAGGAATAAGCCCACCTCCACGACTCAACCCAAGAAAATCCTTCAAAGGGGCCAAGCTTACAAGCCTCCGTCGGACGAAACCCCATTACCCAACAAAAAAACTAGAAGAGTAAGCACTCAAGAGCCCGAGTTAGAAAAAGTGGAAGCTCAAACACAGGAGACTGAACCCGTAAATGAAGCTACATATTCAACCAAGACCATGAATGATAAAGCTGTCTAGACCAACAGGTCGAAAAGGAAGAATTCAGAAGTCACAACCAGAGAAACAGATAAGGTGAGCAGAGCTTTCAGTTTTGAGAATGAGTTAAACAAAATTAAGATACCAATCCCTTTAGTGGAATTAGCGAAAAACCCTGTTTATCGCAAACAAATGACCAAAATGATAGGTGTCCCAGAACTAGAAAGCCACTCTGATGTTATAAACTTGGAATATGATATACCTAACATCACTTTTGGTCCCCATTTTGAAGGGTCCAAAGACAACATCGCTCCCTTTTATATTACTCTGAACATACATGATCAGTTGCTGCATAATTGTATGTTGGACTCCGGAGCTTCTCATAATGTTATGCCCAAGATTATAATGGAGAAGCTGGGTCTCCAGATCACAAGACCTTATGGAAATCTGTACTCTTTTGATTTGAGGAAGGTTAAATGCATGGGGATGATAAAAAATATGGTAGTTACCCTGGCACAGGTCCCGGTCAAGAGTATCCTGATGGATGTGGTTATCGCCGATATTCCCCCCAAGTACGACATGTTGTTGTCGAGGTCATGGGGGGCCAAGTTGGGAGGTTCTCTTCAGTTAGACATGAATTATGCCACAATCCCTGTGTTCGGTGGTCAATTCACTCATTTATACAGAGAAACAAGATTAGCGTATACGGTCAGTGACCCTCAAAACCCGCACAACTTCCCTATTTACATCACAGACCAAGATCTGGGAAACTGCATCTTGTCTTTTGATGATGGTATGGATGGTTTCCTGGAGGAAATCGATACAAAGCAAGAAGAGTCAAACCCCATGACAAAAGAGCTGTGTAATACTGGTGTATGGAAAATGTATTTTGACGGTGCCTCGTCTTCTGAAGGGGCCGGTGCTGGAGTACTTTTGGTGGCACCTGAAGGTAAGTTCATGGTTCCTTTCTCCTATCGTTTGCAGTGGGACATAGATTACACTAATAACGTATGTGAGTATGAAGCATTGATCTTAGGATTAGAGGCTGCCAAAAAATTAAATATGAAAAACTTGGAGGTATACGGTGACGTGGAATTAATAGTCAGACAAGTGAACCGACAGTACCTAGCCAGGCATCCCAGACTAAGAGCATATAGAAATTGTACTTGGGATCTCATGGAAAATTTCTTCTCATCCGTAAATATCCATTTTATCCCTCACGCCGAGAATCTACATGCTGATGCATTGGCAAAGGAAGCTTCAACCTTTTCTCCTCCCACGACCTTCAAACTAAGGTATCATATTGAAATCAGATACAAGCCTTCCATACCAGACAATATCCGATACTGGAAAGTCTTCGAAGATGATGAACAGATTAAGAAGTTCCTTACAGCAGTATGCGAGTTCTCAGAAACTCACGCTGACCAAGAAAACCAGAATGATTCCATGTGGATCATGCAAGAAGGAGAGGAACCTAAAGCTTTCCGAGAAAAAATTGCGGATCATCGTATGTTGGTCCTTAAAAGCAATCAGATTCCCAAAGGATTGATTCCTTTGGAAAGACTTTTTGATAAGAACGATGTACCTGTAAAGTCCACTTTGCAGCCCCAGCCATAAGAGGTGGAGGACTGTGATATAGGGACCGAAAAAGAACCACGGATGGTAAACAGATCGAAGTTCCTCCCTCCCAAAACGAAAGTGAAGTACGAAGACTTTCTCAGACAATATAAAGATGTTTTCTCCTGGTCCTATGATGAATTGAAAACATATGACACTTCCATTATTGATCACATGATACCCTTGAAACCCAGGGTTAAACCCTTTAGGCAAAAGCTTAGGCAAATTAACCCCATTCTGTTGCCCGTGATAGAGAAGGAAGTTAAAAAACTCTTGGACACAAAGATAATCGTACCTTTGAGATACTCAGACTGGGTAGCTAACCTAGTTCCAGTCAGGAAAAAGAACGGGGAAATCAGACTATGTGTGGATTTCCAAAACTTAAACAAGTCATCTCTCAAAGGTAATTACCCACTGCCCAAGATGGACCATATTTTAGAAAAGGTTGTTGGAGCTAATTGAATGTCAATGATATATGGTTTCTCTGGTTATAATCAGATCGCTATGAATGAACAAGACAGGGAAAATACTACTTTCACCATGCCCTGGGGTACTTTCATGTATGATAAAATGCCTTTTGGTTTGATGAATGCAGGGGCCACTTTCCAGCGAGCTATGGACATCGCTTTCGCGGGAGAAAGGGACAAGTTCGTAGTTATTTACCTCGACGACCTGATGGTTTTTTCTAAAACTGATGAAGAACATTTGATGCATCTGAAACAGACTTTTGAAAAAGTGTCGCAGGTTTGGCCTATCCCTGAACCCAAAGAAATCACATTTCGCTATGCAGGAAGATAAGCTTCTAGGCCATGTCGTATCTAAGGAAGGAATCAGGATTGATCCTAAGAGGATTGAAGTGATAGATACTATCACTATCCCGAGAAATGTAAAAGAAATTCAATCATTCTTAGGTAAGATAAATTTTCTGTGAAGGTTCATTCCCAATTTTGCTGAGATTGTCAAACTGATTACAGGAATGTTGAAGAAGGACAGTGGGGTAAATTGGACCGCCGAGGCCAGGGAATCTTTCGCGCACATTAAAAAAGTTATAAGCGAGGCACCTGTACTAACAAGTCCAGATTATCTGAAGGATTTCCTCATCTTCTCTTTTGCTTCTGAACATACCATCATCGCGGTACTCTTGTAGAAAAATGAAGAGGGTTTCGAACAGCCGATAACGTTTTTTAGCAAAAGCCTCAGAGATGCAGAACTGAAATATGACATAATGGAAAAACAAGCATACACAATGGTAAAAGAATTGAAAGCATTCAGAACCTATGTGCTACATTCAAAGATAATCGCGTATGTACACACCAGTTCTGTAAAAGACATATTGGTACAACAGGACAATGACGGGAAAAGAGGGCGATGGCTCGCTAAAATACAAGAATTCGATCTGGAAGTCAAGCCGACTAAATTGATAAAGGGGCAGGGTCTGGCCAAACTCTTGGTTGAGTCGAATCTTAGAGCTCTTGATATTAATTGCCTCCAAGAAGAAGACAGAGACACACACCTGCATGAGCCGGACGACCAGACAGATCCAAGAAAGATTGAGGAAAATTTCATATCGTCGGGCTGGTATAAAGACATCATGTTCTATTTGTTAAACCTGAAGTGCCCAGATGGACTATCATCAGCCAAGTGCAGAACTTTAAAACTCCACGCTGTAAAATATTGCATTGCCAAAAACCAGCTATACTGGAAGGATCCACTCGGGTTCCTACTAGTCTGTTTGGTCGAGTCGGAAACTCCTCGGGTTATAGAGGAATTTCATGAAGGAGTCCATGGAGGACACCACGCATGGAGAGCCACAACCTATAATATTTTGAGAGTAGGCTACTATTGGCCGAAACTATTTTCAGACGTAAATGCCAAAGTACGCGCGTGCGACCCTTGTCAAATATTCGCTGGGAAACATAAACTCCCTGCACTACCACTCGTTCCAGTCAAAACTGAGGCTCCATTTCAACAATGGGGTCTGGACTTCATAGGTGAGATCAATCCTCATTCCAATGCTCAACATAGGTGGATCTTAACAACCATGGATTATTTTACTAATTGGGTGGAAGCCATTCCAACCAAGAAGTCAATAGACTCGGTGGTAATCGACTTCTTGGAGGAAAATATTTTGTCGAGATTCGGTTGTCCCCGAAAGATAGTTACTGACAATGCCCAAGCGTTTAAATCTATGGCTATGATCAGTTTTTGTCAGAAATACAACATCATTCTCAGCCACTCCACTGCATACTACCCCCAAGGGAATGGGTTGGCCAAGTCGTCAAATAAGAGCCTGGTAAACATTATCAAGAAAGTATTGGATGAAAATAAGAGGTCTTGGCATGTACACTTAAGGTACGCATTGTGGGAAAACCGCATAAGCACGAAAAGATCTATCGGCGTTTCACCTTTTCAAATGGTCTATGGGACAGATGCCATTCTACCCATAAACCTGGCGCTACCGGTGATGAAGCTGTGGCAAGACCAAAATGAAGAACCCAATCCTGTGGCCAGGAGAACTAATCAGCTGATTGAGGTCCAAAAGCAAAGAACCAAGGTTGACGAAAAGATGCAGCGGTACCAAGATGACATGAAAGCACTGTTCAACCGAAAAGCGAAGGATCGAGAATTCTCTCCAAGTGATTTGGTGCTAAGATGGGATGCGAGAAGGGAAGAAGCAGCGAAGCATAGTAAATTCGACCACCTCTGGTATGGACCATTCAGGGTTTCGGCTCCAGTAGGAGAAAATTATTTCCTGTTGGAAAACATCGATGGAGAAGTCCTCAGCGCTCCTGTCAACGGGCGATATCTGAAACATTACATGACATAACAGTCGCCAATTTAAAAAAAAAAAAGAGTTTTTTGGTGTACATACACGCATTTTATTTTAAAAACATTTCCCTTTTGGTTTTCTGTTTTCTTTTGTTCACAATTTTTCGACATATTTTGAATAAAACTCGTATTTTCTTTTACAGGATTCCAACCACGTACGAGCCAGCGGGAGGAGTAATTCGCAAAGCAGTATCAGAAATAAATCGGCATGAAACAGGTGATACCCAAAAAGTAGTTTCATAATGCACAAAGAAATTGAAAGGAAAAGGTAAAGGTGGGCTTTCTCAATACACATGTTATGAAAAACTGTCAAAATTAAACCAAGGTAACATCTTTCAAATTGCAATATCGACTAAGGTGTTAGATAACAGGATTATTGCTTGGCTTGGTAATTTTTGATTTAATTTGCTTTGAATGATACACTAGAACTAAGAACAGTCAGTCAAAAGTAACTGTCCCCAAAAACATCTACAAGATCCAGTCTCGAACTGTTTTGACCTTCTGTATTTTCGAACAATAAATCGTTGCCCTGTATCCTGCCTGTTTTCGGGTCTAACTCTTAACAACCTGCCATCCTTTCATTTCATTACGAAGGAATAAAAGTTTTCGTTTTAGCTTCCTGGGTCTCAAAACAGATTGTGAAAAGAAAGTGGGTCTCCACAACTACTTGATCCCCTGCTAAGTGAAGGGACGTTTAGAGCGATCCTAACTTTCCTAGGTTTTTCAACACCATCGGAAAAATCAAAGCTTGCTCAAATAGGATGCCCCTTAAAAATTTATTTTCCTTTTCTCCTTAAGAACGAAGATGTTGTGAGGGTCAAGGGAATCTTGGTACCGAGTAATCAAATTAAGTCGACAGACCTCTGATGCAAAATATTACACAGATGTCAGCCCTGATACAAACTGATTGCCCCCATCTTCGTGCTCAAAAAATAAAATTATAAGACAGGTGGTGAAAGGAAATTCAGAAATGATTGCCCCCACCTAGTCCAAGAAGATGATGAAAGGAAATTCAGAAATGATTGCCCTCGTCTTAGCATTTAAATGCATAAATATTTTTCGAAGTGGTGAAAGGAAATTCAGTTAAAGGGGCCAGATAACTTCACCGGGGTACTGAATAGGCTCGCTGGCAGTGAAGCAGTGTCTGAGATATCTATAAAGATGTTATACATGAATATCACTCTACTCTGGTAACCAATGTTTTCTAAAAACCTGATCCACATCCGGAGTTCGGACGGGACTTCCCAATTAAAAAATATATAATCTCATTCTTTTTATGCAAGCTGAGAGCCACAAGATCTGTTGAGTCTCGTAGGGTCATTTCGACTATCTTAAAGCATACCCAGAGTTAGTAGTGGGAAAGGGAAAATTGTGAAAGGGACTACAACTGTGTTTGGAAAGAGTATCTGATTTTGAAAAAACTTCGCGAGGTAAAAACGAAGTCTTTTCCCCCCTTCGATCCTTTTTCCTTGAAATTTTTCCTCATTTTTGAGCTTTTGACTCCATTTACCCAGTATTGGCACGTGGTCTACTAGTTGGAGCCTATGTTGGAGCCGCCCTTGTTTTATTTTTACCCTTCACAATTTTCAATTTTTGATACTTGAAATCTAAAGATGGTCTTTTGATTCTTTCCCCCGAGACTTTGAAAACTTCGCAACCTTATTACGTAAGCAACGATGCTTTTCCACTCTCGAAACAAATCCACTTTCGTAAGAATGTCGCTCTCTTTGTTTTACTTCGGGATCTCGCAAGTCCGATACTATAACCCATGAATTCGCACGTCCCGAGTCACGAAACGGTGAAGTCGTTTTAAATTCTCACTCAAGACAGTAACCAGGGTAAAATCTTTTAACTCGGTGATTAGACATCGTCGGGGTTTCGCGCCTCAGTGTTCACCAAGTTCAAGTTTTTATTTTACAACTCTGAGAGCCGAGAACACGAGGTTCTTTCGGGCTAACCCTAGTCGAGGTAAAGGCAAAAAGGCTAACCATGGTTAAAATATGTTCTCGGCGTTTTTCCACTCGGCACTATCTTTTGGAAAGTTACGGCGTCTAAAACCCCGACTCACGAAGTTGCGACGTATTATAGCATGATTAATTAACCGCCTAACCCAATATTTTATTCCCCTTAATTGAGTCTTAATTATCGCCATCTTGCGGTTTCGCGACTCGGCATACTAATCTCCCAGAAACTTGTCTTCGAAGTTCCGAGTTGCGATATGGCGAATAGATTGATTATAAAATTAATGATGCTCCAAATCGTGATTACTGTTAATTAAGCCAAAATCGGTCCTCGCGATCTCGGGAGTTGGGGAATCAAAATGTTGAAAGAAAATCCACGAAGTAGCGAACAATGAGGAATTGATGAACGGTGGTAAGATTTGATAAAGCGAGATGTATCCCACACCTCAAGGCCTACATGTTTCCTGAGGTAGCCATTTGCTCTCCATGCTTCGACTGACTGTCAAACCGCCAAAAAGTTATGACATTTATGGATAAGTAGGGTAAATCCACGCATATAAGATCGGATTTTACGCAATTAATTTGTTTCTAATTACGATTTGACAGGCTTATTTCGAAAAGTACCGAATTTTCAAATATATATAAGAGTTTCATTTTATTATAACGAACGCATTTTCATAAGCACGCAGAGCTCGTCAATTCCGAGTGAACTAATTCCTGCATGTATACACAGTTCTATCACAGAAGGGCGAAAACACAAGCTTCAGCTATGGCTCCACGAAAAGTAGCAAAGACAAATGTCGAGGTCGCAGGGCAAGTCTAGATAATGTCTCCGACACTTCGCCCCGGAGTGTCGACTCGGTCCCTAGCTGGTCGTTTGTTTCAGACATTCTGCAATCGGAGTTGGTGAATTATTCAGACTCAGACAACAATGAAAAGGACGAACTGAACACTAAATACAAGATAGTTGTTCAATCCGGAATGCACAAGGTAGAAACCAGACCACGGTTTCTCCCATATTATGATATGATCCGATGGGAATTGGATCACATAGACCTACCCACCAAAACTATCATGAACGACCAACGGGTCACGATCGGGACTTTTAGGCCGGAGCATATCCAAACCATGTATAAGCCCCCGACGACATCTGAATACACATATGGTGCTGAATTCCTGGAGGAGTTCAAAGAGAAGGAGTGCACACAATATGATAAGACCATGCCCGGTTTGATAAAGGATTGGGTTTCATGCTCCGCGAAATTCAGAGAAAATGACCAGGGCGTTTATTCAATCGCTTCGCTGGAGCCATAGTATAAGTATGTGGCAATGATGACATGTTGACTATTCGGGAGGGAGGACACATCGCATTTCTTCATTGCGTGGGTGCCTCTCATGTTTCGGGTAGCAGAAGGTTGCTCGTTTAATTGGGCAAAGATACTCTCGGACAGTTTGGCCAACCGGGTCACAGAGTATCGGGAGCAGAAGGCAAGTGGGAGGCCGTCCTCATTTTTCATGTCTGCATATGTTATGGACATGATATGTTCCATGACACCATTCCCCTTGATGAGTTGGGCTTGGAATCCAGCCCAAGAAAAACCCGTACATGAGTATCACGACAAACTGTGGGAAAATAAAGCAGACAAATTCATATACGAAATTTTCAACTGGGTGATGGTGCCCCTGCATATCACCATTTTTGGTCACCCACCACCTCGTATCTCGGGTAACATTGCTGTAAATATGAGTGGTATAGCGGACTGGTATGTGGAGGCAGAGTTCTCCTACTTCAGAGTGTTCGGGGCTGCTGTTCCCCCACTTGCACTACCATTGTTCATCCCCGACAAGCTGGCTTGTCGCGAGGTCGCCCGACAAACAGTGATTGGCGGGGTGAGTAAAGAACTCAAAGGATCTTCAAAAAAGGTGTGGTCGTCTTTTCCCATTCGGATAAATTCTTATTCTTTATTGGATTTCGGGCATGCCAAAGCCGAGGTTGCAACCCTGGAAGACCTGAAATTGGTCTCCATCGAGTATAAAAAACATGATCCTCAGAAAATTGTGAGCAACTATTTATCTAATTGTGGGATAAAGAGGTTTGAACATGAGTTTTCACCCCCAGATGACATTTTCCGAGGGGCGAGGTCTTATGAGGAAGCGCTGGCTCAGATCCGATCCTTAGCACCTGAAGACTCAGCCTCTGTATTGAAATTTCAGGAACACAGACGAAGTTGTCTCCCCGTTGTGTTGCGAGGAGGGAGTCCGGGCGTTTTCGAGACGGAACCGAAGGATACTGAAGGCCCTAAAGACGCAGCTCCCGACTCGGGAAAATTCCAGGATGAAGGGAAACAAACCAAGAAGCCCGAAGCAGAGGCACAGACTCTGAACCCGCCAAAGAAACAGAATCCAGAAACTGAGACAAAGACCCCTGAACCTCCAAAGAAGCAGAATCCTGTCAATACTCCAAAAGAATCGACAAAACAAATCGGAGAGCCCATCACCTCAGTCACACCCTTGCAGTCGGCAGAGGGAAATGTCAGCGAGGGATGGATATTTAACGAGGAATTAAGGCCCATAAGAGCAGAGGAACTTCCTCCAAATGAATTTTTCTTTGATAAAAATAGAAAAGCGGTGGTGAAAAGAGAGTTCTACCAAGAGGGAGAGTCGACTGTTAAGAAGTTCAAAGTTATGACCGACGGAAAGAACAAAAAGAATGAGCAATTCGCCACGGAGATCGCAGGAACGCTAAAGGCGTATGCATCGGCGAACCAGTTTTCGGTCAGATTGCTAAAAAACCATCTCAAAAGGAAAAATCGCATGATCAAGACTCTCGAAGCCAAAGTAGCTTCGGCTACAGAAAATGCTAAAGGTCAGGTGAGCGGGGAGATAGAACTGGCCCGACTAGCCGATAAAAATGAGATAGAAGCGCTCAAAACCAAGCTCGAGCAAGCACATCTTGTGGTCCAAGATGGTCGGATACAGGCGGGGCAACAAAGGGCTATGATTGCAGAGCTGCAGGCTCAGGTAGAGATCATCGAGAGCAGGATGATCGACGTCGAGGGGTTTAAATCATGAGTGATCGAGATTCGGAACAGAATCTCTTCGGCACAACAGAGCTTACTCTCCAAAGTGGGAGCGATCCGAGAGAATTGTCTGTTGATGAATCAGGTTTCCGAGAACCTGACTGTGAAAGAAAGGGATGCTAAAGCGGCTCGGGTCGCCTTCCAGGAGGTGGTGATAGCCACGAACAATAGAGTTTCGGTAGGTTCTCCCGGACTCACCATCCCAGAACAAACTAGAGGTAATATTCTGTTGAAGGATTGGGAGCACAACATTGCCCTGGGCAAGGAACAAGCCCAAAGGGTAACCAATTCATTAGAAGAAGCCTTCAATTCTATAGATGGCGAGCTGTTGGGTATGGACATTGGAGGCGATGCAGAAACATTAATGCAAATGAATGTAGAACAGATCTCGCTTGATCTGAAAGAGAAGGATGAGAGAGATTCAACCGATATCTCTCAGATGGATAGGGTGGACATGGCCCGAGTTGACAAGCACTTGATCCAGCCCAGCGCGCAACTAAGTTCCCTCGACATCATCGATGCACAAATGGGGGACAAGCTACAACAGTTAGCCCGAGAATGTTACTTCGCCGAGGCCAGCTGTCAAGCGGAACCTTCACGACTCGTATCTCAACTTGTGGAAAGATGTATCGCCTGCACCAAGTCCGCGCGAAGATGAGCACCTGGCACTAAGTGAAGACAGATTAGGGGAGATGGAGTGATTTCTCTCTCCTCTGTCATAACTGAGATTTTTTGTGACTATTGAGATTCTACCTGCTTTGCAGAAATTGTATAATTATACCCCAAAGAGAAATAAACAAGGCTGGACCCTTTTTGAGTTTTTTGTAATAGAGTTTTTTACATTGAGAGTTAATACAAACAAATATGGAGATTCTCAATTCCATCACTTCTGTATCACAAGTTTGCTTCCTTGTATCTCACTTTTACATTTCAATTCATATTCATAATTGATGTGCTTCGTTGTAATTTAGTACGACCACTACTATAACGAATGATTTTGGGTTTTCTGTAATTGTTTATTGCCTTTCCTCTGCACCAGCTATCAGCTGTGTAAGACCAATCTGCAGTTTCGGAATTCTACATATATTCTTTGTTACATTGGTTATTTCCTTACATATTTTCCTCTCCTGTTTACGTCGTGAGTTTTCACAGGCTGGAACTTTACTTTGTAAATGGCTCAATGTTTTTCTTTCATCTCACCCCTTTTATAAAAATATGATACAGTTACTGGAACGAGCTTTAGATTTGCATCTATATTTTATTTTTGCAACTGTAAGTTCTCTTTTATAAGATCAAACTGAGACAACACTTAATCTTTCCTAACAGTCTTTTATATATATTTACTATTCCCCCATGACAATCCCTATACCAACTCAACGTAACCTCGAACCTGGATTATTGAACCAAACACACATCACCCTAAACCTTTTCAACACTATCCTTAAAACAACAACTAACCGGGTCGAACTTGAACAATCATGGGCATCCATTGAACGAGACATAAATATTTAGGAACAGTTCGAAGCCAGACAACCCCAACGAAGAAATCTCCCTCAGTTTCTTTCTCCGAAGGTTGACTCCCTCCCTGCTCCATATCCTAAACACTTTCGGATGCCTTGACACTGTACTTTTGAGCCTTAAGTACAGACTCAGGAACAACACCACCATCGAACACACTAACCTTTACTTAGAATAATTTTGGCAAGCCTAGTCCAGAACCAACAGATAAACCCTAGTTTCTAATTGCAACAACAACTCAAGACAAGTAGAGTTCTCCTTATCCAAGGGTAGAGCACAAGAGAGAGTCTCCATATACACATAACAAGTACCATACACGACTTCAACAGCTGCAACTACACTACTCTCTCTCTCAAACTTGTGCCATACTTAGCAAGAATATCACCAAGAAAATCACCAAGAGAGAGACCAAGACCAAGAGATGACCATGCACCTTTATTCCTCCTTGCAACTACAGTTGCAGCTAAAAATACAACTCTCCACAAGACTTGCGCACTAATTGAGTGTACAAATGAGCTAAAACATCCTCTATTTATATTAATCTGACCAATGACTTTTCTGGTTGGGATGACCTAACTTTCTAGTAATTATATTTTCTGTTTATCTTTTTTCTATGGAACTGACTTGTATTTTTGGAAGATAATATTATAATATTATTTATTCTACTAGGATGACATGTCTTCTAGGGTTTCCACACATCTATTTAATGGTTCAATTTCTTCTGAAATATTCTATTCTAGGTCATAGGTTACACATGGAGGTTAATACCTCCCGTAGCTACCAAAACATCAATGCTCCCTATTAGCTAGGGAGGTATTAACTAATATTTTATTCATGTAGTGGTCTCAAACTTATCTATCCATCTCAGATGGCATGGGAAACACTCTCATGGTCTTGTAAACCAGTCTACAAGTAGCATCACCCTAGCCACAAAGACTATCATATGATCAAACATATCATGTAACAAGTATCACCATCATAGACACACACTATCCATCTAGCTGGGAAACACCTCCAACACTACTAGTTGGCCCTCCAGATAGTAACCTATGATGCTATTGATCGACACTCTAACTGGGAATCATTTCCGACACTACAGTTCAACATCTAGTTCATACAGAACTAGTAACTCGTCAACTCACATAGAATCTCACTAAAAAATTTAATACTCCTTCTTAATGAGGAAGGTATTCCTCTTGGAACGATCATCATCATTGCTTCTACAGTTTTTCACACCTCAATCATTGACCTATTGTCAATCATGGATCTATATGTCATAGGAATTTCTACACTTTCACTGGAGTAGTGTACCAGCCTTTGTTGGAGTAGCATACCAACCTGCGTTGGGGTAATATACCAACTTGAGTTGGAGTAGCATACCAAACTGTGTTGGGGTAGCATACCATCCTATGTTGGGGTAGCATACCAGCCTGCGTTGGAGTACCAACCTATGCTAGGTAGCATACCAGCCTACGTTGGAGTACCAACCTGCGCTCGGGTAGCATACCATCCTTCATTGGAGTACCAACCTGTGTCGGGGTATCATACCAGCCTGCATTGGAGTACCAACCTGCATTGGGGTAGCATACCAGGCTGCATTGGGGTAGCATACCATCATGTTTTGGAGTACCAACCTGCACTGGGGTAGCATAACAACCTGCTTTGGAGTACCAACCTGCGTTGGGGTAGCATACCAGCCTGTGTTGGAGTACCAACATGTGCTGGAGTATCTCCCACTACTGAGTAGCTCATCACTTCCCTCTACTAGGGAACACATCACTCTCACTACTGGAGAAAAAAATATTTGGACCAATCCAAGCTTGTCCCTGACAAAGGATTGGTCAACATATTTTCTACCTTTTCGTTGGTAGAAATATACTATACCAAGTGTCTTGTCATAGTCTTCTCCCTCTTGTTGGGAGAATCCTCTGGAAACAAATCAAACTTGTACTCTAGGATATTTATATGCAACATGCTTGATATTGTAGATCAACTTGGAAGTCACCACTTACTTCCCTTCTTGTCTTGGAACCAAGGAAAATATGTGTATCCCATTCCTTCTAACTGGATTCCTCCTCAGTCATTGTAGAAAAGTCTACTGAAGCAAGGGAATATTCCCATAATATCTCATATCTCCTAGAAGTATTTGAAGCTTTGATCTATCCTTCTCAACCCATGGCTTATGTATGTCAGTTCCAAAAGATGTCTCTCTCTTCCATCTGAATCTGAAATTCTTTGGGTCACCATTCTCCCTCTGAAGCTTGACTCCATCTGAGTCTTTATAATCTTCAGAGTCATTTTCTCCTCATGATATGGCTCATCAATGTTGCATCCTGCAAAGTTTCATGGGACCACACTGGTCTCTTCTTGGTTACTACAACGTTTCTGGGTAGGCTCTTTTGGCTCTACTAACTCTTCCTGATGATCTAAAGATTGATCAACTGCACTAGAGGGATTTGTTCAGTCATATTTGGAGCCTTCTTCTCCTTACAAACAATCTCCATATGAGATACAATGTATCTCGCAAAAGTACCCTTCTTCGTCTTCTTCTTCTTTGGTACATGGATGTATACGGTTGTGTATACAACTTCTTATTTGGATAGTCTACTCCATGTCTCAAACTATAGACTATATAATATGTTGTCTCATGCAACTTTCACTATGGATTCCCTCAGAGTTATCACCTGTGACCTGCCCGGAAAAAGGACAACAAAGGGAAAAAAACAGTAGACAAGAATAATACTCTTATAATAATAAAAACAAGAACGATAACAATAATCACAGTAGCTCCTTCTCAGAGCTATTGCATGTGACCTTCCTGGAACAAGAACAAACATAAAAATACAATAATAAGAAATAGGAACAACACTCTTCTAGTGTTGTGATTAATCATTCTATAAATGTGTTGAAATTGCACATAATAGATCTATCTAGCAAACGACATACACAATTTGTAGAGAAAATATGAGAAAAGAGAAGCAGGAGAGAAAGAATGGAAGAATTCTCATTTACCTAATGAATGAATGATAATTTACACATGATATACTTTGTATAACTCAACTAATGAGCACTGTAGGAGAATCCAATGCACCATAGTGGTGTTCTATAGTGATCTGGACACACACCAACAATTACGATAGTAAACTGCCACCTAGTCTAGTCTCTCAGGTAGTTATGGGAGTGAATTGCCACCTAGTCCAAGTTAAATAGTCTCTTCGTATTTAGTTAACTGATTGAATTAGATGAAGTGAGGAGGAGATAATGGAATCATGAGTCATGTGCTAGTCTGGTGATAATACCAAGGACAATGTGCATTAGCTAGTGATGATCCCAATGTAGCATCTAGACTCCACTCAACTAATAAAACTGAAGTTTGAACTGAAGAGAATATTCTCCCTAAACTATAGGAGACTGAATAATGACTAATAAACATAGGAAAAAACTTAGGAAAAATAAATCCTAGGTGTGTGTGAAGTATCTTCAATGCCCCCCCTAAACATCACTATGGTGAAAATAAAGAATGGGTCCTAATAATGAGGCCATGTTAGATACCCAAATACAAAAGATACACTGAAATAAATGAGGAAAGAGGGAAACCCCCCCGTCAAAGTAAAATGTATGTAAAAATAAGAAATGACAATTGCTAAGAAACTATGTCCTTCACTCTAAGATGGTTACGCAGAGAATGGAACTTCTACTCAATGAATGTCTTGGTGAAGATGTATGCAGTCTGTTATATTGAAGGACAAAACTACATGTTGATGATCCCCTCGTTTACTAAGTACTGGATATATTGCATGTGGATATCGATGTTCTTTGTCCGATGCCTCTAAACTAGATATTTACAGAACTTCAAAGTGCTTTATTTGTCACACCAGATGACGATCGATCGATGAAATTAAATGACCAACTCAATGAGAAAATGTTGTAGCCACATATCCAGAATGGTTATGTTAACTACCCTTATGTACTTTTCCTCATCTGAATATAGATCAATAACATCTTGCTTCTTGCTCGACCAATAGATAGGCCCAAAATGAAGACTAAGTGAGTAACCAGATGTGGACTTGCGATCAATGCTATCATTAACCCAGTCAAAATCAGTGAACCCGATGAGGTCCAATGTAGATTCTGTTGCATAGTGAATCCCAAAGGTTATGGTGCCTTGTATGTATCGAAGGATGTGATTTGCAACCTTCCAATGTAGCTCATACAACTCCTGCATGAACCTGGAGACTGCTCCAACTGCATAAGAGAGGTCTAGTCTGGAGTGTGTGAGATACAAAAAGCTCCCAACTAGTTGTCTGTACAATGTTATTTCCACAAGTGGAGTGTCCCCTCCATCCTCAAGTCTTACTCCTAATAGGAAAGGAGTCGGGGAAGACTTGTAGTCTATCATGTGAAATCTCTCAAGGAGATCTCGTGCATACTTGGCATGAGATAGTTTGAATCCTAATGCATCCTGACTGATATCGAGTCCAAGGAATAAATGTAGTGGACCCATGTCCATAATCAAGAACCTATCATGCAGAATCCTCTTGATTGCAACAATCGTTGAATTCGAGCAATCGATGATCAACAAATCATCAACATACAAAATAGGATTAGAAGTGAATCAACCGTCATGAGCATGTAAACATTTGGGTCTAACTTACAACCTACAAATTTCTATGAAAATAGATAGGAGTCCATATTGGCATACCATGCCCTCGGGGCCTGATTTAGGCCATAAAGAGACTTATTCAATTAACAAAACAAAGATGAATCATGAACAAATCCTTGGGCCTACTCCATATAGATCTCCTTAGAGAAATATACGTGAAGAAATTCATTCTTCACATCCATCTGATGGACTTCCCATCCTTTGTCTTCCACAATGGAAAGTGCCAAACATATGGAATCCATATTCGCTACTAGAGAGAAGGTCTCAACATAGTCAATACCGTCCACTTGTTGAAATCCTTTGGCAACTAGGCTGGATTTGTATCTGCTAACCTATCCATCCACTGCACTCTTGGTCCTATAGACCCATCTTCACCTAACAAGTTTCCTTCCTGCAAGAATGGGAACCAAATCCCAAGTATGGTTATTGAGGAGGGATTTGTACTCCTCCTGCGTGGAGGATTCCCAAAAGGGATTTCTAGCAGCCTCTCCATAAGGATGTGGATCTGAAGACTGAACCAAGAAAAGATACATGGGTGCAATTGGTTTAGTGGAACTGAGTGCAAGAGAAGGCTCCTTAAAATCATATCGAGTCCTCCTAGTATCAGCTGGATCCCCATCAAGATCCCCTGCATCCCAAAGATTAGTCTTGGCCCACTTGGGCCTCAGCTTTGGCTCTGGATCTACAACTACATCTACATGAATTGAATCTAGATCTGACTATACTGACTCGGTATATTAATCATATGAATCCTCTGAATCAGAACTATCATCTGAAGAAGATTCAACATGTGCATTCTCATCATCTCTACCAGGTGGAAGAACAAAAGTGTCTGCATGCGGTTGTTGAGGTACATGCAAGACACTTTCCTCGAATTTGACACTATGCACAATGATGAGCCAGTCCGAGGAAATATCAATGAGTTTGTATCCCTTCACACCATTAGGGTATCTAAAAAATATACACTCTATGCTCTATGGATCAAGTGTCTTCCTCTTCTCAAAGGGAATCCTGGCCCATGCACAAGAACTGAATATACGGAAGTGGGTCACTTCTAGTTTGAGGCCACTCCAAGTATCGTAGGGGGCCTTATCTTTGACATATCTATGGAGATATATGTTTTGAATGTAGTTTGCACAAGTAATTTCTTCATCCCATAATATCTGTGGAAGTGACTTTGCATGTAGCATGCAAGATACCATCTCTTTTAGAGATCTATTTTTCCACTCAACAATTTTGTTTTGCTGTGGAGTATAAGGAAATCTTTCCTACAACTGAATCTCATCCTTGTGACAAAGATTCTCTATCTCATGGTTGACATACTCTCCCCTGTTATCTATTTAGAGGACTTTGATTTTCTTTCATGAATGTTTCTCAACAAGGGATTTGAAATCTTTGAGGTGTTGAAAGACCTTTGATTTTTCCTGAGAAAGAAAATCCATGTGAAGCATGAGAAATCATTAACAAAAATGAGCACTTACCTTGATTTACTAATTGATCGATGCAAAAAAGGGCCCATGAGGTCACTATGGATCATATCTAAAGGAAAGGAAGCCTTTTGAGTCTTTCCTTTGTCAAATTTCTCTTGAGGGTGTTTTCCAAGAACACATCCCTCACAAATTCCTTTGGAGAAGTGGATGTGAGGTAGACCATCAACCATTCCCTTATTTCTAAGCTATTTCATATATCTGAAATTTAAATTCCCTAACCTTTCATGACATATCCTACTCCTTTCATCAACATGGGGAAGAAATATTAAAGAATTTGGTTCAATAAATTCAGAAAATGTGTAGAGTCTGGATTGATGATTTACCTCACTGGTAGAAACCATGGAATTGGTTTTCATGTCATAGATATCCATTTCATCAAGTGTGAATATGAATCTCTTTGTGGTGCTCGAGTTTGTCATGTGATACACAGAGAGAATATTGACGGAAAGTTTGGGAACCTGTAGCACATTCTCAAAACTTCCGTTTGTGAGTTTAATTCTTCCTTTGTTGGTGACCTAGACTGAAGAGTTGTCCCCCATCAAAATAGGAGGACCTTTTCATGCATCCAATGAAGAATAGAATTATTTTTTGGCTTCCATGTGGTGTGATGCACCTGAATCTACGATCCAAGCATCGAGAGAGGAGTTTATGGAAATTAAAGCATGGATAGAATTGCCTTTCTTGGGATTCTGATCTTCTGGATTCTTCTTCTTGTCACCCTCGGGGAAGTGATATCCAAGGTTTTTTTTCTGAAGTATTTGGGCCATTTTATCTATTTGTTTCTGCATACATGTGGATTCTGGATGGAATCCTTTATGGAAGTAAGTGAATATCTCCCCTTTTCTTCGCTTTCCACCTTTGGATTTGGAGGCATTGTTGAAGGGTTTTTAGTACCCTTCCTTCTTTGGATTTTCATGTTATTTCCTTTTGTCTTTGTCTCTATATTTATTATATTCATGACCACTACCATCTTTCACAAGAAGTACATACGCATTTGGGCGTTTTATTTTTCCCATACTGATGAGCTTGTTCTGCTCTTGTGTTAGAGACTCGATAAAGGCCTCAAGAGAGGGCATCGTCCAGATGGCTCCATAGGTGAGCCTAACTAAATGAAATGTAGATACAAACACTGAGTATTCTGGACCAAGTTTTGAGAGAATGGTAAGGACCATTTGTTTTCCCTCATATTTATCAACCCTGCAAGCCTTGAGTTGTGACAACAAATCCTTATATTTGGTAAAGAAATCTTGGATATCATCGAAGGTTTTTGGATCCAAAGTGAGAAATTCCACCTCTAGCATGTGTATCCTCATCTCATCCTATTTTCCAAAAATCCCTTCCATGGTGGTCCAGACTTCATTGGAGTTTTTACAGGAGGATATGTGAAAGAGGAGTTTAGGAGAAATGAGATTAGAAATAGTTCCAAACGCTTCATCCATTCGATTTAGATACTTGAGTTTTTCTATGGATCGTGTTGGTTTGATTTCTATGTTCATGGTTAACCTATATAATCCTCTGCCTCGAATATGCATTATCATTTTCTCCTTCCATGCAAAGAAATTGTACGGTGTAAGAATGAATCCTTTTGGAAATTCCATTTTTCGTTGTCTTCAATCTTCGGTATCTACAAAAATAATTTGGTGTGTATTTTCCCTAGCAATCTGTCTCCTCTAATACCATGTAAATTTTTTGAACCTGCACAAAATAGATCTAGATAGCAAATGACATACACAATTTGTAGATAAAATATGATAAAAGCGAAGCAGGAGAGAAAGAATGGAAGAATTCTCATTTACCAAATGAATGAATGATAATTTACACATGATATACTCTCTATAACTCAACTAATGCACACTGGAGGAGAATCCAATGCATCATAGTGGTGGTCTAGAGTAATATGGACAAACACCAACAGTTACGGGAGTAAACTACCACCTAGTCTAGTCTCTTAGGAAGTTACGAGAGTGAACTACCACCTACTCTGAGTTAACTAGTCTCTTAGTCTTTAGTTAACTAACTGAAACATAGTGAAGTGAGGAGAAGATCAGGGAATCATGAGTAATGCAATAGTATGGTAATAATCCCAAGTACAATTCACATTATATGGTGATGATCACAATGTTGCATGGTGATAATCCCAATGTAGCATCTAGAATCCACTCAATTGATCAAACTGAAGTTTGAGCTGAAGAGAATATTCTTCTAGAGGAATATTCTCCCTAAACTATAAGAGACTGAATAATGACTAATAAACATAGGGAAAACCTTAGGGAAAAGAAATCCTAGGTGTGTGTGAAGTATCTCCAACACATTCTTTCATGGTAACTTGCCTGAAACAAGAAAACAAGAACAAGAAGTATAATATCATTTTTATAAGAACATATCTATGTCAACAAGAATAAGAGAACACAATCTCATGGTAATCGTCATATTATTACCAAGGTGACCTGACTGGAAGAAAAACAAGAAGTATCTCCTAGAGGAGATGTTAGTTCATCTTGCAAGCATTTATATCAATATTACTCACATCCTGCCAAGTATTCATTGTATTTAGTAGTAATAGAACCTTTCAAGGATTGTTGTCACAACTAGTAATGTAACAATTATCAAACTTGATATGTGGAAATTGGAAACTTATTAATTTAATCAAACCTGGAACCTGAAGTCTTATCTTCAAGAATGAGTGTTGTTGATTTTCTTTCAAGTCTCCTTCACTCAAGATGACAAGTATTCTCTTCAACATGTCCCTTGTACTTAAGACAATATGCTTTCTAGACAAAAATCTGAGTTAGAGAATATAGTGCAAATAAACTCTAAAGTCTCAACCTTAATCAATATAATAATTTGACTAAAGTTAGTTTCTAACTTTAATTTTGAATAGAGGTTAGTGTGATAATCATAACTTCAATAGATCAAAATACAACTATATGTTCATAAGGTCACAATAATGTCGTAATAGCTAGAGGCATATGAAAACAATCAAACCTAGAGTGTGTTGTTCCTCTAAATGTGTTGGATCTAAGTTTCTTCTGGATCTACAATTGTTGCTTGGACTAGAGATCCCTTCTCCTGCAATCACACTCAAAATAGTGATATAGTTTAAACATATATAAGTACATACCTCCAGAAACAGCGAAAGACAATGGTAGACAGTGGCACCATCCGAAAGCAACGACAAACAATGACAAAACCTAAAACTTCAAAGTGCTCCAACTTGCAATCTAAAGGTAACTGAAGATGTGTTAGGGTAAGGCACACTAGAACAACCAAATATTAGGACCAACATTTCATAGAAACTTTACTACAACTGGTACTGCAACTGGTAATGGTGTTGCAATTAGTGTTACAACTGGTACTACAACTGGTGCTACAACTGGCACTGCAACTAGGGTTGCAACTGACACAAAGGAACTGGCACTGCAAACCCAGGGTTTTTATGAGGAAACCCTAATATCTCAACTTCAGAAATTTGCAGATCTGATCCGAGGAAGAGATGTGCCCTAATTAGGCGACCTTCTTAGTGAGTTAAGTAAGTGCTCAATGAGCTTGGTAATGGGGGAAACTAAGGAAATTCCTTCCAAGGATTAGACTGTTACGAAGGAAACTAGCTCTGATACCATGTTGAAATTTTGGTATGCTCGTTTAACCATAGACAATGTCACATCATTGTCACCCAACCATAGGCATTCACATATGCCACCCCCAAGCACACTAAACTTTACTTAGAATAATTCTGACAAGCCTACTCCATAACCAATAGATAAACCCTAGTTTCTAACTGTAACAACACCTTAAGACAAGTAGAGCGCTCCTTGTCCAAGGATAGCGCACAAGAGAGAGAGTCTCCATATCCACAGAACAAGTACTATACATAATTGCAGTAGCTGCAACTGCACTACTCTCTCTCTCTCAAACTTTCACCATACTTAGAAAGAATACCACTGAGAATATCATCAAGAGAGATACCAATACCAAGAGATGACCATGTTTCCTTATTTCTCCTTGTAGCTACAGTTGCAGCTGCAACTTCATCTCTCCACAAGACTTGTGCACTAACTGAGTGTAGAAATGAGCTAAAATAACCTCTATTTATATTAATCTATCTAGTGAATTTTCTGGCTGTGTCGACCTGACTTTATGGTAATTACATTTTCTATTTATATTTTTCTTGTGGAGCCAACTTGTACTCCTGGAAGATAATATTCTAATATTATTTATTATGCTAGGCCTACTTGTATTCTAGGGTTTCCACACATCTATTTAATGGTTCACTTGCTTCTGGAATATTCTATTATAATTCATAGGTTACACATGGAGGTTAATACCTCTCGCAACTACCAAGAAATTGACAGTACGACCCAGATGAGAACCAACACCTTGAAAATAGTGCCAACCTTTTGTTGTACGATCATATATGTACGACTGATCTGCAACAAGAAAAACCCACAAGTTTCCTAGAAAATATTTCCACAAGATGCCTCAATTTTTATGCCTTCCTTTTTTATATATGATCTGTATGGATCCATACAATATGACCTCTCACTTAGATATACACTTCAACAACTTTCAAACATAAATTTATCTTGGGATTTTCACCCAAACTCTCTGGGAATCAATGCCAAATATGATACATACACTTTCCTTCCATCCCTCTCTCAAATTTCTCTTGACTTTTCTTTCACACTACCCTAGGATTACTCTTATAATCTGAAAATGACTTTTCACCTTCCCTATCCCTAAATCCGATGGCCAATATCTAATCTTTCCTTTACAAGATCAAGGGACATGATTCATTCCCTCCAAAATAAATCACTTAAATTTACTAAAGTTATTTTCACTTTATGACATAAGTGAATTTTATGACATAAAGCCACTTTAATAAAATAATAGAAGGTCACTTTACAAAAATTCACTTTAACATAAGAGACACTTTATTACAACTTTATAAAACACCTATGACAAAGTCAAGTGCCTAGTAGTGCAAATGCAAGGTCACTTCCGCATATAGGTCAAAACATGCGGAGTACCTCCCGAGTTATAAAAGCTAACACTTTGAACGAGATAGAAATTTCTGGAAGTGAACAACTACCATCTTTGAACATTCCCCAATTAGTTGACAAATTGATCATTTTCCAAGTAATTTGGCTAGAAGAAACTAGCGTCTTCTTCTAATTGGTGAACAAATAGGATCACCATTTTGTTATCAGTGAAAAATAGGAACATTGAATCTCTCTATGGATTTAGACAAAATTAGTTGTTGAACAACATCCCAATGAATAGTTGAAAATATATGAGAGGATTCTATATCCCATGTTAGATATTCATAAATAAGTTTATTTGAAGAGATTTATTTGAAGTTGACTAAATTGTTGATAGCCTATAAAGGAAGCTAGTTTCTATGTTGTAATTTCCAAAGTTTGATTGAATTTTGATTGATAGGATTTTGAAACTTGAATCATTTTATCATAATTGATATTCCCCCTATCAGGTGCAAGGTGAGAAACATGTGGAAGGGATCCAATCTTGAGATTTTGGATTCTTTTGTTCTTCAATGGTTCATCACTGTATCTGGTGGTTTTGTTGGTTGACCACTAACAATTTTGACTTTTTTAATGTGGTGGTTTTGGCTTACAACTAAAAATTTTGATTTCATCAATGTACTCCCCCCCTTTAGGTGCAAGAGAGTATCTTGTTATTTTATCAATGTACTTATCCCCTTGAGGTGTAGAGAGTACCACCTTTGACTCATGTTTCAATTAAAAAAAATGTAGTATTAAGCCCTAATCATGCCCAAAATCTTCATTTTGAACAACTATTTGAAAGCCTTTTTCTTTTTTGATTTGTTCATGCAAAAGTGTCTTTACCTATCTTTCAACTAGATGGTAAGACTTATGCAACGTCTTGACTTTTTCATTTCATCGCCAAAAAATTATTGAACCATAATGAACTATTTTGTTTTTAGCCTTCTTCCTCATTTTACATTTATATGAATAATGTTTTTTCTTCCCGCAATGAAGACAAAGATGGAGATCAAAACATTGATTATCCATGTGACCAACTCAATGACAATGTTGGCACTTAGGATTCTAATGTTAAACTAAAACAAATGAAGTGGAATCTCCTTGAAGAAATCCTACACTATAGAAGTGGATTGGTTTGGGATATTTAGGAATATGAAAGGTAACTTCTTTATCATATTTGAGTCTTTTTCTATTTTTGTTGTCATAGATTTCTTCCCAATATTTGATGATAAGCTTGGAAATATCATTCTATCCTTAATGTTCTTCTATGCATTCATGACAATTATCTTTTGAAACTTTGAAAAAAAAGGTTCATTTGTATTGACATTACTTACGGTATCACTCATTTCGCCTTTTTGTGACTCGTCTTCAATAAGATATTTTTTTTCCAGGTTACAAATCCTGGGGAAAACCCCCGAGTACTTCCCCTCGTTTTGAAGATGGTACCCAGGGTAAACCCTAGAATATTTAGGGCACAAGGCCAATCAATAATAGGACTTGAAGCCATTACAACACTATACTCGTTATGAGATCAACATGTCACTTGTGAGAATTGAACCCAGGGGGGAGGATAACAATCATTCCTCCCAACCACCCAAGCTAAACCCAATTGACAATAAGACTTATCTTCATCAATTCATTATATTATTCCATCTTACGACTAGTTAAGGAATCATCAACCATGTTTGTTGTTTCCTTTGTATTAACCATTAGGTAATATATATCACAAGTAATATCAATCATTTGTGTGTGATCATGTGTTGCACATGTTTCATCAACCATGTTCTCAATTTGTTGCTCATTTTCTATTAATTTTAGTTTAAGTGCTTCAATCAATTTATTTTTAGATCAATTTGATTGTGAATATAAATAAATCAATTGTCCAGTTCATGTAAGGAGTCCTATAGTTCTTTGATTTATAGATTGATTTTTTGCAAACACTTTTCTCCTTTACTCATTTTATATTTTGCATGCTTGTTTGTACTTGTTTCTTTTATATCACACTCACTTGCTAGTTGTTAACCTTAAGGTGTTGGGTACTACCAATCATGCACCCCAAAGTAAGAATTTTTTACAATGATTTTGACTTTGAAAATGAGCTCCTTATTGAATTTTAGTTATGTCCTTATGACAATTTTTACAATTGTCTTTGAAATGAAAAACACTTGATGGACTTGAAAGGGTTTCATACAATTTTTCCTTTGTACAATTCGTTAACTTATCTTTCTTCTTCAATTTTTACAATTCAATGATTCAACATAAAAATACTATTGATATTGGCATGCATCAATTGAATCTTTAACAATGTTTCAGGAAACTCTTAGCCTTCTTGTTACATGATTTAAATGATCAAGACTTTTATGCCTTATTACTTGACCAAGACCCCCCGACTCTCCCTCGGGGTTGCTCGACCTCTCGGTCAAGGATCAATAAATATTCTCGAGTTGAATCAGCTCCCCGAGACCTTGGTGGTCTCAAAATCAAATGAACACAAACCTTGTTATCACCCTCATGGTTTTCACGGTCACAATCTAGTCGTTACCGATTTGTCCGTCGATCGACGGTTCACAGAAATTGTGGGCTGCCAACGTGCTCTCTCTTTATCAGAGAGCTCTATCCCCTCAATATGAAAAGTGCTCACCCAAATCTCCTTAAAATCATGGTCATTGATCCCTTGTCCTAACAATATCAATGACACGAGTGAATAATGGTCCTTGAACTAGCATGTCCGCTAATTTTTCCTCCTCTCCCCGCAATGATTCCTCACCGTCGATTTCCCTGTTCTCAGATCGACGATCATCCACGGATCCTGCTCTCTTAGCAGCCTTTTCCAAATCTCACACTAATAGGTGCTAGCTCCTTCCTTACCTGTGACCTTGGGCTATGACCTAGGGCTTAACCTCCTGGCGTTGTGCAACTTCAAAACCTTCAGCCAGGACCAAATCAACAGTCCTCATCCTCCTTCACGATCAACAATCAAGATTCACTTCGGGACTCCGTTCTTTGGGAGTTCGACACTTTCGACCTCCACTTTCCCCCAGAGTACTTTGTAACCAAAGTTCCATATCAGGTGCCACACATCCACCTCAAATCAATGGCTCTAGTCCACTTTGAGACTTCGACCTTTAGAAGTCTCAACTTTCCCCGCTTTCTTCCGCCCGGAACGCTTTCACCCAGATTTCACGATCTGTCGACCCATGTCCTCCCATAGATTGACGATTATGATTGGCTTTGACTCTTCGAGCTTTAAGAGTTTTAAACTCTCCTCACTTGCTTCCTCCCGAAGTACTTCCACCCAAAGTGCACAATCTGCTGACACATACCTCCCACAAATCAATGACCACAAGCGTCTTCATCTATTTGGGCTTCGAGAGTTTCAACTCTCCACCTTCACTTTTTCCCAGAGAACTTCCACCCGAAGTACATGATCTGACGACGTGTGTCCTTCCATATTTGACAAACACGATCCACTCTAGCTCTTTGAGGTTCGGGAGTTTCAAATTCCCGTGCACTCGTTCCTCCCAGAGTAGTTTCACCTAAAGACGACAGATTTCCGCCACGCATCCCTCTGCAATGGACGATTGCGATCTACTTCGGCCCTCAGGACTTCAGTGATTTCAATTTCTCCTTGTCCACAAAACTTCCAAAGTGATTTCGCTCCGGAGTTGTGTTTCTTACACCACCTGTCCCTCTGTATGATGGATGGTCCCTAGCCTCTTCAGGACTTCGATGAATCCTCTCTCCTATGTGTATGCAAGGACTTAAAACTCATGTGCTTTTCCCAAATCCAATGATCTGGAATGATCCCACTCCCTTTTGGACAGATCTTAGCCGATGTCTCATGAAACCTTCAGAGCTTCACTCCCTTTGAATATTTCTCCCCTCTATCTCTCTTGAGATTTATCTCTCGAACCCTTTAACTCTTCAAAGGGCTTACTTCGACACTTAGTCAAACTTCCAATCTGTGCACTCCTTGCAACAAATTATTACACAAGACTTAACTTCTTGTAGGCGACTGTGCACACCTTGCAGCAGTCCCTTTGCACTCTTTGCAATGAAAGTTTCACGTTATCTCTTCTGAGCTTCTGAGTCAAAATTGACTTCGTCAATGCACTCCTTCCAGACTATATGAACACCTTGCATGAACTCAAAAAAGAGAAATTATTTGAAACTTATTCCAATACTTCACAGTATCATATGATCAACAACATAACTCATTCATTCATGAAAACATAAAATAGCAGGGAAAATGTAAACAGTAGCAACACCATGCATTGGGTCAATATCCCTCTATTATATTCCTTCAAATGTAAATGGCTACAGCCTGATAAAAACAACTTACAACTATATCCTATTAATTTTCATCTAACCTTATTAAGGTATACAATGCATCTACTTATACAAGAGGTCCTCTCAGGTTTCCTCCAACTACCTACCTGATCAAAATTAAACTCTACAACTACTTAAGTCCTATTACATAAACATTTGTGACAGACAATTTAAGGCAAGTCTTCAGATCCATGCCAAAATCAAATAACTAAAGGATGATATGATCTCTTATGGTTTTGATGCGATCATTCAACCTCCTCCCATTAACTTCTCTGATTCATATTTTACTTGAAATTTCTCTGAGATACGCCATCTTAAAAATTTAAAATTTTACTCAAAAGGCATGCTAGGAATTGTGTTGTCATCCCATGTGGCTTTGATGACGATGCTCCTACATCATACTCCTCTAGGAAGAAAATTCATGGACTCTTATCCATGAGCTCATGCATTGATCTTCCATGATCCTGGACATCAACTTCACTTACCCAAATGGCATCTTCTATCGTGTGTCCCTTCCACTTGACCAAATATTCAAAATAGGTCTTCCTCCTAGTCTTCTTACTAATCCTCTAATAAAAAATCTTCTCCATCTATGGATTTTCTTCTACATTCATTTGCTTCTCCCACTGAATCTTCTCTTGACCTCCCGATCTCTCTGTGTCATCTTCCTTGTAAATATACAGGTCAAAAATGTTGAATATGGGTGATATTCCCACATCCTTTGGAAGCTCTATCTCATAAGCATTGTTATCAAATTTTCTTAGGATCTTGCACGGTCCAATCTTCTTCAACTTCATCTTGTTATATGTTCCTCTTGGGAACCTTTCCTTCCTCAAGTGTGCTAAGAATTGATCTCCCACTTCAAATTGAAGTTCTCTTATGTGCTGATCAACTTTGCATTTATACTCTGCATTGTTGTTCTGCAACTGCTCCCTGATCTGATTATGAAGCTTCTGCATTTCAGAAGTGAAGTCTTCTGCTCCAGCACTTCTGAATTCACTCTTCTCCATGTCTCTCAATTATGATACCCCTCTTGGCATCATCCCATAGACTATTTGGAATGGGATTTTTCCTATAGTTCTGTTTGGTGAGTTATTATATGCAAACTCTTCTTGTGACAAAATTTGATCCCACTGGCTATGATGTTCAGTGACCAAACTTCTCAGAAAATTTCCTAAACTCCTATTTACCACCTCAGTTTATCCATTTGTCTGAGGGTGATATGCTGAACTAAAATACATTTATGTCCCCATATTCTTCCATAATCTTCTCCATAAATGACCAACAAATTTAGTGTCTTTGTCTGAGACAACACTCCTGGGAAACCCATGAAGTCTCACAACATCCTTGAAAAAAAAATTCACAACATGTGTTGCATCACTAGTTTTCTGGCATGGGATAAAGTGTGCCATTTTTTAAAATATATCCACCACAAAAAATATGGAATCACTTCCCCTATGGGTTCTTGGCAATTCCAACACAAAATCCATGCTTATTGCATCCCAAGGCCTATATGGAATAGGAAGTGGTTGATACAATCTAGTGTTATGTTTCTTTCCTTTTGCATACTGGAAAATATTACATTTATTCACAAACCTATTAATCTCTGCTCTCATACTTGGACAATAGTATGAACTGTTCAATTATGCAAATGTCTTGTCATGGCCGAAATGTCTTTCTAGACCTCCACTGTGTTTTTTCCTTCAACATATTTTCCCTCATCGAGCACCTTGGTATGCACAATTGGAAACCTTTAAACAACAATCCATCTTGAATCATGTACTTTGTCCACTGGTTTCTATCTCTGAGCATAGGATTTGCACATGCTTCATATGCTTCCTTAAAATATGGATCATCACAATACATATACTTAAGGTGTTCAAACCCCAAGGTATTGACCTGAAATTCCTGTAGAATCAGACATCTCCTACTCAATGCATCAAAAAAATTGTTAGAATTACCATAAATATGTTTAATGACAAAAGTGAAATTTTGCATAAACTCTATCCACTTAACATGTCTCTAGTTTAACTTCTCCTGTCTGGTTATGAATTGTAAAGCTTGGTTATCGCTATAAAAGACAAATTCCTTTGGAACAAGGTAGTGCCTCCGTTTCTTCAAGGATTGAACTATGGCATCAAATTCTTTTTCATATGTGGATTACATTCCCTTAGTCTCATTAAGCTTCTCACTGAAATATGAAACAGGCCTATTGTCTTGTCTCAATACCACTCCAATTGCAACTCCACTCCCATCATACCTTACCTGAAATGTTTTATCGAAATTTGGCAAGACCAAAATTGGTCGTTCTGTTATCTTCGCCTTCAATATATTGAAACTTTTCTCATCTTCTTCTGTCCATTTAAAATACTTGTGTCTCTTCTTCAATGTATCCATCATCGATGCACAAATTCCACTAAAATTTCTAATGAACTTCCTATAGAAACTTGCTAATCCATGGAAGCTTCTCACTTCAAACACACTCCTTGGTAATGGTCATTCTTTGATTTCTCTGACCTTCTCAGGATCCATCTTCAATTCATTTGAAGAGATCACAAAACCCAAGTAAATGAGTTATGTCTTCATAAAAGAGGACTTCTTCATATTTATCAACAACTTATCCTATTGTAGTCTCCTCATTACTAATGTCAGATGTTTCAAATGCTCTTCTTCAGTTTTATTGAAGACCAGTATATCATCCCAATATACAATCACAAACTTACCAATGAAATCCTTCAATCCTTCATTCATCAGTCTCATAAAAGTACTTGGGGAATTTGTTAATACAAATGGAATAACACGCCATTCATACGACTCCTCATTTGTCTTAAAGGTTGTCTTCCACTCGTCACCTTCTCTCATTCTTATCTGGTGATATCCACTTTTCAAATCTATATTTGAAAAAAAAAAATTCTCCACTTAAGCAATCCATTAAGTCATCCATCCTAGGAAAAGGAAATTTGTACCTGATGGTGATCTTGTTTATGGCTCTTGAGTCTGTACACATTCTCCATCCTCCATCATTATTTGGACTCAACACAGTTGGTACTGCGCATGGACTCAAGCTTTCTCTGACCAAACCCTTGTCTAATAATTCCTGGACTTTTTCTTTACCTCTTCATTCTCTTGAGGTGTCAATCTGTATGCTTCTTTGTTCAACAGACTTTCTCCTGCTATCAAATCAATATGATGGACGATACTTCTAATGGGTGGAAATGAGTTAGGAAACTCGTCCACTACTATGTCAACAAAATTCTCCAACAGTTCCTGAACTTCTTCAGACAATTCATCCATAGAAGTAATTTTAAGGACAACTATGGGTTTCCTCACCACATCAAACTGCATCTCTTGTTCCTTCTTAACTTCACTCAGGATTTCCTTCCCACTCATGAGAAGTATGCTTGTGTTGGCTTCTTCTTTTACTTTCTTCTCCTCTATTGGTAGCAACATGTGTGTCCTAACATTCTTTTCCAAAGTATAAGTTTTATTTCTCCCATCATGAATGAAATTCTTGCCAAACTTCCATTGTATTCCCAACAAAACATGACATACATCTATGAGAATTACATCACATAGAATATCATCTCTATATCCACCTATTTTAAATTCAACAAGGCATTGTTTAGTTACCATTACCTGGTGTCCTTTTTGCAACCATGAGACCTTGTATGGATTTGGATGTGGAGTTGTCTCCAGCTCCAATTTCTCCACCATCTCTATGGATACTAGATTATCAGTTCTCCCATTGTCGATTATCACCTTGCATACTCTCTCTTTAGTCTTGCAAGTTGTCCTGAACAAATTGTTCCTCTGCACTGGTTTTTAAAATTCTGGTTCTGGATTCAAGAGAACCTTCCTTGACATCAAATATTTTCCATCCTCTGCACCTTTTGCTTCAACATTTATTTTTCTGTGCTTCTAAAATGTGAGCTTCACCTCCTCTTTCTTTCTTTTTCTCGAGATATTCCCAAGACTTGTGTCCTGGTTTTCCACAGGTATAACATATTATCTCTCCTCCTATGCTTCTTCCTCTTCCTATGGAAAAATAATTTCTTCCACCAGGTTGCCTCCCTTTGGAGCTTCCTCCTCTTTCTAAGTGACTATGGGTTTTCTCGTCCTCACCCTTGGGCTTCTATGCCTTATCATGGGAAACTCCTTTACCTCTATTTGGGATTCTACCTCTGCTTCACTGGCTTTGTTTTCTGGCCAACTTATCCTCTTATTTCATTGAATATTGATATGCCTCCTCTACTTTCCTCACCAACATCATGTTGATTTCATCCTGGATCTCATATCTCAGGCCATTTATGTACCTGGAAACTTTCTCTTCATCCCTCTCCCTATGTCTAGTTTTGATGTTCAGCTTGTAAAACTCTTTTGTGTACTCTTTCACTATAATTCCCTTTTGTCTTAGGTTCTACATCCTCCTGAATAGATTTATCTGATAATCCTTGGGCATGAAATTAGCCTTCAGCTTGGCTACCATTCTATCCCAACTCTTAATATTTTGCTTACCTTTTCTTCGTCTATCAACCTGCACTTCGTCCCACCATCGTATTGCATGTCCTTTCAGTCTATTGATAGCATGTCTCTCCTTCTTTTCCTCAATGAAATATTCATAATCAAAATACTTGTCCATGGACCTTATCCAGTCCAGTAGATCTTCAACATCCAAATTGCCTTCATACATTGGGATGTCTATATTTTCTCTAGCTCCCAACTTCACAACAAATTTCAGTAAGTGTTCTTCAGAAACATCTCCCCCTGTAGATTCTTCAACCTCTGTCTCTTCACTTTCTTCCTCACTAATGTCTCAATCATCAGGTTCTTTCCTCTGCGTTGCTTCCATCGCTTCCAAACTTACACATAGTTCTCTCATTTCCCTTTCGATAGCTCGATTGGCTACATGCAGCTCCATGCATCTCCTTGGTGGCATTATTTTGACTGTTTCCCACACACATAGTACAACTTTTAGTTATTTTAGGCTCTGATACCACTTGACGCAGACCTCCCTACTCTCCCTCAAGGTTGCTTGACCTCTCGATAAAGGATCAATAAATATTCTCGAGCCAAATCAGCTCCCTGAGACCTTGCTGGTCTCAAACTCAAATGAAAACAGGCCATGTTATCACCCTTAGGGTTTTCATGGTCACGATCTAGTCGTTATCGATTTTTTCGTCGATCGATGATTCACAGAAATTGTAGGATGCCAACGTGCTCACTCTTTATCGGGGAGATCTGTCCCCACAATTTGAAAAGTGCTCACCCAAATATCCTTTAAGTCATGGTCGTTGATCCTCTATCCCGACGAGATCAACAATGTTGGTGAAAAGTAGGCTACAAACTAGCACATCCACTAACTTTTCCTCCTCTCCCTACAATGATTCCTCACCATCGATTTTCCTGTTCTCAGATCAACGATCATTCGTGGGTCTTGCTATTTTAGAACCCTTTTCCAAATCTGACACTGACAGGCGCTAGCTCCTTCTTCGCCTATGACCTTGGGTTGTGACCCAGGGCTTAACCTCCTGGTGGAGCACAACATCAGAACCTTCAGCCAGGACCAAATCAATGATCCTCATCCTCCTTCATGATCAATGATTGAGATTCACTTTGGGACTCCGCGCTTCGGGAGTTCGGCACTTTCGACCTCTTCTTTCCCCCGAAGTTCCAGATCAGGCGCCACGCATTCACCTCAAATCAATGGCTCTAGTCCACTTCGGGACTTCGACCTTCATAAGTCTCAACTTTCCCAGCTTGCTTCCTCCCAGAACTATTTCACCCAGAGTTCAATATCTGTCGACGCGTGTCCTCCTGCAGATCAACGGTTATGATTCAATTTGGCTCTTCGAGCTTTGGGAGTTTTAAACTCTCTGCACTTTCTTCCTCTCGAAGTAGTTCCACCCAAACTGCACGATTTGTTGACACGTACCTCCCACAGATCAATGGCCACAAGCCTCTTCGGCTATTCAGGCTTCGGGAGTTTCAACTCTCCACCTTCTCTTTCTCCTGGAGCACTTCCACCTAAAGTACATGATCTGCTAACACGTGTCCTTTCGGATCTGACAACCATGATCCACTTCGACTCTTCAGGGTTCGGGAGTTTCAAACTCCTGTGCACTTATTCCTCCTTGAGTAGTTTCACTTGAAGACGATGGATTTATGCCACGTGTCCCTCTACAACGGATGGTTGCAATCTGCTTTGGCCTTCGTGACTTCAACGATTTTTATTTCTCCTTTTCCACAAAACTTTCGAAGTGATTTTTCTCCAGATTTTTGGATCTTATGCCACCTGTCCCTCTAGATGATGGATGGTCCCTAACCTCTTCGGGACTTTGGCTAATCATCGCTCCTATGTGCACACAGAGACTTAAAAACTTGCCCAGATCCAATGATCTGGAACGATCCCACTCCCTTCTCGATGGATCTTAGCCGATCACTCATGAAACCTTTAGAGATTCACTCCCTTTGAAAATTTCTCCCCGCTATCTCTATTGAGATTTATCTCTCTAACCCTTTGACTCCTCAGAGGGATTACTCTAAAACTTATTCAAACTTCCAATTTGTGCACTCCTTGCAATAGATTCTTACACAATACTTAACTTATTGTGAGCGTCTGTGCAAACCTTGCAACAGTCCCTTTGCACTCTTTGCAATGGAAGTTTTATGCTATCTCTTCTGAGCTTTTGAGTCGAAATTGACTCCGTCAACGCACTCCTTGCGAACTATATGCACACCTTGCATGAACTCAACGAAGAGAAAGGATTTGAAACTTATTCCAATACTTCATAGTATCATATGCTCAACAACATAACTCATTCATTCATGAAAATAGAAAATAGCAGGGAAACTGTAAATAGTAGCAACACCATGCATTGGGTCAATATCCCTCTATTATATTCCTTCAAATGTAAATGGCTACAACATGATAAAAACAACTTACAACTATCTCCTACTAATCTGTAGCTAACCTTATTCAGGTATACAATGCATCTACTTATACAAGAGGTTCTCTTGGGTTTCCTCCAACTACCTACCTAGTCGAAATTAAATTCTACAACTATTTAAGTCCTATTACATAAACGTCTATGACATAAAATTTAAGGCGATTCTTCAGATCCACGCCAAAATCAAATAAATAAAGGACGATATGATCTATTCTAGTTTTGACTCAATCGTTCAACCTCCTCCCATTAACTTCTCTAATTCATCTTTCACTCATAAGTTCTCTGAGTTACACCATCTTCAAAATTTAAAATTTTACTCAAAAGGTGCACTAGGCGTTGTGTTGTCATCCCATGTGGATTTGTTGATGATGCTCCTGCATCATTACTCCATGTGTATGGTGTTTAAATGAAAAATTGCAATTGTTTTTTAAGTGTCACAAAAAAATGATCAATCATGAAAGCAATCCACTATTGACACAACAACAAATGTCCTTAAGCCTCCTTATTCCAATATTAGGCTAAGTGGAGGACAATGAAAAAAATCAAATTTTTGTATGAGTATCCTTATTTCAATTATAATGGTGTGTCCAAGTTGTGTTGAATGCTTCAATGGTCTTTTATTCACCTTTTCAATGAGAATATGAAAGCACTAAGCTTCTTTGTCTCCTTTACAAATTTCAAATGATCAATTTAGCAATTTTTTAATTGAGTTTGTTATTTTCTCTTAAAATAAAAAAAAACTTGTGTACCATAGACACTATGGTTCTTTTGAAACAAGTTATTAAAAATACATGTGTACTAATTCAGGACAACTCCTTTGTCCAAGAGACTAACTCACATACAATATCCCATTTATAGATCATCCAAAGTAATTTAAAACTTCGATACATAAGTAAATTAATTTCAAATATAAAGTAATAATTTGTTTGTTTCTTTGCCAATTTGGATAAAGATAGTCTATTAAAAAATAAAAAGATATTTATGATCGCCTAGAAAAAAATGAATTGGATTGTTGTTTACACAGTTCTTGAGATTTAGATCACCTGGAGAAAAATGACTTGGATCATTGTATACACATTGCTTGTAGAGATAGCTTGAGGGTTCACTGACTATGTGTCATATTTTTCTTATGGAAATTGACAAGAGGAAAATTGGTTTGAAGAAAATTTTCCTTTCACATCATATTCATTAGATCGTTAACGAGCAACTTTGAATTCTATTCGCACTAGATACAACACCTTATTGGACACAGTTCAATCCCAATTATTCTCCAGCTAAGCCTAGATCGAACACTTCGATTCGTCTAGACTAAAGAAACCCAACTTTAGAAACCTACCAAAGAAAACTGACAAAAGTAACATCAGTTGAAAGGAATTAATTAATTACTGAGAAACTAAACTAGATATGAGCATCGAAACCATAGATCTACCTAGAAGCAATTCTTATAGGATATGAGTATTATCCTTCCAACTCAACCTCATGCAACCCTTCCTTCCAATCAAACCTCGTGCAATGAATGAATGGATTTAATCTAGCTGTGTGGGTTCCCCTATGTTGTGTGGTTCCTTATGGATAACAAGTGAGGATAGGATAATAATAGAGAAAACATAATCTAACCTCGTGTAATGAATGAATGAATTTAATGACTGGTAATAACTCAAGGGTTTCATCAATAAAGGAACATAGGCCAGATTCTGCAATAGGATAGGTTTTCTTTTGTTTTAAAATGGTTGGTAGGATGAACAAAGAAAAGGTACCATTGGGAAATGGAGTCAAGGCCTGAATTTCAATGTTTTTACAATCAACAACTGGTTCGTTTCTTCCTGCATATTTGAGGAAAAATAGGTTCTATGGTCAGCAAATAAATGATATGAAATGAGAGGTGGAAAGAAGAAGAAATGCCACTACACTACATGCATCAATCAATGGATGAATCTCAAGTGAAACTTTATAAGAAAGGACACAAAGATTAATTATTAAATAGAGAATCAAATGAAGATGAATTATGTAAAAGTAACCATTTACACATAACAAGCATCATCGGTGTGAAAGGAGCATCAAACATGGATGAATTCCTACCACTTAATCTCAGACAATGCTAGCAGAAAAACATAATCATGGAAATGATATACAAGAAACACATACTGAACATAAACACCGTGATGAATCTCAAATTTCAGAAAAAGGAAACTTATGCATTAACTTCAAACAAATAAACTAGTTTTCATCCCCATACAATAGTCCTCCCCACCCCCCACCCCCTCACAATTTTAATAGAAATTACATCAATCATATCTTTAGGAGCTTGAATCCTACTCCATGCATTGAATTATATGCCTTAGAGACATGTGGCAAATAGAAAATCCAACTAATTCACTGATTCCAAGAAATTGTCTTTTAGAATAAATGCAACTGCAGCCAACTCATTGAATGGAGATTTAGTGGAGATGGATCTTAGGTACAAGTTTCCCTTGGTATCTAACTAATCTCTAAGAACCCATTCGAACCTCCTCAGACAGGTGGCATCCCTCCTACAACTCAGATTTATCAGACTATTAGCGCTTGCAATGCAATTTCAAGATTCGTTGCAAACTTCCATGTAGGTAATGATTTCCACTTTTCTCCAAAAATATGAATTGGGCCATGCTGATTTTTGGTCATCAAGTCAATGATATTACTATTCATCTCCACAAAAAATTTCAAAAGAACCCATATCAAAATTTAAAAGTTATGATAAAAATATGATTTTTCTGTGTACCAGGTGATTTTGCAGCACGCAGTGAATTTTGCAGCGCACAGTTGCAAATGGAAATAAAAAAAAGAAATGATAAATTTTTTTTTTGAAACCGACCCTTGGATATGTTGGATGATTCCAAGCTCTAAAAACAATATTGGTTCTAATAGGCATGACTTTGCAAACTGCTAACAAACCTCTAACCTTAGTTATGAAAATCATGGTGCTAACAACTGGCTCCAATGGGGATGCTATCCTCTCTGTGAGGTAGCAAAGAAAAGTAGACCAAGTGCCTTATCTGTCTGAAATCCAATGACAATCCAAGCCAAAACTACTGCTCCAAATTGAAAACTCATGCTAAAAATCAAAACTGGAAATTGTTGAAAGAAATGCTTGTAGTACCGAGCTTATTCATACTCCTACCTACCCTACTTTATTAAGCACAAATTTCAAACAAAGTGATTTCATACTTCCAATAAAGACAATTAAGTAAGTGGTTTCTTGACTACAACTTTATTTCAGCTCCTCCAGTCATAAAGTCAAAACTAAAATAGGACAAGTTATTCCACCATCTAAAACTATTTCCATGTTTAAACATTACATAGCTCATTTCCATTGAAGATTCTAATAGAGATGCAAAAGGGTCCTTGAGAGCAGAAACAACTATCACTTCCTTATGACCAACAATGATATAATATTTAAATGGTTCTTTCTGACTGTTCACATTGTTTATGTCATAAATGTTTTTCTAACAACACTTGTATTTTGACATGAAGGTTGCTTGTTGGCTGAAAATTTATTTTCTACAGGAAGAATAAACCTCGGAGTACTAACCTTAGGCCTAAGGTCATAGTACTTGTAACAATGAGCCATTATAGTCTGATATCCTTCTTTATACTTCTCTGAATCAACGAGTAGTGTTTCATGTGTTTTTTCTTCATTCTCTTCTTGTTCTATCTCAAGTTCCATAAGGAGCTTCTGTAAACATTCTAACTTTCCCTCTTGACTAAGTATGTGACACGAATCCAAATAAGATAATAAAAAGGAACGAAAATCTTCACACCAATGATGCTTAGAAGACAAATCAATCCATTTTCTAAACTTTTGAAAAGAAACAAGGTCTACCATCAACCTTGTTATTATGTTTGATGAAGTACCTTGATCGGAAGTTAAGATTTCCATTCTGAAGACAAGAAACTCTTCATACCCCGATCTCTTTGAACAATGAAGTTTTTATGAAAACTTTATCTCTGGATTCTTCTTCTAGTGGAATCACCTTCCAACTGATTTTCTTATGTGTGGAGTCGCCAGAGCATAAATACAACCAATATGTGCCTAAGTGTCTACTACTCTCAAACCTTAGAACTAAAAAAATGCCATTCTTCCCAAGGAAAATAATAGCAATCGTTCCTCGGTAGTGGCGCCAAAATGTTAACACTTTGAATTTTTTTGGGGATGTATCAAAGAAAACCCCGAGGCAAATGTTTTAACCAACTTTAGATTGTATTATGAATTATACAACCAGAGAGGGCTCTCTCAGATGTCTAATGACTAGTAATAACTCAAGGGTTTCATCAATAAAGGAACATAGGTCAGATTTTGCAATAGAACAATTTTGTTTTTGTTTTAAAATGGTTGGTAGGACAAACAAGGAAAATGTACCATTGGGAAATGGAGTCAAGGCATGAATTTCAATGTTTTTATAGTCAACAATTGGTTGGTTTCTTCCTGCAAATTTGAGGCAAAATAGGTGCTATGCTCAACAAATAAATGATATGAAATGAGAGATAGAAAGGAGAATAAATCCCACTACACTACAGGAATCAATCAATGGATGAATCTCCAATGCATCTTTATAAGAAAAGACACAAATATTAATTACTAAACAGAGCATCAAATGAAGATGAATTATGTAAAAGTAACCATTTACACATAACAAGCATCATCAGTGTGAAAGGAGCATCAAACACGGATGAATTCCTACCACTTACTCTCATACAATGCTAGCATAAAAACATAATCATGGAAATGATATACCAGAAACACAAACTGAACATAAACACCATGATGAATCTCAAATTTCAGAAAAAGGAAACTTTTGCATTAACTTCAAAGAAATAAACCAGTTTTGATCCCCGTACAATAGTCCTCCCCCCCCTTTTAATATAAAATTACACCAATCATATCTTTAGGAGGTCGAATCCTACTCCATGCATCAAATTCTATGCCTTAGAGACGTATGGCAAACATAAAATCCAACTAATTCCTTGATTCCTCGAAACCGTCTTTCAGAATAAATGCAACTGCAACCACCTCATTGCATGGATATTTAGTGGAGCTAAATCTTAGGTACAAGTGTCCCTTGGTATCTAAATACTCTCTGAGAACCCATTCGAACCTCTTCGGACAGGTGTCAACCCTCCTACAACTCATATTTATCATACTATTAGCGTTTGCAGCACGATTTCAGGATTCATTGCAAACTTCCCTGTAGGTAATGATTTCCACTTTTCTCCAAAAATACGAATTGGGTCAAGCTGATTTTTGGTCAGAAGGTCAATGATATTACTATTCATCTCCACAAACAATTTCATAAGAAATCATATCGACGTTTAAAAGTTATGATAAAAATACGATTTTTTTGTGCAGGTGAATTTGCAGCACACAGTGAATTTTGCAGTGCACAGTTGCAAATAGAAATCAAAATAAGAAATGATAAAGATTCCTTTTGAAACCGACCCTTGGAGATGTTGGATGATTCCAGTCACTAAAAAAAATATTGGTGCTAATAGGCATGACTTTGCGAATTGCTGACAAACCTCTAACCTTAGCTATGAAAATCATGGTGCTAACATATTCATATCAAGAAATCAATTTATAGTACATGTGTTTGATGACCTCTAAATCTAGATATCATTGACAACTCATAAGTGGAAAATGAAAACACCTCATCAGTGGATAATGAAAACACCTCATCGGTGGATAATGACAACACCTCATCAGTAGATAAGAATGACAACTCATAAGAAGGTGGCTTCAAAGTTTGTGATTGTCTAGGCACTCATAGTCTAAGTATGATTGGGGTCCAATTCTACATTTTTTTTTAAATTGAAACTTAAGTCAAAGATGGTACTCTCTACACCTCAAGGGGGAAGTACGTTGATAAAACAACAATATACACTCTTGAACCTAAAGGGAGGGAGTACAATGATGAAATCAAAATGGTTAGCGGTCAACCCAAACCACCACATTAATCAAATCAAATTGGTTAGTGGTCAACCAACAAAAACACCAGATATAATGAAGAACCATTGAAGAATAGAAGAATCCAAAAACTCAAGCTCGGATCCCTTCCACATACTTCTGACCTTGCACTTGACATGGGGAATATCAATGATGATAGTCAGGCTTCAATTTTTGAAGTCCTATCAATCAAAATTTGGAAATTCCAACATAGCAACTAGTATCCTCAACAAGCCATCTAAAATTCAATCAACTAGTTCAAATCAACCTATTTGAGAAGATCTAGCATGGAATCTAGAACCTATCATTACTTTTCAACTATTCATTGGGATGTTATTTGACACCTAATTGTGTTTAAATTCATAGAGAGATTGCATGATCATTTTTGTTCACTAATAGCAGAATGGTGAGCCTATTTCTTCACCAATTTGCAGAAAATGTCAGCTTCTTCTAGCCAAATTACTTGGAAAATGATCAAATTGTCAAGTAATTAGGAAATGTTCAGACATGGCAGTCATTCACTTCTACAAATTTCTACTATCTTTTAAAGTTATGAACCATTAAACATCCATATTGGCGATTTTTTAGGCATATCTTCATCAAATCTTAGTTTAGAAAGTTTTATATTGAATATTACATATAACACCAGTTTACGCATTAGTTCACGTTGTCTTACTAGTATAATTATTCAG
>ML778635.1:313346-325428 GCA_009831015.1 Picea engelmannii
TATATATATATATATATATTAAGGTCACACCTAAGCCAAACACCAAATTGGTGTATGAGATCCCTTGTTTGTGGGAGAAGAGACCTCATCCACATCCTCCACATAAATATTTGACTCTTAAAGTCTACGGAGATGTACATACCCTACCCCTCTAAAGTTTATGGAGATGTACATTCCCTACCCCTGTGGATTTGAGCCTGTAACCTCCTAAGAGGAAATACATGTTCTTAATAATTAGAACCACTCAAACCATGTTAGGCCCATATTTGATGATGTCTATGGAATCAATCTATACTCTAAGGACCCAGACTGGTTGGTGTCCTCATTAGTATGTTGTTGGCTTGGTGCAGGTGGAAACATCATCAACTTGACATGGAGATTCACAGAGAGGGAATGATGATCTATAATTCCATCAACAACGTCAAGCATGGATCTGAGCTCTGGGTTTTTTCTTGAAGCCTTCCAAGATCCACTTTTGCTTCCATTTTCCAGCATCAAAGGTGGCGGATTTGAAAGAGAATGTCTTCAATATTTCCATCATTTGACCTTGATCCTTCTACATATATGGCTTCCAATGTTTCTATGTTACCATGGGCCATTAACAATGTGTGAGACACCATGGAGTATGCCTTCTCCACTGTTCTTTGGCACTTTCAAAGCCAATTTATGAGAGCTTGGAGTTGTGATTCAGGAAACAATGGTAGCATGCATGGGTCATTGGAACTTGACAAGAGAAGAAAAATAAATTTTATGATCCTATGGGATATGTGTTTGTGTGTGTGCATGCGTGTGTGTGCAAAAGACTTTGACAATTTAGAAAACAAAATGGTGTGCATGAGTAAATGTGATTTTTTTATACTTGGTTTAAATGAAAGCATTGATTTGCTTAATCAAAACTAAAAATGAAAATTATGTAGGATTCCTGAGGATGTGACTGTACATTTGGTATCAAATGTACTGGAACTTGAAAAAATGGTGTTTAACAAGTGGAGATAACATTCAATTGATCTTCTTGGATATTCTAAATTTGTTGTTGGCATTAAAATCTCTATGAATTTCAAAATTTTATGTTGCTAGCATGTAATCCTTCCATTATTTTTTCATTGTCTTTCTCATGTCAAGGCCATAGTTCCATTCATATTGCTAGCGATTAAAACTTATAGTTCTAGTATTCATTTCATTCACCTTGAAAATCGTTGCAATTGAACCATGATTATTTGTTTAAATTTTCTTTTTGTTTTGTTGATATCCACAACCTCACTTTTAAGGTGTGGAGTCTCTTCCAAAAAAAAAAGCAACAAAACCAAACCCAAAAAAAATCTTGAAGTTGTTGCTTGTACAAACAAGAATAGTCAATACATTGAAAAAACTTGAGATCCTTCCATTTCAAATATTTTCCTTCATTTTTATGGTTAATCTTGGACCAAACAATGGACATGGTGAGAGTCAACATGGAAAGATCTCTCATCTATATTTTGCAGAATTTGATTTTGGTAACTGTAAAGAAAATCTCATTGAATGCAGCCATAGGCATGCATAACAAGTCTTGAGAGCAGAGAAAACATTATTTTTATAATATATTATTTCCTCCTGATGTTTAATGAAATGAAATCATGGTGTGTAATTACTTGAATTCCTCACTTTTAATCCCTTGGAAGTATGTTCTCCACGTGACCAAGGTGGAGGAAGCGAGGAAAAAAAAACAAGAGCTTTTATTATTGAAAAAATTCATATCTTTACCAATTTACTAGTCACGGTTTCATCAATTGTATTTTGCAAAGACTTTGAAATGATTCCCAATGAATGAGGTTTATGGAATAGTTGAAGATAATTGGATATGCATAAAGTAAAAGAAAATATTATATATTGTTACTATATAATTTCTATTAAAAAAATGTGGAGAGGAGGAAGTAAAATAGTAAGTAGGGTCTAGCTCTCTCGAAACTCGAACTCACTAAGAGGGCATGTGGAAAACCAAAGGTCAATGAAACTATAACCTTTAAATGAAACCATAATCATGTTTGTGGTTTATATTAATGATGCTTTTAAATAAATCATAATGAGTATTGGGGAAGGGGGTTGAGGAAACCCTAGATTGGGATAATGGAGGATGAAGAATTGGTCAATTATTTAGATGATTCAATTAAGGAATCCTAATTTTTGGGTTTAAAGGTCATGAGCTAGGTTTAGAGAACAAGGTTTTCAAGTTATGGGTGGGTTATGTCCTAGATTAGGATATAACTATAGGTAAGGGGACATAGTGGATTATGTTAATTCTTTCATTAGTCTTATTAGTTTTATTGGGGTTGTTAATTCAATATGAGGATCTTGGGAGGTCAAATCAATGGTGGAAGTACAAGTCATGGGAATGTATGTGAGGAGAGTAGATGGAAGAATAAAGTATCATTCCCACCTAGATCATTTGATTGTGCTTGAGTCACATGGGGTTTTGGAGTTGGGAGGTGTATCCACAAAAGGATCAGAGTAGACTTCGATAAAGTAGAATTATAACTTTGATATGAAGGTTAGAGTGTGAGGCATTTGTTTCATTGTAAGAGGTTTGGATTTCTAATCCTTGTTTGGAAGGGTGAAGATTCAAGAGTCGAGTTTGAGTAGTTCTAGGGAGAAAAAGGGTGAAATAAGCTTAAAAAGTTGTGAAGAAGTGACAATTGAAGATATAGATGGTGATAGAGGAGGACTTGAGGGTGAAACAAGCATTCAAATACTTTGGTAAGGACCAGATTAGAATATTCCATGGGATTTAGATGTCTAAACAATCCTTTAATGAACGAATTTGAGAGGTATGAACACTAGCAATAAGGTATGGTCCTACTTTTCACTTATTAACTAGAGTTTGGATAGGGTTTTTATTTAGGTATAAAAGTGTTTCTTCAAATATTTTAGGGGGTATTTAGTTTTGGGGCTCGACCTTCTCATCATTAAAATATTGGTTAGCTTGTTTTGATCCTAGATTGGAGGTGGCAAGAAAGACATTGATTTGGACCAAATTATTGGGTTGCAAGCGAAATTGTGTTTAGATTGGGCTTTGAGGGAGATAGTAAATCAATTGGGGAGAACATTGGACATTGAATTATCCTTTAATATGAGTGTTTTTAGGATTGTGTCTCAGGTTCTAGTAGAAATTGATATTAGTGAAGGACTAGCAGATTGCATGGACATTGTTATGGGTGGCTTAGTTTTTTCTCAAATTCTTGGTTAGATAAACATTCAATTTTGATGTGCATGATTCCATGTATAAGGCATATAGTAGAACTCTACTCACTCCCATTTTATAAAAGAGTATGGAGGAAAAAGATTAGTGGTAAAGGAGAAAGGAGAGGAGGAAAACTTTATGGTTGAGGGTTAGCTGGAACTGTAAAAGGAAGGTGATGAAAATATCCAAATGGATGTGAATATAGGAAAGGATTTAGTCATTAGCTCAATGAAGGAAATTGATTTCGATGAGAAAAGGGTATCTAAGAAGGAATTGTCACTACCTAAGAATGGGATAGATCCAAGGTCGACAACTCCATCTTCAGAAGTTTCTGTGTGGATTTTGGAAAAGGCGGTGAATTTAATTTCTCTGAAGTCACTTGAGACTCTTTCTAATGCTAATTCTTCTTTAGATTCTTTATTTCTAAATGTAAATAATAACGAATCATGACATACTCCATTAGCAATGGTTTCAATCCATAGGGGAGTTGTTGGGATAAGAAGAAAGGTTGGATTCTTGGGGTATGAAACACAATTTCTATTTCAAATTATGAGAAGGAGAACATGAGCCTATCCTCATTCTATTTCTTCAACTAGTGAAGGTTCTCAAGACAAGGATTTAGCTTTGGGATTGGATGTGTAAGGGAAGGATTTGAATTCTAAAAAATCATGTAGATACCATTTAATATATGGGTGGGTTGAAAGGATTATGAGGGGGCAGGCATAGGGATTAGATCTTGTTAGAGATTATGGCCCCTCATCTATTAGGAGAAATCCATTATTGCACCATGCTCAAAATAAATCCTTAAAATATATTCAACAAGGGAAGAAAATATTGATTAAAAGGGTCCTTAGCAAGGGACAAACCCTTGAGGGGGGGTGATCAATGATTATTATTTCTATTAATATCACATGTCTTGGAAGTCCCTATAAAATAATAGCCATGGCTCGAGTAGTTGTGCTTCATAAGATATAGGTGGTTATGGTACAAGAAATAATGGTGGAAGATAAAAAAATTCATTGTGGGGATAGGCAAGTTTCTCTAGGATTGGGATTTTATAACATTATATGTTATAGGAATGCTTGATGGTGCTTTGATTAGGTGGAAGAAGTATATTTCCTTAATTCTGATTTTATTTCCTTAGGTAAATGGACAAAATTATTGTTCAAAGAGTTCAGTCAGAAATTGATAATTATTAATTGTTGGTCTTTATGATGAGAGATAGGCCTATTTGTATGGTTTCTTCATTTAAGATTGTGTTAACAAAGAAGGATAGTATTTGGGGGGATTTGAATTTCACCTTAAATAGATCATAATCATGGCGCGAGGGTTCTATATTGGATATAATGGTAGATTATTTGAAGTCTAAGATCAAGTTTGCAAGTCCTATGGACGTTGAGTTGATTAAGCTTAGGCTAACCTACATAAACAATAGGGTTGGGGAAGTTAGGGTGTCCAAGAGTTTGGATAGGTTTTTGGTATTGAAAAAAAATGAATGAAATTGATAGGATAAGGTCTTATATAGAAGTTTAGGGAGGTTTGTATCATGCCCCTATACTTCGCAATATGGAGAATCAAGGTTATAAACCTACTAGTCCTTTTAAATTTAATTCAAGTTGGATTGAAGAGGAGTTTAAAAACTAATCAAAAGAGAATGGAGACATTATGATGCAGGGTTCAGTAAGATAACTAGATTTAAATTTTTGGATGATATGAAGAAGATAAAGGTGGTGGAGGATGTATGGGCATACAAATATTGACAAGGATTTGAAGGAAGTAGAAAACGATATTTTAGGAATATATGAAAGGAATGAATAAGGGGTATTTAAAGAGGAGGAAAAATTGAAGTTCAAGGAAATGGAAGTCAAAAGGAGGAATCTACTTGATCGAAGAGAGGCTGAGTGGAGAATGAAAAGCAGGGCAATGTGATTGTAAAGAGGAGATGAAAATGTTTTTTTTTTTTATCAACTTTCTAATGACCGGAAGAGGCTTAGTACAAGTTGGGAAATAAAAAATGAGGTACGAGGGTCTGCAAGGAAATTTAATGAGATAGAAAATTTAGGTGTATCACATTTTAAATAAATTTACAAGTAGTCTGACGGGACCAATACAGCTAAAATTATGACACTATCCACTTATTTTCCTAGTTTTGTTTTTTATGATGATGATTAGAGGTTAATGTAAGAAATATACAAGGAGGAACTAGTTGTAGTTTTAGATTCATTTGAAAAGGATAAAATTCCAGGTCTAGATGGGTTGTCTGTTGAGTTCTTTACAAGTTTTTATGATTTGGTGGAGGACTTAATGAGAGTTTTGGAAGAATTCAAGAGAAATGGTAAAGTTTTAGGGGCCTTCAATTCCAATTTTTTAACATTAATTCCAAACAAGAATACCCTTGAGTCCCTTGATTAGTTGAGGATTATTTCTTTGTATAATTATGTTTATAAAATTATTTATATTATTCTAGTAGTCACAGTTAAAAATGTTTTCTCTATAGCGATTTCACAAGCGAAATTTGGGTTCTTAGATAGGAGATAGATTCATTAACAAAAAATGGCTATCATGAGGGTTTGCACACAACAAAAACCAAAAACTGTCCAAAAATTTACATTTATTGAAGGCATGCAATAGGACTATTTCAATTTATCTTAGGTTGATTCTACTTCATGTTGGTTTCTACCTTCTAGTGGTGAATTGATATATGAGTTTTATTTCTTTGGTCTCCTTTGTTAATCTTTTCAATGGTTATGCCTCAAAACTATTTAAACCCACAAGTAGGATGAGACACGACTATCCTCTTTCACCCTTTCTTTTCTTACTTGTGGCTAAATGTTTGAGTAGAGCCATCATAGATATGAAAAGGTCAACAATTGTTATTAGTGAAAGAATTGGCAGGGTTGTATTTCTAACTCATTTGTTTTTTGTTGATGATGTATTCCTTTTTACAAATGGATATGTTAGGGAAGTCATAAAATTGTAGGATATTTTGGAGTCTACAACATTGATACATGTATGGAGGAAGAATTTGGGATCTTGATGATAATTTTTTTCTTTTTTATTCAATTCAATGTCAATAACGGGTTTAAATATTTGGTATTAATTTTAAAGACAAATGGAAATGGGAAAATGGATTGGGGCTAGTTGTTGGAAAGGATAGAAAGCATAATTCATATTTGGTGCAATTGATGGTTATCAAGGGGGGTGAGATTGAACTTAGTCAAAGCTATGTTGGAAGCAACCCAAATGTTTTGGTACTCTTTTTCATTTATTCCAAAAAGAGTAATAGAGAAAATAAGGAAAATGTGTTTTAAGTTCCTAGGGGGGGGGGTGGGTGGAATGAAAGTAAAGGCATTTCCCTAGTTAAGTGGTAGGTAATAGCCTTGGAAAAAGAGTAGGGGGGATAGGGGTTGAAGCTAGATAAAATAAGGAAACCTTTTTTTAAGTTCCTAAGGGGAGGGAAAAATGAAAGTAAAGGCATTGCGCTAGTTAAGTGGTAGGTGATAGCCTTGGAAAAAGAGTATGGGGGGTAGGGGTTGAAGAAAATTCACTTGTTTGGTAAGTCATTAGAAAAAAATATTGTGTGGAATATCCTTACAAAACAAAATCCATGGAGGTATAGTATAGAGAAAAAGTATATAATCTCAGGGTCATTTATAGATTGGATCATAAATATGAGGAAAATTATTCAAAATGTATCCATTCATTGGAAGGTATTAGTGTTGGGATTTCCAATGATTAGGTATCACTTGGCCTAGAAGGTAGGGAATGGTGTGCAAATTAGACTAGGAGTTGAATTTTTGTTGGGGTGTGGAGAGAGTCAAATTACCTATAGAAATGATAACCTCCATTCAAGGAAGGGATATTTTTACCCTAAACCAAATCGAGGATCAAAATTAAACAAATGTTTGGAAACAAGGTTGGAGGAGTGCACAAGATATAAGCATATATGGAGTCTAGGTATATTTATGGAACTCATACTTGAAGGAACTGAAAAATGGTCACATTAGAATAAAATATGAAAAGGACACAATGGCATGGGAAATAAAAGAATCATTGGGGGTTTATACTGTGTGATTGGGATATGAATCCATGTTTGATTTAGAGCACCAAGAGCCAATTTGGTGGTGGAGTAAAGTTTGGAAACTAAACACATTGAATAAGTCTTAAATATTTTTATGGATAGATTTGAAGAATAAAGCATTGACCTAGAAAATAATGAAGAAAAGGAACAAGCATGGTTTAGGAATTTTCATGTTGTGTAGAAAGGAAGAAGAAACTATCTCCCATTTGGTAATTAAGTTTTCTTTTTCATAGTAGGTGTTGGAGCTGCCTTTTTCAACTTGGTTAAATATAATTCTTTAAAGTCAAATGTTGGTCTTTAAGTTCTTTTTCACTTCGTGACACCTACAAACTAAAGTTTTCAGTAGTCCCGACATGCGAAATAGCGAAGGATGTTATGATTCACAAGTTACCACTTTTTATCGTTAAACGAAAGTTTTTACTTTTCATACCTCAGAATATCGCTCTTTGGGAGTTACAAGTCACAGGATTTACAAGCCCCGATGTGTGAGGTTGCAAAAAGTTTTAAAAAGCTTACCTCTGGTGAAAGCCGAGAGTAAAATTCTTTAAACCCCAGTCAAGTGTTGTCGGGATTTAGCGTCTCGACGTTCACTCTCTCCTAAAACATTACCATCATAACTTCGAAAGATGAAGCCGCGAGACTTTTACATAAGTAACCCAGGTTAGTGTCAGGGGTGATTAATTTTGACCATGGTTAAAATCTCTCGAGATTTCGCGACTCAGCATACGTTCCTCCCATAAGCTATACCTTCGAAACCTCAAGTGGCGAAGTCGCGATATCACTCAAACATAATTAATTAAAACACTTAATCTGGTTTACCTTCTGGTTTAAATAAATCACATTATAATGATATCGAGATTTCGCGACTCGGCTAGCGCTCCTCCCAGAAACTATACTCTCGAAACCCCAAGTCGCGAAGTCACGATATAAATTAAAACATGATTAATTAAACACTTAATCCTAGTTACGTCCTTGCTTATCTAAATCTAATCATCGCGATCTTGGGTTTTAGAGGCTCGAAAGGTTAGAGTGAAAAATCCCGATACGGCAAACGTCAAAAGGTTGATTAAAGTTTAAGTAAGCTTAATAAAAAAAGGCTAAGCCAGCTTAATTAGTGTTCAATACAAATAATAGTATGCACAGTCTACGAGGTAATTTTAAATTTTCCTTGCACCAACTTGTGTCATGAACCGCCGAAATTTATGGCATTAATTGGAAATGAGGCGAAATGACAAGTAAAGATAGTGTCTTTATTGCTAAATCTGTCTCTAAATATGATTTGACCATTCTGTTCATAAAGACACCAAATTTTTTAAATGATCGAAGATATAGATCTTTTTACTTTCTGTTCTATTCAAAAAGCTCATTTCTATCCCACGCAGATAAGTTTTTTCAACAAACTGATCTCTCTATGTCTACACATTTTTATTACAGGAGAGCTAAGTCACAATCTTCTGTCATGGCCTCGCGAAAAGCGTCCAAGGCAAGTGCTGAGATTTCGGGACAGGGCTCCGATAATGTTTCGGATACTTCACCTCAAAGCATTGATTCAGTATGAACTTGGTCATACATCCTAGAGGTTTTGCAATTAGATTTGGTGAACTACTCGGACGATTCCAGTGACAACGAGAAAGACGACTTGACTACCAAATACAAGATCGTCATCCAAGTAGAGATGCACAAAGTAGCGGCCAGGCCACGTCTTCTGACTTACTATGACATGATCTGATGGGCACTAGATCATGTAGACATCCCTACCAGAACCATCATCAGCGAGCAGAAGGTCACTGTTGGGAACTTTAGACTAGAAAACTTACAGACGATGTACAAGTTACCACCCACGTCGAACTTCACATACAATGCAGAGTTTCTAGAGTGTTTTAAACAAAAGGAATGTGAGCAATATGTGAAAAGCTTATTTGATTTGATCAAGGATTGGGTCTCACATCCAATGAAGTTCAGAGCAAATAGAAACAGAGTTTATTCCATATATTCTTTAGAACCATAGTTCAAATACATAGCGATGATGGCCTATACATTGTACGGGAGGGAGGACACCACGCATTTCTTCCTCCCATGGGTGCCTCTGATACATACAGTAGAAGAAGGTTTTTCTTTCAACTGGGCCAAACTGTTGTCAGATAGTCTGACCAGTCGGATTACAGAATATCGGACGCAGAGGGCAAGCGGGAGAGCCACCTCATTTTTTATGTCTGTATACATCATGGATGCCATCTGTTCCATGACACCTTTTCCCTTAATGAGTTGGAGCTGGGCTCCATCGGAGAATGAGCCTATCCATGTCTATCATTCTAAGATTTGGGAGGATAAGGCTTCAGATTTTATTTATGAAATCTTCAATTGGGTAATGGTACCGATGCATGTCGCCATCTTCGGTAATCCATCGCCCTGGATCTTAGATAACATTATGGCCAATTTAAGTAGGGTGGCCGACTGGTACATGGAGGAAGAGTTTTTATACCTCAAATTTTTTGGGGCTTCTGTCCCTCCACATGCTCTACCATTATTTATACCCGATAGGTTGGCCTGTTGCAAGATCGCCATGCAAACCGTGATTGGTGGCATAAGTAAAGAGCTGAAGGGGTTTTCAAAGAAGGTATGGCCACCATTCCCCATTCATTTAAACACCTATTCTTTATTATATTTTGGGCATGCAAAGGCCAAGGAAACAACCTTAGAAGATATAAAATTAGTCAATATTGAATTCAAGAAACACGATCCACAGAGGGTCGTGAGTAATCACTTAGCTAGTTGTGGCCTTAAAAGGTTTGAGCATGAGAATTCGCCACATGATGATATTTTTCGAGGCGCGAGATCATATGCCGAGGTTTTGGCTCGGATACAAGCCCTAACGCCCAAAGAGAGGGCTGATTTTTTCAAGTTCCAAGAACATAGGTGGAGCTGCCTTCCCCCAGTATTACCGGGCGAGGATCCAATGACCGTAGAGGTGTAGAAAACAAAGGCCAAAGTCTCCAAAGATTCAACACCCGACCAAGAAGAACAACAGGATAAAGAAGAGCAAGCTGGGGGCCCAAAACAGGAAGCCAAGGCTTCTGATCCTCCAAGTGAGCCAACTTCAGTTGTTACTCCAGGGAAATCATCTAAACAGGTCAATAATCCCATTGTTTATGTTACTCCCCTACAGTCGACAAAAGGAATACCAGACGCAGGTTGGATTTTTGGTGAAAAATTAGCACCCATATCAGTGGAAGAGATACCTCCGAATGAATTCTTCTTCGATAATAAAAGAAAGGTTGTCGTGAGACAAGAACTCTACCAAGAGGCAGGTACTATATCCAAGACATTTAAAATTATAACCGATGGAAGAACCATGAAGAAAGAATAATTTGCAACCCAAATAGTAGGAACATTGGGTTCTTTCGTTACGGCAAACCAATATTTTGTCGGGACCTTAAAAGATCAGCTAAAGCAAAAAAAATCGTCTAATCAAGACATTAGAAGTGAAACTAGCTACAACAGAGGCTGCTACCAAAGATCAGGCGAATGCAACTTTGGAACAAGCTAGAATAGATGATCAAAATGAAATCGAGCGGCTCAAAGCTGATCTCGAACAGTCACAACTGATTGTTCAAACAAGTCAGATACATATAGTCCAGCAAGGAGAATTGATAGAGCAACTTCAGGCCAAATTAGAGTTAGCCGAAAGCTAGGTAATCGATATCGGGATATTTCAATCCCAAGCAATAGAAACCAGAAAAAGGTTATCGGCGGTGCAGCAAGGTCTACTTGTTAAAGTAAAAATGATTCAAAGTAGTTGCCAACTCATTGATAAGATATTGGAGAACCTCTCTCTCAGAGAAAGGGAAGTCGGAGCGGCTCAGGTTATGTTCTAGGAGTCTATTATACCCACGACGAGAAAGGAAATAAGTAGTAGTTCCAGTTTTCCCATCTCAGAGCAGACTAGGTGCAATATCTTGTTGAAAGAATGGGAGCGAAATATATCTGAAGGTAGACAACAAGCTAAAGAGATAAGAAAATCTTGTGAAGAAACTTTTGGTTTGTTAGATGGGATGTGGTTGGGTTTTGATGGTAAAAGTCGCATTGAGATACTGGGTCGGATCAATACAGCCAAATATCTGTTAAATATAAAGGAAAGTGAAGAAAGAGAATTAGCCAAAATTTCACAAAAAACCCAGACATACATAGTTCAAATAGATAAATGGCTAATTAAACCAAGTATATTATTATGTTCTATCAGCGCCAAAGACCAACAGGTGGAAGGAAGGTTGCCACGATTGGTGAAAGAATGTTATATTTTTGAGGCCAATAACCAAGCATAACCTTCTAAGATGATATCATAGTTGGTAGAGAAGTGCATTATTTGCACAAAGCAGGCGAAGAGGCAGGTTTCCGGTACCAAATGAGGACAGAGATAAATAAACAAAACGTTTTAACTCCTTTGATTGTAACCAAAAACCTCTGGAACGATTGAGATTCTAGCATATAAAATCTGTATAAATATACATTTTGTAGAAGGAAACCTGGCTGGACCTTTTTGGTCGATTGTAATAGAGGCTATCTTCTTTTTGAATTAATACAAAGCAATCTGAAGAATCCTGATTCCGTCATGACTGTGCTATGAGTTTGTTCTCTTTGTTATTCATATTCAATTTTATTTCGCTTATATACATCTGATGAATGTTGCATTGCAATTTAGTAAAACTTCTACTGTGGTGGTTAAATTCTATTCATTTATATCGTTTACAGTTTTTCCTCTGTATTGGCTAACAACAAATACAAGACCT
>ML778635.1:339637-350546 GCA_009831015.1 Picea engelmannii
AGACCTCCATTGCAAAATATTACGTAGATATCACCCCTCATACAAACTGATTGCCCCCACTTCGTGTTCTAAAAATTAAATTATAAGACAGATGGTGAAAGGAAAGTTATATTTAATTGTCCATCTAGTCCAAAAAGACGATGAAAGGAAATTCAAAAATGATTGCCCTCATCTCAGCATTTAAATGGATAAATATATTTCGAAGTGGTGAAAGGAAATTCAGTAAAAAAAGGGCCAGATAACTTCATCAGGGTATTGAACAGGTTCGCTGGCAGTGAAGCAATGTCTGAGATATCTGTAAGGCTGTTATACATGAATCTCACTCTACTCTAGTAACCAATTTTCTCGAAACTGTATCTACATCCTAAGTTCAGACAGGGCTCCCCGATTAAAAACATGTAATGAACTTCTTTTGATGCAAACCAAAAGCCACAAGATCTGTTGGATTTCCTAGGACTGTCTTGATTATCCAAATGCAGACCTAAATTCAGTAAAGAGAAGGAGAAATTTGTGAAAGTGACTACAGCTGAGTATGAAACATATTTGAGTTTTGAAAAGCTTTTCACAAGTAAAAGATGAAATCTCTTTTTCCCTATGTATCCTTTTCCTAGGAACAGTTTTCGCTGGGATAAAGCCATTGACTCCATTTACCCAATACAGGCACATGGTCTATTGTTCTTCCCACCTTACAGGAAGACGGCATCCCTAGTTGAAGCCTATGTTGGAGCCGCCTTTTTCAACAGGTTTAAATATAATTTTTTAAAGTCAAATGTTGGTCTTTAAGTTATTTTTCACTTCGTGACACCTACAAAATAAAGTTTTCAGTAGTCCCGACATGCGAAATAGCGAAGGATGTTATGATTCACAAGTTACCACTTTTTATCGTTAAACGAAAGTTTTTACTTTTTGTACCTCGAAATATCGCTCTTCGAGAGTTACAAGTCGTAGGATTTACAAGCCCCGATGTGCGAGGTCGCAAAAAGTTTTAAAAATATCACCTTAGATGGAAGCCGAGAGTAAACTTCTTTAAACCTCAGTCAAGTGCTATCGGGATTTTGTGTCTCACTCTCTCCTAAAACATTACCATCATAACTCCGAAAGACAAAGTCGCAAGAATTTTACATAAGTAACCTAGGTTATTGTCAGGGATGATTAATTTTGACCATGGTTAAAATCTCTCGGGATTTCGCGACTCGGCATACATTCCTCCCAGAAGCTATATCTTCAAAACCCCGAGTGGCGAAGTCATGATATCACTCAAACATAATTAATTAAAACACTTAATCCGGTTTACCTTCTGGTTTAAATAAATCACATTATAATGATCTTGGGATTTCGCGACTCGGCTAGCACTCCTCCCATAAACTATACTCTCGAAACCCCGAGTTGTGAAGTTGCGATATAAATTAAAACATGATTAATTAAACACTTAATCCTAGTTACGTCCTTGCTTATCTAAATCTAATCATCGCGATCTCGGGTTTTAGAGGCTCGAAAGGTTAGAGTGAAAACTCTCGATACGACAAATGCCGAAAGGTTTATTAAAGTTTAAGTAAGCTTAATAAAAAAAGACTAAGCCAGCTTAATTAGTGTTCAATACAAATAATAGTATGCACAGTCTACAAGGTAATTTTAAATTTTCCTTGAGCCAACATGTGTCACGAACCGTCGAAATTTATGGCATTAATTGGAAATGAGGCGAAATGGCAATGATAGGGTCTTTATTGCTAAATCTGTCTCTAAATATGATTTGACCGTAATGTTCATAAAGACACCAAATTTTTTAAATGATTGAAGATATAGATCTTTTTACTTTTTGTTCTATTCACAAAGCTCATTTCTATCCCGCGTAGATAAGTTTTTTCAGCAAACTGATCTCTGTATGTATACGCATTTTTATTACAGGAGAGATAAGTCACAATCTTCTGTCATGGCCCCGCGAAGAGCATCCAAGGCAAGTGCTGAGATTTTGGAACAAGGCTCCGATAATGTTTTGGATACTTCACCTCAAAGCATTGATTTTGTACGAACTTGGTCATACATCCCAGAGGTTTTGCAATCAAATTTGGTGAACTGCTTGGATGATTCTAATGAAAACTAGAAAGACAACTTGACTACCAAATACAAGATCGTCGTCCAGGCAGAGATGCACGAAGCAGCGGCCAGGCCACGTCTTCTGCCTTACTATGACATGATCTGATGGGCGCTAGATCATGTAGACATCCCTACCAAAACCATCATCAGTGAGCAGAAGGTCATTGTTGGGACCTTTAGACTAGAAAAATTATAGACGATGTACAAGTTACCACCCACGTCGAACTTCACATACAATGCAGAGTTTCTAGAGGGTTTTAAACAGAAGGAATGCAAGCAATACGCAAAAAGATTATCTGATTTGATCAAGGATTGGGTCTCACATCCAGTGAAGTTCAGAGCAGATAGCAACGGAGTTTATTCCATATCTTCTTTAGAACCATAGTTCAAATACATAGCGATGATGACCTATAGATTGTACAGGAGGGAAGACACCACACATTTCTTCCTCCCATGGGTGCCTCTGATACATACAGTAGAAGAAGGTTGTTCTTTCGACTGGGCCAAACTGTTGTCAGATAGTCTAACCAGTCAGATTACAAAATATCGGACGAAGAGGGAAAGTGGGAGAGACGCCTCATTTTTTATGTCTGCATACATCATGGATGCCATCTGTTCCATGACACCTTTTCCCTTAATGAGTTGGAGCTGGGCTCCATCGGAGACTGAGCCTATCCATGTCTATCATTCTAAGATTTGGGAGGATAAGGCTTCAGATTTTATATATGAAATCTTCAATTGGGTAATGGTACCGATGCATGTTTCCATCTTTGGTAATCCACCGCCCTAGATCTCATATAGCATTACGACCAATGTGAGCAGGGCGGCCGACTGGTACGTGGAGGAAGAGTTTTCATACCTCAGGTTTTTCTGCGCTTCTATCCCTCCACATGCTCTATCATTATTTATACCCGATAGCTTGGCCTGTCGCGAGATCACCATGCAAACCATGATTGGTGGCATAAGTAAAGAGCTGAAGGGGTTTTCAAAGAAGGTATGGCCACCTTTCCCCATTCATTTAAACACCTATTCTTTATTAGATTTCGGGTATGCAAAGGCCAAGGCAGCAACCTTAGAAGATATAAAATTAGTCAATATTGAATTCAAGAAACACAACCCACAGAGGGTCGTGAGTAATCACTTAGCTAGTTGTGGCGTTAAAAGGTTTGAGCACGAGAATTCGCCTCATGATGATATTTTCCGAGGCACGAGATTGTATGCCGAGGTTTTGGCTCGGATACAAGCCCTATCGCCCAAAGAGAGGGCTGATGTTTTCAAGTTCCAAGAACATAGGCGAAGCTACCTTCCCCCAGTATTACGGGGCAAGAATCCAACAACCGTAGAGGTGCAGAAAACAAAGGCCGAAGGCTCCAAAGATTCAGCACCCAACCAAGAAGAACAATAGGATAAAGAAGAGAAAGCTAGGGGCCCAAAACAGGAAGTCGAGGCTTCCGATCCTCCAAGCAAGCCAACTTCATTCGTTACTCCAGGGAAATCATCTAAACAGGTCAGTAATCCCATTGTTTATGTTACTCCCCTGCAATCGACAAAAGGAATACCAGATGCAGGTTGGATTTTTGGTGAAGAATTAGCACCCATATCAGTGGAAGAGCTACCTCATAATGAATTATTCTTCGATAAGAAAAGAAAGGTTGTCGTGAGACAAGAACTCTACCAAGAGGCAGGTACTGTATCCAATAAATTTAAAATTATAACCGATGGAAGAACCATGAAGAAAGAAGAATTTGCAACCCAAATAGCAGGAACATTGGGTGCTTTCGCTACGACAAACCAATATTCAGTTGGACCTTAAAAGATCAGCTGAAGCGAAAAAATCGTCTAATCAAGACATTAGAGGAGAAACTAGATACAGCAGAGGCTGCTGCCAAATATCAGGCGAATGCAACTTTGGAACAAGTTAGAATAGATGATCAAAATGAAATCGAGCGGCTCAAAGCTGATCTTGAATAGTCACAGTTGATGGTTCAGAAAAGTCAGATACATATAGTCTAGCAAGGAGAATTGATAGAGCAGCTTCGGGCCAAATTAGAGTTAGCTAAAAGCCAGGTAATCGATATCGGGATATTTCAATCCCAAGCAATAGAAATCAGAAAAAGGTTATCTGCGGCGCAACAAGGTCTGCTTGTTAAAGTAGAAACGATTCAAAGTAGTTTCCAACTCATTGATCAGATATTGGAGAACCTCTCTCTCATAGAAAGGGGAGTCAGTGCGGCTCGGGTTACGTTCCAGGAGGCTATTATAGCCATGACGAGAAAGGAAATAAGCAGGAGTTCCAGTTTTCCCATCTCATAGAAGACCAGGGGCAATATCTTGTTGAAAGAATGGGAGCGAAATATATCTGAAGGTAGACAACAAGCTAAAGAGATAAAAAAATATTGTGAAGAAACTTTCGGTTTGTTAGATGGGATGTGGTTGGGTTCTGATGGTGAAAGTAGCATTGAGATAACGGGTTGGATCAATACAACCAAATATCTGCTAAATATCAAGGAAAGTGAAGAAAGAGAATTAGCCGAAATTTCACAAATAACCCAGACAGACATAGTTCAAATAGATAAATGGCTAATTAAACCAAGTATACTATTATGTTCTATCAGCTCCAAAGACCAGCAGGTGGAAGGAAGGTTGCTACGATTGGTGAAAGACTGTTATATTTTTTAGGCCAATAACCAAGCAGAACCTTCTAAGCTGATATCACAGTTGGTAGAGAAGTGCATTATTTGCATGGAGCAGGCGAAGAGGTAGGTTTCCGGTACCAAATGAGGATAGAGATAAAGAAACAAAACGTTTTAACTCCTTTGATTGTAATCAAAAACCTCTGGAACGATTGAGATTCCAGCATATAAAATCTGTATAAATATACATTTTGTAGAAGGAAACCTGGCTGGACCTTTTTGGTCGATTGTAATAGAGGCTATCTTCTTTTTGAATTAATACAAAGCAATCCGGAGAATCCTGATTCCATCACGACTGGGCTATGAGTTTGTTCTCTTTGTTATTCATATTCAATTTTATTTCGCTTATATACATCTAATGAATGTTGCACTACAATTTAGTAAAACTTCTACTGTGGTGGTTAAATTCTGTTCATTTATATCGTTTACAGTTTTTCCTCTGTATTGGCTAATAGCAGATACAAGACCTGTGAACCTTTAAGTGGTCATATTTTATACTTCGTTAGATTCCTTCTTAGTCTATTTTCTTCCTCTGTTTAAGGAGTGAGATTCTCCCTTGATAGGAGCCTTACTTTATAAAAAGCTAAATGTTTTTCTCATATTTCACACAGTTTTTATTTCAAATATAACACAGTTACGGAAAAAGGCCTTTGGTTTGCATTTTGTTCTTAACATTAATTTCAAAGTTCTCTTTATAAGATCAAATTGATACAGCATAAAAAACCTTCAGATTTCTTTTAAATTTTTCTGTTCCTCTATGACTGTCCCTGTTGTAAGACAACCTGATATTGAACCTAGTTTATCGGACCAAACCCATATTGCTTTAAATCTTTTTTATACTATACTTAAAACAACCACCACCTGGGTAGAACTTGAATGTTCATGGGCTGCAATCGAACGAGATATAAACATCTAGGAACAGTTGGAAGTTAGACAACGACAACCTAGAAATTAACCCTAGCTTCCTTTCCCGAAGTTATACTCTCCTCCCTTTTTACACTTTACTAACTTTCGAATGCCTAGACACTGTACTTTTTAAAGCCTTAAGTACAGACTCTGGAACAACAGTAGGTTTGGCAGGAGATTGTGTATATTCTTGGTATTCTAAATGTATGGAGTGGAGATTCACTGGAATAATTCTTGAGAAAATGGTTTGGTAAAAAGGAACTTTGAGAAGTTATATCTCTACCATGGATAATATTGTGGGAAATATGATTGGTCTGAAATTCCCAAGTTTTTTAAGATAAGCATATTCCTACATTTCAAGTTTTCTCTCAACTAACACCACTGATGGTCTTTTGTAGAATGCCTATTTAGCAGGGTGTTACTCAACAAATTGGGGAATTATTTATTGATATATCACATTCTTGGGGCTTCTTCAATGGAGTTTGGTAGGGAGCTAATGATTATAATAGTGCATGAGGCATTCTAGTCATTTATGCATCTCACAATATAAAGTTTAAAGTTGGTTTATATGAGGATACAAATAATTATGTAGAATTCACGGCCATAGGACTTTTGATCAAATAGTATTTAGAGGGGGAAGTCAAACAACTTTAGATTTTTAGGGATTCCTCTTTGGTGATTAATTGGATGCAAGGATCATCCCAAATATAAAATGTACAATTCATGACCCTGGAAAAGTAAAATAGGCATAAAAAATATTTGGAAAAGTTACTTTGACTCATGTTTATAGGGAGAATAATGTATAATAGTATATAACCATTCATTAATATAAAGTATGTAGTATCCTTGTTTTCAAACCCCAAACTAGCGATGCATATTGTAAATATAGTATATGGCCGAGAGCCAAAGAGATGTAATATGTAAATGATGTAAATTGAATATAATGAATAAAATGTATCTCCAACTACATATGGGCATGGACATAGATTTGGGGGATAAGTATACACAAGAGAGGAAAGGGGTCCAAGGGGGAGATAATACCCATGTTTATTAAACCCAAACCATTTATTTCCAAATTATCATTACCATGAGCCTTCCATTAGTTGTTGAGTGTTATAGAGCCCAATCGTTGAATTCATATAAGAGGGTGGTTGTGAGAGTCAAATCCCATAATTATTGAGATCATGGGGGTTGAATACAATCAACTTGGGGAAGAGTGCAAGTCAAGAAAGCAAGAGAAAGAGTGGAAATTCGTTTAGGTAGGGAGACCCGAATTATTCATTCACATTTTGCATGGAGAGCTATTTTTACATGGAATTTTATGTCCAACAAAGGAGTTCAGAGTGATAAATATTGAAGGTAGGTGTTGTTGGCAAGTTTGGTAGATATTTGGAGTTAAAAATTCATGGAGATTGTGTGCATGGGAGTAATGTGTCGTTCAAATTTATTCAAGGAATCAGACATTTTTATGTTAGGTGAATTCGTGTTGCATTTGTGGAATTCCTGAGGTCCCATCAAGTAGAACTCATGTCCGACATGTGTCAGAATCCCTGGAGGGGAGTGGAAAGTCCTATGGGATTGTGAGGAGTGAAGGCAGATTCCATACCTTGGGTTGTGTAGGTTGAGGGGAAGAGAGCTTGTGGAATGAAATTAGTTGTGAGTTTTGATTGTTGAGAGGGGGACATTAGCCAATCTTAGGGACCATTTTCTCTTGTGGATTCGTAGCCACAGCTCAAGGGTGTCTTGTTGTTGAGAACTGGAATAACAAAGATACGGTTGGGAAGAACGTTCGTCCTCTATAATGGGTTGCACATTTTATAAGATAAGTTTTGTTATGTTTTGTGTTTATGCATGTATAATGATGATTTAGGTTTTGTGCAATTTACTCTAAGATGTATTTGGTTGTTATTTCTTGTTGTGAATGGAATGATGCATTCAAATCCCCGTTTATATGGTTGAATTTTGTTGTATGTTATTATGTTGTTTCTATGCATAGTTAAACAATTATGTTGGCATTTTTAAGTAGCATAGATAGTTGTATGTGTATGAATGGAATGTTGTTGGTTATTTATGCATTTGTATTTAGTATCAACATTTTTTATTGGGTTGTTTTAGCAGTGACGTGATCCAACTGGGGGTTGGGTATGTTACAGAGTGGTATTAGAGCTAATGGCTCAACACTAGACCTATATGGGCCAAGAACCAACACAAATTTGGGCAAGTGTTTTGCTACATACTTTGGTCTGAAGCGAATTTGGGGAAAAATGGTGAACTATAGCGAAAATCCTCAAATTCATGGTAAATTTTGAGTTTTAGTTGCCTTAGAAATGTATGATATGTTTAATGGTGTTAATCAACCAGGTTACTGAGTTAAATTCGACCTGCAAGGTCTAATTTGGTGTCTTAATGGAGGCCGACGGAGCTGGGAAAGTTCAATGAATCGATGGTTGAGATTCGTGGTGATAAATTTAAAAATTTCTAAGGTTTTACGGAGTTAGTAAGGTTGAGTAGATCAACAAATGAGATTCATTTCGGTGGTTGGGGAAAAGAATCATATCGATGGTTTGGATTTATTTCGGTCGTTGGAAGGTTGGAAAAAAATCGACAGATGAGATCGTTCTGAATAGAAGATCAATGGCCCAGATTCATCGGGGAATTTGGCCAAAATTTCTTAATGTCAAAATTCACCAACAAAACTCACTGATGGTCGATGGTCGGAGAGAAATAGAATTTGGTAAAGGTTTCATGAATCCAAATGGGATTTTCGATCGTCGATGGCCGATGATCGAGGATCGACGGAATTTAATGAGATTTTTCATTTGTCCAAGAAAAATCTTTGATCGTTGATGGCCAATGATCAAGCATCAACATATTTAGCGGAGAGATTTAAGTCTTCCAAGAGAAGTGGTCGGTCATCGATGAAGAAAAAGAGGATGATGATGTCAAAATCCACGTGACATGCTAGATCATCATCCACGTGTCATGCCACATCAACCAAGTTGGTGCCTTGAGATGATGTGGCATGCCACATTAGTGTCTACATATCATGACACATCAACAAAGAGAGGGTCAATCGTGAATGGTCTGGGTTCGACAGATTTTGAGAGAAGTATTGGTTTGCCAAAAGAATTATATGGTGGTCGATGGTTGATGTTCGTGCATCGAGGAGATTCATGAGTATTCTTGGTTTTCCAAGATAATTCTTCGATGGTCAATGGTCGATGATCAAGCATTGGGTAGATTCACGAGCATTTGGTTTGTAAAGAGAAACAACCAATGATCGGGCATCAAAGAGATCGATGGGAAAGTTTGGTTTACAATAAGAAATATTTGATTAGCGATCGTCGATGGAAAGAAGATCAAAAATCCATATTTCTTATGACTTGTGATCAACGAATCATATTAAAGTATTGTTAAAGAAATAAAAATAGTTAACTTTCTATAATTTTTTTCGGTTTTTTGAAGGTCATTAACTTGTAGAGTGATTTTGAGGCCCTAAATGATGTTTTCAAGAAATCAAAACCCACAAGAACAAAATGCACCAAGGTACATAGTGTCTATGTATCTTAAATAAAATAATTCAAAGAGATCTATCCAATGAGTTATTCTGAGTGAAAAAAAAGAGCTCGTATGAGAAAGTTACAACTGAAACAGTTAAGATGAAATTCTGGCACCATCTTACCTCCAGAGGGCATAACTCTTTTCTTAGAAATTGATTTGAGTCAAAGGAGTAGTATATGGAAATATTATGAACCATAGAAGACATCCATAGAGCCATATTTGAGATCTAGGTATGTAAAAATGCGTGGAAAGAGAAATAAGACACATGTAGCATGTAGGGATAAATTTTGGAAACAATCAAAACTTCTCTGGACCGTAACTTTTAGCTTGAAACTCCAATTGGGGAAAACAAATATTCATTGGAAAGGTATTGAGGAAGAGAAGAAATATATCCCTATATAATTTTAAATTGGGTGATAAGATTTTCTCAGATAGTAATAAAGTAATTTTGTAGCAGTAAGAAAGTGGAAATTGCAGCATGTAAATGTTGTAACTTTTCACTCATGACTAGAACTAAGAATGAGTACATCCGTTGGAGATATATTTCAAAGAATAACATGTTTAAGGAATCATATTCTGGATTTTTGCATTTTTTTCTTCATAAATTGATGTGAAGAATAGACTATAATCTAATTAATAAATATTTTTCAATATGCTTAATTCTAACAACAATTATTGCATGCACATTCTTGCAGAATTAGAGATACAAAAAATAGAATTTAGTTCCTATATGAGAACTAGAGATATGGATGATGCACAAGGGTCTTACATCCATGAACAAGATATCAGAGGCTTGCATGTCATCATGGGTAATTTTGATACTGATTCTAATGGGAGAAGAGACAAGCATGAGCTTGTAACTATGAGAAACTTGCAAAAAGAAGTCCAGAGCTATAGGGTTGATAATGAAAAGATAATGAAAGCTCATGAGGATATAATTCAAACCCAAAATATGTTGTAAAATCAAGTCAAAAAATATTCTGGCATGAATAAATAAGATAGTGCTAGACAAGTGGAAACATCTAGATCTCATGATAGGAGAGATGATCATGGAGTATCTCTACGATCAAGGAGTATTAACAGGAATAAACATTCCCTAGGGAACTTGACCAGAAGATAATATGCACATTCAAGGTTGATAAACATCCCAAGTATGTCTTTGGTCAAACATCAGAGAAGGAGACATGGATAAGATAACTTGCAAGGGTAGTTGAGGAAAATCAAGCCACCATCTTTTGATGGAGAGAACGAGAAAGGAGAATATGCAGATGCATGGTTGCTAGGAATGAAGAAATACTTTTAGTTGCATGACTACTAATCAAATACAGAAGACAGAATTGCAGCCTACCACCTTTAAGGAAAGGAATCTATGTGGTGGGATTGGTTGAAGTAGGTTATGCACCTTGATGAGAAGATAATTTCTTGGAAGAATTTCAAGAAATATTTTCAGCAACAGTACTTGTCAGAGCAATATTATGACAAGAAGATGCAATAGTTCTTTGAACTCAAACTTGGGAACATGAACATGGATGAATATGAGAGAAATTTATTATAAATTCTCAGGTATGTGAGCTTCATCCAGGATGATAAAGTCAAAATTAAGAGTTGTTGATTAAGGTTGGTTGTCATTGATGTCAACCCTTGAAGAAAGACCC
>ML778635.1:354601-368054 GCA_009831015.1 Picea engelmannii
TACAGGTTGATTACAGGTTGGTGCATGGTTGATGCACTTGTTTATGGTACAGGTTGATTACAGATTGGTGCATGGTTGATGCAATTGTTTATGGTATAGGTTGATTACAGGTTGGTGCATGGTTGATGCACTTGTTTATGGTACAGGTTGATTACAAGTTGATTACAAGTTGAGGTACAGGTTGATGCATGGTTCAGACTTATTGGTACAGGTTTATAACAGTATATCTCACAGTGATAGTGTGACAGTGGTTCCATCATTCTACTTCTACTTCAGGGTGGCAGGATGGGGCAAGGACAGGTGGTTGTAGCCACCTTTCGGTTGTAGCCGGAGAACATTGGGGGTTGTAGCCTCCTTCTAGTTGTAGCCAGAGATTTGGGGATTTGGAGCTTCCCTCGAGTTGTAGCCTGAGAAACTAGGAGGTTGGTGCTTCCAATGAATGTAATTCTTCAAGACATATAAGAAAAAACATTCCGTGGTTTTCTCCCAATTTGGGTTTCCACGTAAAAAACGGGTGTACTGTGCATGTGTGTGATTGTTTATTCATTACTGCTAATTATTGGATAATAATTCTACATTGATATAACATTTGAAGAAAAAGGATTATAATTACGTTATTACTGATTCACCCCCCCTCTCAGTAATCCAACAAGAGTTTCCTGAGTGGACTTCTATCCTTCTACAACGATAAAATTTAGTTTATGAGCCCAAGAATTTATAAGAATCCATAAGAAAGGCCAAATATTTGTATGAGAAAAACAGAGGAAGGACAACTTTCCAAAAGTCTTGGGATGACAAGAAGAGAGGAAATATGGATCAAAGGAAGAAAGGATTCAACACACCTTTCATAAGGAATAGTTCCAAGCATGTCATCAAGGGAAACCATCTCAAGGTGATAAAAAAATGACAGACTCATTGGGAAAGAGGCCAGGACAACAACCCATAAAGTGTTGGGGATGTAAAGGAGTTCATGTGTATAAAGATTGTCCTCACCAAGGATACAAAATGAAGACTATACATAGTATCAACCAAGAGGATACAATAGAGGACATGGGAAAAATTGTGCCAAAGATCTATGTATCCTTAGACAATAGACAAGTATACTATCAATCCCACATGATTGAAGTGGAAGGTAAGATTGATAATCAATCCATAGCTATTTTGATTGATTCTAGAGCTAGTCATAGCTATATAGATCCAAATCTAGTTGAAATATTTAAATTGAAGAAATATAAGCATAAAAAGTATTGGTTAGTTCATATAGCTACTGAAACCAAGAGAGTAAATAATGAGATTGTTAAAGAATTCCATATAAACATGAATGGGATTAACACTAGGGAAGATTTGAACATCATATCAATTGGGTCTTATGACTGCTTGATCGGTATGGATTGGATAGAAAAGAATAGTGTTGTTTTAGATTGTTATAACAAGGTTTTCACATGCCTTTATGTGGAAGAGAATTTGAGGACAATGCAAAAAACGAGACCCGAGTGGAAGGCAGTGAGCTTGATGTTGAGGAACCATCCGATAAACCTCACAGAAGATGCAAAAGAGAAAGGATAGATGAGAATTAGCATAATTTCACTGGTGATATCATGGCTTGGCACAGGGGAGGCTAGAGCACTAAGAATGAATGTCACTGAGCCTATGGTTGGGTGAAAGGATGAACACCCATAGTCAGTTAGCTGGCTACCACCTGTAATAGATAAGTAATCGCATATCATGTGTATTTAAGTAGTAACTGTGAATTAAAGTTGGATATCCTATGAATGTTGCAGGGATGGACATGTTTTCTTAATGGTTATAATGTATCCATTCAATTCTGCCTAATTGTGTATTTAAGAAATACGGAATTCTCTGGACTGTACACGTAAATGACTGAGCCCTGTGGTGGCTCAATTTAAAATAAATGAACTATGAATTTGTTTACCTTAGGCATAACCTCACATGTGCATGCCTACACTCCCAGTCATTTTGAAGGAAGGGGTCGGTCAAGCTCAGGAGAGGTAGTGCATGTGAGAATAGAGCCTCTGCGAGGCGACAAAGACCTAAAATCCTCCTTTAGTTCTAGAGTTGATAAATGAGCGCAAGAGGTGAACAGAGGATTTCTCTCAGCGTTAAGTTCAAGAGAATTAACACAAAATACCTAAGTACTTAAGGAGATGACAAAGCTCAGGTAGGATAGCGAGATTTAAGTCTTGAAAGGAGAGATCCTTTCATTTGGAATACGAATGGATGAGATTAGTTCGGGAGAAGCCGAAGTTCTTCATGATCAACGGATCTAGATAAAGAATGTTTGTGTTAACCCTTAGAACCCTTTGGACTTTGCGGGTCCAACGAATCGAGCATATTTTTTGCGCAGGAGGTGAAACCCCTAAAGTCTCGAAGTTAATTTGGGTCGTAGATCTGAGGATGCCCAGGAACTATCTCAACCGTTGGATCTACGATATAGTTAGTCCGACGTTGACCACTTCAGGAGGATAGAGGTTTGGTAGCACCAAAACCCCCAAAGTCCTGAAGTCTCGAAGTTGATGCAGACCGTGGATCTAAGGATCCTTCGAGATCCCTCATGACCATTTGATCGTGGGGATGCGAGTATCAACGATGAGATACTGTGGGATCCCATGTGTCGAGTGGCGGGGTTTCCAGGTGTCCCTCTCGGAGTGGCATACACTGGGATCCAAAGGAACCTTGAACGAAAGTTACGAGCCGAAGAGCCAAAGTAGATCTAAGTCATCCAAGACAAAGGGACATGTGTCGTCATATCCTGCACTTCGAAGGAAAGTCACTCTGGGAGAAAAGGGGGTGTGTTGAACAAGAACTCTCGAAGGCCAGAGAGTCAGAGTTCATATGAGACATCTGTCAGCTGAGGATAGGTGTCAGCAGATCTTCCATTTTGGAAGATAGCCACTTCGAAGGAAAGTGGGGTCACACGAGTTGATAATCCTGAAGTAAATCAGGGCCATCGAAATCCCTAAGGACATGCAACGTTGGATCGTGAACTTCAGAGGTTTTCCACTCTGAAGGATTCGTGTGGTGGTCATCTTGGTGTCTGTTGTCTTGGTGTTTGGTCATATCCTACAGTCATATGCAAGTATAGGGGGATGAAAGGACCTGAAGAACTTGGGAGAGGATGTATGCCAGCTATGAGCTCGTTTTGGAGAATGGAGATTGTGGCTGGAAATTTCTGGAAGAGCAGAATGGGATAGAGACCCAGAATGGGGGTTTTGATTCTCCTAAGAAGAGAGAAAATTTGAGTTCCCACCGTGGGTGTGTTACAATCCCGTTTTGAAGGATTTTGAATATGTGTTTGAGGAGTTGTTAGGATTTCCACCAAAGAGGGATATAGATTTATCTATTGACTTAATGTCTGGAGCTTCCCCAATAAATAATGAGCACATCAGAGATAAAATCTCTGCAAATGAAAATAGAGGATTTATTAAATAAATGGTGCATATACCCAAGTGTCTCTCTTTGGGGTTCCCTAGTTCTTTTTGTCAATAAAAAATATGGAATGATGAGGTTGTGTATCGACTTTAAAGAGTTGAAAAAACTTATAGTTAAGAATAAGTATCCTTTGCCAAGGATTGATGATCTTTTTTATCAGCTGAAAGGAGCAAAGAAATTCTCCAAGATTGACTTGAGGTTAGGATATCATCAACTGAGAATAAAAGAAGAGGATACCAGCAAAACAACCTTTAGGACAAGGTATGGACACTATGAATTTATGGTGGTGTCTTTTGGGTTGACAAATGCACCGACTACATTTATGTGTTTGATGAATGCGGTGTTTAGAGATTTCTTGGACAAGTTTTTCATTGTATTCTGGGATGATATTCTTATATATTCCAAGACAGAGGAGGAGTATGAGAAACATTTTAGGATGGTACAAGTGTTAATATATCACCAATTGTATGCCAAATTGAGTAAATGTACTTTCTATCAAAAGGAGATCCATTATTCGGGTCACATTGTTTTAGAAGATGGCATAGTAGTGGATGCAGAAAAGATTGAAGCAATCAAAAGTTGGTCAGCATCAACAAACATTTTAGAGGCTATATAATTTATGGGTTTAGTTGGGTATTACAGGAGATTCATTGCAGGATTCTCCAAGATTGCACACCCAATAACATCCTTTCAAAATAAAGGAGTAAAGTTTGATTGGAATGCCAAGTGAGAAGAAACTTTCCAGCGTTTAAAGGATTTTCTAACAAGTGCACCTATTTTAAAAGTTGCAAATCCATATGAGGATTTTGTTGTGTGCACAGATGCATGTAAGGAAGGGCTTTGTGGATTCCTTATGCAAAATGGACATGTAATTTGTTATGAATCCAGAAAATTGACGGAAGATGAAATAAATTATTCCACAAATGACTTAGATTTGGAAGTCATAGTACATGCCTTAAGGATGTGGAGGTATTATGTTATGGGTATAAATTTTGAATTGAGGATGGACCATAGTGGTTTGAAATAATTTTTTGAACAACCAACACTAAATTCCAGAAAAACTAGATGGTTGGAATTTCTTAGTGAATATAATTTTGACATTAAGCACATAAAATGAAAAAAGAACAAGGTGGTTGATGCACTCATCAAAAGGGTGCATAAAATGCATGCTACATCCATTATGTATAGGACATATCTAAAAGAAAAAATTCTTGAGGCTATAACAACAAACGAGAATTATGTGCACAATAGACGTGAATTATGTGCAATTCAAAGAAATCTTACAGTAGAATTATATACAACATAAATATAAGGATTACAAGTTGGAAGAGGATGGAATCATCTTATTTCATAACACAGTTTATGTTCCCTATTCTTGGGAATTGAGAAATTTGGTTCTAAAAGAAATGCATAATGTGTCATACATTGGACATCAAGGATACTAGAAAATTGTTACAACTATATGAGGCCAACATTTTTGGCATGGTATGAAGAAATATGCCACTAATTATTTATCCAAATTCATGAACTATCAGAAGGTAAAGGTAGAGCATATACATCTAGCAGGATTATTGCATTCATTTCCCATTTCTGAATGGAAATGGGAAGGGGTTACTATCAATTTTATTACCAAATTTCCAAGGACAACAAGGCAACATGACTCCATCATGGTAGTGATGGACAAGATTAAAAAGGATGCAAATTTCATTCCTGTAAAAGTAATTCATAAGGCAGCCAATATTGCAGATATTTATATGAGAGAAATTGTTAGGCTACATGGTGTGCCTAAGTCAATAGTGTCGGATCGAGATCCCAAGTTCACTTCCAATTTTTGGAAAGAGTTTTTTAAAGGATTTGGAACCAACTTGAATTTCAGTACAACATATCGCCCAAAGTCGGATGGGCAAAAAAAAAGGAGTTATCAGATAATTGAGGATATTTTGATAGTGTATGTAATGGACAAGCGTTCTAGGTGGGAGGATTTTGATGTTTGGACAACATCGGGAAGACATTCTCTTGGATTAATAATTAATAATATAATTATTGATTATGGAATACTATATATAATAAGTAAATGATGATAATAAATAGTTATTGATTATCCAAGGGGTGCATCCTTTCATGGATGGTCACCATATGTTCTCTATATATGGAACACTCATCATTGTAAGAATATATCAATCATATCTCATATGAAGAAAAATAACATGGTATCAGAGCAAGACCGAGCTTGAATCCTTCACAGGAGGGCCTAGAAAAATGAGAGTAGAGTAAAATGTTGGGAGTGTTAAAATTATGGGGTTGTTACAATCTCTATGTACAACATATTTACTTTTTACACCTACCTAAATTATAGAAATAATTCCATAAATTATGGTGGTCAGTCATTTCTAGTAAAAATGTTTGATTACCTAAATATGAGGAATGTACTGCATATTTACTTCTACCTATATTTATGCAAAGAATAGCATGAATTATGGAGGAAAAATTTAACAAAGTCAAATACTATGTCGATGGATTATAAACAAATTAATCTTTACGGGAGGTATTCTCCAACTATTTATAAGAAAGAAGAATTAATTTAATTTTAAATTTAATTTTCAAAGAGACGTATCTTTTTGGATCAATCTAATATTACTATAAAAAGACACTTGAAATACACAACAATAGACACACAAATTTTGTCTCTCTCACACGTGGGAAGTGATCTAAGGAAGAGACCGAAGTTTATAAGAAGTTGAAATTTACAAGTTACTTAGTGATGTTCTAGAGTTTGCTAAAGTAATAGTGTATATCATTGGAAGTAATTACCACTTTCGGAAAATTGTGCTTGTCTAATTTAACACTAGAAAATAAAGATGATTAGATGAACAACATCGAGTATATGATGGATGTGTGTTGGTAGCCATATGACATTGAGTATATGGTGGATGTGTGTTGGTCATAGTAGAAGACATATCATTTGGAGGGTCACTGTATATAGTTGTGCACAAGATAAATTGATCTCCTCTAGGAGATGTTATTTGTTGTTCTTGTTTCTTGTTCTGGGAAGGTCATAGGTAATAGCCCTAAGAAGGAGCCATAATTATGGTCACAGGAGGTAGACATGGATGGAAGGACCTTCCAATAGGATATCAAGGAGAGACATTGGCAAGCATCATGCTCAGAGACAAGAAGTCTCTAGGAGCAATGTACCTCCCAGGACGAGACCATGCCAAATAACAGAGACAATTCTAGTGATCATGGATACAGCCAGTCAAGACTGACTGTAGAAAAAATATGGTGATAGATCCAATTAGAGGAAGTTTTATTACATCCATAGGGAGCATAGATTGAGTTACCGCCAGAGAATGAGGAAGCGCTACCTTCAGTATCGTAGGGAATAGAGACAAAGGAGGGGTCACCTCCAACTCTAGAGGGAGTGTCAATGTTTGAGGAAACATCATGAGACATTATCCCTGGAGGGTCCTATGTGGACTAGTAAGGGGGAATATAGAATTCATCATGATGTGCCTCAGATGGTGAGATGAAGGAACCAAGACATTAGTTTCACAAGGAAACCTCAATATGTCTTGTGAAACATTGGTTCCATGAGGGAGCCTCGATATGTCTTAGACATTAGTTTCATGAGGAAATCTCTATATGTCAAATATGGTCCAATATGACATTACCTTTCATAGGGAGACAATTGAGCCTATTGATCAAATTGGTCCCGTTGATCCTGTAGCTCTAATCAATGTTCCCATAGATATTTCAATAGGTCAAAAGAGACTTTCTTGGGCTCGTCAGACTCTCCAGGAGGAAGAAGGATATGAAACTCCTTGTGTTACCTTCCAAGTGAGAAAGATACCTCAAATATATTCGTGCTATGCAACAACTATGATCCATATCATTCATTTTGAGCCTTCCTGTTATGAGGAGGCAACTAGTCATCTAGTATGGAGAGATGTCATGATGGAGGAGTATCAGTCCATCATGAAGAATGATGTGTGGGATATTGTTCTGAGACCTGAGGGGAAGTCTGTAGTGACTTCCAAATGGATCTATAAGATCAAACACATAGTTGAGGGGAGCATCAAGAGGCACAAAAATGAGATTTGTTGCTAGAGGATTCTCTCTGGTGGAAGGAATAGATTATGAGGAGACATTTGCTCATGTTGCTTGATACACTTCTATCTGGATGATTATTTCCCCTACATCATCCATGGGTTGGCGAGTACATCAGATGGATGTGAAGACAAACTTTCTCAATGGATATATTGAGGAAGAAGTATACATCTAGCATCCAGATGGTTTCATGATACATGAGAAGGAGTCTCATGTGTGCAGGTTGAAGAAGGCCCTATATGGACTCAAGAAGGAACCTAGAGCTTGGTATGCGAGGATTGATGGACACCCGATGAGTTTGAGATTCATCAAAAGTTTTTCCAATCCTAGTCTGTACTACAATATTGTTAATGGTGAGTCCCTAATTTTGGTCCTCTATGTTGATGATTTATCCATCATCGGTATAGAGAGCCTTATTGTTGAATGCAAGTATGCGTTGGCCTCTGAGTTTGAGATGAAGGACCTTGGTATGATGCACTACTTCTTGGGACTAGAGGTGTGGCAGAGAACTGATGAGATCTTCCTAAGTCAGGGGAAGTACACAATTGATATATTGAAGAAGTTTGGGATGCTAAAATGGAAGCTTATGGCTACAACAATGGTGACAAATCTAAAGAAACTAAGTGTGTCTTCTTCTGATTCTGACGAAATTGATCTAACTCTATGCAAATAATTGATTGAATCATTATTGTATCAGGTTAACACCAGAACATATATTTGTATGTGGTGAGTACACTTAGCTAGTTTATGAGTCAATGTAGACATACACACTAGATTGTTGTGAAGCATGTGTTGAGATACCTGCAAGGCACAGTTGGACATGGTCTGAGATATACTTCCAGTATTGACATGAGATTGAAAGGATATACTGACTTTGATTGGGTAGGGAGCACAATGGAAAGGAAGAGAACCTATGGGTGTTGCTTCACTTTGGGATCTGCCATGGTTTCCTGGTGTAGAAGGAAACATACTTGTGTGTCCTTGAGCATCATAGAAGAAGAGTAAATTTCATTGAGTGTGGCAGTTCGTGAAGTAGTGTGGCTTCACAAGATCCTGCAGATTTATTTGGACATGTGTTGGATTCCACTATTATTTTGAGACATGGTGCATAGGAAGTAAGTATTGGTGCAATACATTCCTACAGATGAGCAGGTTGTTGATGTTCTTACCACCAAAATGAATCCCCTGATAACTTCAATCTTCTTTGGATCTACTACTATTCTTTCTTCAAAGATTATGTGTCTGGAGTAATAAATCTACCTATGATAAAAACAACACTTTCTTAACTTAGTATACAATTCATGTTCTCTTAGCACTTGTTTTGCTAACCTCAAGTGATCTTCATTCCTCTACTCTCAATTTGAATAAATAAGAATGTCATCTAGGAATATAATGACAAACATATCCAAGTAATTTCTAAATAATATTCATTAAGAACATGAAGGTAGTTGGTACATATTTTAGTCCAAATGGCACCACTACAAATTCATAGTGTCCATACCTAGTTTTGAAATCTATCTTATTGATGTTTTTATCCTTTATCCTTTTATGATATTAACATAACCTCATATATGTCTTCAAAAATATATTTTCTCCTCTTATTTGATCAAATAGGTCATCAATTCTTGGTAGAGGATATCAATTTCTCACAGTTACCTTGTTTAGCTATCTAAAATTAATGTGTAGCCATAAAAACATCGGTCCTTTTAGGGATTGATCATTGTTTTTAGTACAAATATAAACAAAAAAGTGTTCATCTCCTCATAAAAACTTTTTTTCCAGTTTACCAAAAAACATCCTTAGCATCATCCTGTTTTCCTTACTTACATAGTCTTCCCCTACTAGTTGTAGTAACACCTTGTTGAAACATTACAAAAAAGAAAAAATATTTTTACACCCTGAAAAATTAGAGGAGGAAAGATATCTCCTCACATAGATTTCCTTCAAAATATTCTTTGGAAGTAAAGGAAACCTCATCCAAAAGAAACACCTCCTTGGACATATCATCTTCCATAGAGTTGAGCTCTTTGTATATGTGAGAAAAGGAAGACCAATACAACTCTGAAAGGAAAGAATTTATTTGATTTAGCACAGGTTGAAGCATTACCACCTAAAGTTGAAGCTTGTCATTTTCCTAGTCTATTGCTACCTTTGAATCCTCCAATACTTGAATTTTCTTGAGATTTTTTTTTTTACAAAAAAGAGTAGTGTCCACGTCACTGGAAATACGGTTTTCATATTTGAACCACCTCCCGATGCGTATCTTACCTTAAAAAAGTGCTCACTAGAGATATATAATATGACTTCCACCCTACAGTGAGGTGAATGTCCATGGATGGCCCCATCCAAATATCCCCATTGGATACCTTCTAATAACCCATGCATAATGGGCTTCCATTGGTTGAAAAGATTTTTCTCACATCTGAATTCACCAGTTAGCTTAAAGATGAGCCCATCCACCACTTTGGTTAGTATAATGTTTTCTTGGAAAATAGTCACATTATGTGCCCACCATATGAAATATACAAAGAAAAAAGGAAGAGATCCCACGTCTTTTACCGCAAATTCATCTTTCCACAAAAAAATCCACTCTTCCAAGCTGCCCCTAAGGGCTAGTGAACTAAATTTTAAAAGAGATGAGATATTTCCCCACACCTGTTGGGAATAAGAATAATGGAAGAACAAATGAAATGAGGATTTTTCATCACTTCTACAAAGATAACATCTATTGGGACCAACACAAACTCTAACAAGACCGTTATCCCAAGTTAGGAGCTTTTGATTAAGAGCCAACAATAAAACAATATTTGACTTTAAAGGAGCTTGCATGCACCATAATGATTTCCACCGCCACTACCTCTCATCCAAAACGAATACTTATACCAAGAATTTATATCCCAAGTTATTCATATACTTTCTCTAATGTGTGTTCAATTAACAACAAAAGGACTTGTCCTCCTCTTCCTAGAGGAAAATAAAATTTGATCTAATAATCCCCACAAAACAACTCCATTCCTCCACATGGTCCTCGCTTAATCCAAAAAAATTTGTTTATTTACATTCACTGCAACCTATGAGATCCATACCCTGCACCTCCACATCCCAAACAGAGAAAATATCTTGATTGTGGATGATAGACACTATATCCTCAGATAATTTAAATAAATCTTCCACACCAGCCCACGGATACTCCCTAATTTGCACACGTTTTCCATTTATGTTATGCCACACATTCTAATCTCCAATGAGAGGAAAAGAAATAAAAAATTATTTTCAAACAATAGAACTATTGGTCATAGGATTCCTCGGCATAAGAAACCAATCTTTAATCATCATACCTGTTAAGTACTTTTAGAACATCACTATTCCCCAAAGTGTTTTGTTGTGAAGGAGTCTCCATAGGCTCTTAGCAACTAAATCTATGCTAAATTTTTTGAAATAATGTAACTGCAAAGTGTATTCTAATTATTATTTGATATATTATTCATTGGATCAATCCCCATTGTGGATTGATCATGTCAGCTACTGTAAAGGACCAAATCCCCTTTTGTGGATTGGTCATAATGTAATTGTAATAGATAGAAAGAGAATTTGGCCCCGTAATATATTAAAGAAGCCCCGAAATATAATAAAGGTGGTTATAACCACCCAAAAGAAGAAATCATCCCTACCAGTGAAAAGACACTTCCACACGTCGCAGACTTGTATAAATAAGGAGGCTAGCGCCTCACTTAGACACACACTCACTTGTTCATTGAGAGACAAGTTTCAGAGCTATAGTTGGAGAAGAGAGAGAGAGAGAGAGGCGTAACTTTGGGAGAGGACTTTCTGTACTTGTTTGAGTTATCTCTTGGCATTGTATTGGCTATCTATATTAAGGAAGTTTTGCTAGGTTTTCTACCCCATGAGGGTTTCCCAGGATAAATGATGTGTCTCTTGTGATTGTGTATTTATCAGTGATCTTATCTTATGTTGTTGTTATTCATTGAAATGCAAAGAACTATAATAATGTCTTAAATGTTAACATGGTATCAGAGTCAAGTTGAAGAGAGCATCTTTCACAAGAGAAAAGTGAAAAACGTCATTGTTGTCGTACATGCAAATTAGGATTTTTTGTTGGTGAGGTATTTCAGCCCTAAAACAATCTAGAAAAGTGTGCCCTCCCCCAAGGATCATTTTGGCACCTTCAGTGCACCTTTTCAGTGGCTAGATCTCCCGAAAAGTGAAACCCTAGTTTCACAAAGTACCAGAAGTACCAGAAAACCAGAGAACCAAAAGTACCAGAGTACCAGAGGTACCAGAAAACCAGAAGCACCAGTCCAGAAATCCGCAGATCAATTTTGGAGGGGTAAAAGTTGGATTTTCTCATATCCAAGCACACCAAGCTACTCGCCTCAGCAAAGCGCACCTCCTAGTAAATTCAGAATTTGATTTTGAACATTTTCATTTTTGGACATTTTCCCATCCTCAAGTAAAAGATGTCTGCAAGCATTAATATTGTTGACAAGCTAGAAGGTATGGAAAAATTTCGTGCCTGGAAGTATAGTCTCATTCTTGAAGAGAATGACCTATCAAGATTCGTCAAAGAAGAAGTGTCAGAGCCCGCCAATGCTGTAGAAAACACAAAGCACCAAAAGGACATAATCAAGGTAAAAAGAATCATTACAGATTCAATCAAAGACCACCTGATTCCCTATGTGTCATCAAAGAAGACTCTTAAAGAAATGTGTTATTCCCTAAACAGGCTATATGAAGGAAAGAACATAAACCAGAAGATGAATCTTAGAACTCAACTCAAGAATACAAGAATGTAGAAAGGAGAATCAATCCAAGAATACTTCTCCAGAATATCCCAATTCAAAGAAAAACTAGAAGCAATTTGAGATACTATAGATGAAGACGAACTTATAATTATGGACCTAAATGGTCTCACAAGACCTTGGGATGCATTCATCCAAACGATTTGTGCCAGAACAAAGAAACTGAAGTTTGACAGTCTATGGGAAGAATGCATCCAAGAAGAAACAAGAGTAGCTAACCAAGAGGGTTTACTAGCAAGATATGAAGATCAAGCCCTAGATACTCACACTAAAGGAGGAAGAAAGAAGTATTACTTCCAGAAAGAGACTTACAAAGAGTCTCAACCCTCAAACAAATTCAATCATAAAGAATCTCATCCAAGGAGATTTCAGAAGAAAGGACAATGAAAGGAAAGAGATTACTCATATGTACAATGCTACCATTGTGACAAGATGGGACACATTGCAAAGTTTTGTCTAGCTAGACGAGAAGATTACTAGAGGAAACAAAAGAGGCACCATGCCCATGCATTTGAAGATGAAGAGCCACCCACAAAGATGTTAAGAGAACAAATTAAAGAACATGTCTTAATCTTGTCCCTCTTAGGATCGTTAACACCTGTAGAGGACACTTGGCTCATTGATAGTGGTGCCTCCAAGCACATGACAGGACAAAGAGATATTCTCTCTTACATTTCAGACAAGAATTTTTCTCATAAAGTGACACTTGGAGATGATTATCAATATCCCATCAAGGGAGTAGGAGAATCAAACTACAAGCTTAATTCAAGAAATGCAATGAAGATGAAGGATGTACTATATGTACCAGGTTTGACAAAGAACCTACTCTCCATATCATCTTTAGAGAATAAAGGCTTCATATTTGCCTTTATATATAGAGAAGTTCTTATGTGGGCTAAAGGAGAAACCATGAAAGAAGAAATCGTCATTGGAAAAGAAGAAAGTGGCTTGTATAAGCTAAAGGGTCACTCAGAAGCTGCCATGACCCATGCCATTGAAAACCCATGTGAACTTTGGCATAGAATATTAGCTCACATTAACTACAAGGCGATACCATACATATGCAAAGTGGTCAC
>ML778635.1:376429-394320 GCA_009831015.1 Picea engelmannii
TGGTGGATTATTGACGAAGGGCCCCACTCTTGTCGTGTCACCTTCTGTGTCGTTCTCCACCTGACCGTGCGATAAGGCTCGACTCCCCCTTGTCCTCTGACATCTGTCCATCTCCCGGTGATGTGACTAAGAGCTGTGACCACAGCCTTATATCTCTCCATATTGCGATTCACGAAACTCTGACACGAGCCATAATCAACGGTCTAGATTCATTCTCAATTCAATGACTGTGATTGCATCGCGACATCACATATCATGAAATCGAGGTTCTTGAGGTCAAGTGACTTTGTCATTTCAAAGTCCCGATCCCCGATACTCCATGCAGAGGATCAACGGTCCAGATCTCATTGTCGATTCAATGGCTGCGATTGCATCGCGACATCGCATATCGCGAAATCGAGGTTCTTGAGGTCAAGTGACTTTGTCATTTCAAAGTCCCGATCCCCGATACTCCATGCAGAGGATCAACAGTCCAGATCTCATTCTCAATTCAATGGTTGCGATTGCATCGCGATATCGCATATCGTGAAATCGGGGTTCTTGATGTCAAGTTTTCTTGTCACTTCAAAGTCCCGATCCCCGATACTGACTAGAATTAACGGTCCAGATCAAAGCTTGATCTGACGGCTCAGGTTTCATCACGATTTTTCATATTGTGATTGTGCCCACTTCTCCTTGCACTTTAAAGATCATGCAGATTCTCCTTGATCCAACGGTGGTCGGACCCTGTGCTAGGATCTGACGGCTGAGATCTGTCTCCCTCTTCAACGATCAGAGATTCTTCTTATCAAGAGATTCTTTTCAAACTTTCGCTCATTCACTGCCTTCGATCATTCGCTGCCTTTGATAATTTACTGCTTTCTATCATTCACCTCTCTAAACTTGTCTTCTGTTTGCCTATCATCTTCACTGTTGCCATCAATGACAAGCATTCGCTATCTGTTGACTGAATTTTCCAATCGCTGTCTGTTAACTGAATTTTCCAACACAATGGATGTGCACAAGGGAATAACATCAAGAACCCTTTTCCGAAGAGAGACAACAAAGAAGAAGGAGTCCTAGAACTCATTCATTCAGATGTGTGTGGCCCAATGCCATCATCCTCCATTAATGGGTATGTATATTATGTATCATTTATTGATTATTGTTCTCATAAGACCTGGTTGTATCTCTTGAAATCTAAAGATGAAGTGTTTAGCAAATTCAAGGAATTTAAAGCCTTGATAGAGAATCTTTATAAAAGAAAGATCAAGATACTCAGGTTAGATAATGGAGGAGAATACACCTCAAAAGAGTTTGTGAACTTCGACAAAGATATTGGGATCAAGGGGGAACTCACTACTCCCTACAATCCTCAACAAAACGGTGTGGCTGAAAGGAAGAACAGAACGATAATGGAAGCTGTAAAGACCATGATCCATGATCAAGATCTTCCTATGTTCTTATGGGTAGAAGCAGCAATGACAGTCATGTATGTGCAAAACCAATTGTCCCATAGTGAACTTGGGTTCAATACCCTAGAAGAGATGTTCACCGGAAAGAAGCCAGAGGTAAGCCATCTCAAAATATTTGGTTGCCCAATATTTAAACATATACCGAAAGAGAAAAGAAACAAGTTGGAACCCTTAGGAATGAAGGGAATATTTGTGGGATATTGTGAGGTCTCCAAGGCCTTCAAGATCTATATACCAAGTCACCACCACATTGATATTGGCAGGTATGTGACCCTTGATGAAGATACAACGCTCAAGAAATCGAGAAAATGCCAACTTGAAGAGGTATATGAAGAGGAACCCGTAATCCCGAGAGTTGTAGAATCAGTGAGGGAGGTTCCTAGAGTTGTTGAACTAGTGAAGGAAGTCATATCTTTCCCTGATGAGGAAATTCTAGAAGATCATGACATAGTAGAGTTTCAAGAACCTCCTCAAATGATAATCTCCCATAAAAAAAAAAACATCTTGGGCTAGAGAGCTTATTCAAGATGGAGAGAAATATGGTTTTCCCGAAGGAACCACGACACATGTGAAGAGACCTAAGTCATTCTCCAGTTATATGGATTTGATGTGTGATCTCCTAGAAAATGATCCTACCTGCTTTGAAGAATCCATTCAGAAGAAAGAATGGGCATATGCCATGACAGAAGAATACCAATCCATAATAAATAACGATGTATGGGAAATAGTTCCCAGACCGAATAACAAGGATGTGGTATCATCCAAATGGCTCTTCAAAATAAAACATGTTGCTGATGGAAGTATTAAGAAGTATAAAGCAAGATTTGTAGCTCGTGGATTTTATCAAAAAGAAGGCATTGACTATGAAGAGACATTCACTCCTGTAGCCAGATACACTTCGATCAGAACCATCATAGCCCTTGCATCTAAGATGAAGTGGAAGTTACACCAGATGGACATAAAGACAACTTTCCTAAATGGTGTTATCGAAGAGGAAGTGTATATAGAGCAACCTCAAGGATTTGAAGTTGAAGACATGAAGTCTCATGTCTGTAAGTTGAAGAAAGCCTTGTACGGATTGAAGCAAGCTCCTAGAGCTTGGTATGGTCGGATAGATAGCTTTCTGACGAGCTTGGGCTTTACCAAAAGTAAAGAAGATTCTAACCTCTACTTCAAGGTCATGAACGATGAGCCAGTAATACTATTACTGTATGTGGATGACTTATTCTTAACTCTAGAAGAAAATCTCATCATTGAATGTAAGAAGAGACTCGCTTCAGAATTTGAGATGAAAGAACTTGGCCTAATGCATTATTTCTTAGTTCTTGAGGTATGGTAGAGTCCAGAGAGGATCTTCCTTAAGCAAAGGAAGTATGCAGTCGAAATCTTGAAGAGATTCGACATGTTAGAGTGCAAGCCCATGAATACACCCATGGAAATGAAGTTCAAGTTGTTGTTCGATACTTCGTTAGAATTGATTGATGCCACGCTGTATAGACAGATTATTGGATCGTTGATGTACCTGATGAACACCAGACCAGATATCTATTTTGTTGTGAACACCTTGAGTTAGTTTTTGGTAGAACCCAGACATGTTCACCTAGTGGCTGCAAAACATGTGATGAAGGTACCTTAAGGGTACATTAAATTGTGGTCTCAGTTATGATAGAGATCATGATTTCACATTGAGTGGATACACTGATTCACATTGGTAATGAAGTGTATCTGACAGAAAAAACACTTCAGGATGTTGTTTCAGTTTGGGATCAGCCATGATCTCGTGGAAAAATAGGAAACAATCCATCATTTCTCTCAACACAACGGAAGTAGAATACATTGTTACGTGTTCTTCCAGCTGCGAAGCTATATGGATTTGAAAGTTGTTGACCAGTCTATTTGACCTAGAGATGGAAGCAACCACAATCCTATGTGACAACCAGAGATGCATAAAGATGATAGAGAATCTTGTATTCCATTACAGATCAAAGCACATAGATATTCGTTATCATTACATCTATGAAATGGTGCAGAGAGGAGCCTTAAAGCTCCAATACGTTAGCACGGATGAACAGGTTGTTGATGTGTTGACCAAGCCTCTATCTTGTGTAAAGTTTGAGCACTTTCGATATAATCTTGGAATAGTCCGAAAGGACCTTCCTCGAAAGGGGGAGTAGTTGTTGTGATGAGACATCTCTTGCTTCCAACCCGATGGTTGTGACGTAAAGCAAGAAGATGTGATGAGACTAGTAATGTTCTTCCGGCTTTACAGTTGTGATGTAAAGCCAATCTAGTATCTTGCTTCCAACCTGATGGTTGTGACGTAAATCAAGAAGATGTGATGAGACTAGTACTATGCTTCCATCTTGACAATTGTGACGTAAAGCCATTCTAGTATGTTTCTTCCAACCTGATGGTTGTGACGTAAAGAAAGAAGATGTGATGACACTAGTAATGTGCTTCCGGCTTGACAGCTGTGATGTAAAGCCAGTCTAGTATATTTCTTCCAACCTGATGGTTGTGACGTAAAGCAAGAAGATGTGATGATACTAGTACTATGCTTCCAGCTTGACAGCTATGACATAAAGCCAGTATAGTATCTTGCTTCCAGCTTAAGTGCTATGACGTAAAGAAAGACGATGAGATGAGACTAGTACTGTGCTTCTAGCTTGATATATGTGACATAAAGCTAGTATAGTATCTTGCTTCCATCTTGAGTGTTGTGACGTAAAGCAAGACGTTGAGATGAGACTAGTACTATGCTTCCATCTTGAGTGTTGTGACATAAATAAATACGTTGAGATGAGACTAGTACTATGCTTCCATCTTGAGAAGTTGTGACATAAAGCCAGCCTAGTATCTTGCTTCCAGCTTGATTGTTGTGATGTAAAGAAAGACGAGTACTGAGATTCCATCTTAACAGTTGTGACGTAAATCCAGTCATGTATTATGATGAGCCAACCTCATGCTGTGATGATGATGTATTATTTTTATACTAATACATATTGATGCAGATGATGATTGCATTCCCTTGAGAATGATGATGTTGCTGATGAAGAAAACTTTCAATGATTTATAGATATGCCAGTCGGTGTTCCAAGATGATATTGATGATGTTGTCCTCCTGATTTTTTTGATGATAAATGCCTCTCTCTCATCTAATGTTGTTGAAGAATACCCTTCTTTTTAGGGGGGAGTGTTGAAATAATGTAACTGCAAAGTGTATTCTAATTATTATTTGATATATTATTCATTGGATCAATCTCCATTGTGGATTGATCATGTCGTCTACTGTAAAGGAACAAATCCCCTTTTGTGGATTGGTCATAATGTAATTGTAATAGGCAGAAAGAGAAGTCGGCCCCAAAATATATTAAAGAAGCCTTGAAATATAATAAAGGTGGTTATAACCACCCAGAAGAAGAATTTGGCCCTGCCAGTGAAAATACACTTCCACACGTGCCAGACTTGTATAAATAAGGAGGCTAGTGCCTCACTTAGACACACACTCACTTGTTCATTGAGAGACAAGTTTCGGAGATGCAGTTGGAGAAGAGAGAGAAAGAGAGGCGCATCTTTGGGAGAGGACTTTCTGTACTTTTTTGAGTTATCTCTTGGCATTGTATTGGCTATCTATATTAAGGAAGTTTTTCTTGGTTTTCTGCCCCATAAGGGTTTCCCAGGATAAATGATGTGTCTCTTATGATTGTGTATTTCTTAGTGATATCATCTTATGCTGTTGTTATTCATTGAAATGAAAAGAACTATAATAATGGCTTAAACATTAACAAAAACTAAAAATATTATTTATCCCCCCAACCCCCTATCTCCTTCAGAATTGTGATGTGTGTCCACTTTATGAGAGGAATTCCTTCGAATTCATTTTTTCCTAACCAAAGAAACTCGAAGTAGGCCTTCCTGTTTCTAGATAAAATTCCTTTGGGGATTTTTGCAATTGATGCCCAATACACATGAATGCTAATGAGCACCAAATTTAGAAGTACTAGAATTCCTCCTCTTGAAAACCATTGATGGACCCAAAGGGATATTCTCTCTTTAATTTTCTTGAAAAGTCATATCCAATTATCTATTGAATAGGCATTTGTCTTGAGCTCAAAACATAGATACTTAATCCCTTCTTCAATACTTTTGTGAGAAAAGGGGAGAAAGAAATCCAATTGACCTATATCCTTGTCTCACAAAGATCTCAATACCAAATTTGACTTTTTAATATTAATTTTAAATCTTGAAGTTGAACATAACAGAACAAATCCAAAATCTATCTAAGATTTTGGAATTCCTGCATAGATCTTGCACCAAATACCATTGCATCATCAAAAAAAAGAAAATGAGTTAAAAAATTAGTTGGAGAAATTTTAATTCCTTTCAAGATCCCTCTCCTCCTTTCATTCACAATTATCTTGATTAAACTATGAAAAACAATAATAAAAAGGAAAGGAGACAAGGGGGCATCCTTTTTGAAACCCCCTTGATGAGAAAAAGAATGGAGAAGGAGAGCCATTTATAAGAACAACAAAGGATTCGAATTCAATACACCCCATCATCCAATTGAAAATAGCCAAGTTAATCCTCAATTAGATCAGCGCAAGCCTTGGAAACACCCAACTTATATTATCATAAGATTTAGATAGATCTAATTTCGGAATAATAGATGAAATCTTTTGGGATTTGATGGAGTGCATGGCTTCTTGGGCTAGCGCCACTACATCATGAATTTGTCTCTTATAGAGGAACCTAAATTTCTCTTCTAAAATGATATCACTTAGTATTGGCTTGATCTTATTATCTATAATCTTGGAGATAAGCTTATAGATCATATTACAACAAGATATAGGCCTGAAATCCTCGAAGAAAATTTCATCTTTTTTCTTTTGAATTAAATCAAGAAACTTCATATTGAACAACCCAAGAATTTTTCTTGATCTCTAATATTCTTGGAGCACCTTAAATAAATCATTTTTTATCAAATCATAGAATCTAAGAAAAAATTCAACGATAAGATCATCGGGACTAGGACTTTTTCTATTTTGGAAAGACAATAGGGTTGAGAGAATTCCCCCCTCTAGAATATTCGCTTGCAATGAATCATTCATTTCCTTTGTCATTGATCTAGGGAAAAGGTAAATGACCTTTACAATATTCTTGATAGTACAGCCTTCAGACTTATTAAAGAGGCTAGAGAAGAAATTTTTACCAACCTGATCTATTTCGCGAAAGGAAGAATCTTTATTTCCATCCTAGTCATTGATTTCCCAAATACAATTTAAATTCTTATGGAAGTTCACATACCTATGGAAAAACTTGGTATGTCATCACCCTCCTTGCACAATATTGCTCTACTTTTGAGGTGTCATTTGGATTCCTCAAGGGCCAACAATTCTTGCTTATTTTTCAATAAAACTCCTAAATCATATTCTTCCTCTACTGAGAGGGTACCATCCAACCTCTCAACAAGAGAAACTTCAATCTTATATTTGACCTCTCTAAGAAGGAATTGATCTTTCAAATTGAATTCTAGAGACTAGGACTTAGAGACTTTCTTAACTCTAGAAAGGTTTTCTGCAAATTGTTGCATGTAAGAATGCTCCACATACTCTTCCAAATGAAACTAGGAGGATTCAACAAGGCTTCTATAATCCTCCTCCAAAATCCATGCCTGATTGAATTTCAACAAGGAAGGAGGCTTGGATCCTCTTTTATATATCTTCATAATAATGGGAAATTGATTAGACATAACTCTTGCCACCACCTTTGACATGAAATTCCAATGGTTCTCCAATAAATCCTATGAGAGAAGGAATCTATCCTTTTTGCGACCAAAAAAAACCTTTTCTACCTTTCTGCTAGGTTTGTGACAATTTCGGAGGCTTCAAATCTACTAAATGGTTCCTTTCAATCCAATGAGAAAAAACAAATTCCAATGGGTCTCTCCGAGGATGGGCCCCCAAAACCTCCTTGACCAAAAGATTAAAATTTAGATCACCTCCCAAAATTATACTAGAGGAAGGAAGGATACCCAATGCACTCACACCCTCCCAAAAACAACATTTTTCAGTATAGGATCTATTACCTATTGGAGAGCTACCTTATGATTTTTCACTTGGATACACCATTGTAAGCCAAAGAAGATGCAAGTAAAAATCCTTGTTGGCCATGTGGATGTGTTTGTATATGGACTCCTAGGCCTTGATGTTTGGCCATTCTTGGTCCCTCTAGTTCCCATTCTCAACTATTTTAGTCCTTGATAGGATTGGAGGCTTTGTGATGAATCTATTGGGACACATGGTTTATAGAGGCTAGGTTCTTTGTAGGGGTGATTTCACAATGTAGGGATATTTTCCCCAAGGTATTGCACACCTATGTCATTTCTCACATGGTCATGTGTCTAGAGTATGTATGCATATCTTGGCCTTGGTTCATTTATCATTCTACAGTTCTCAACATGGAAATCTCACAATTCACAAATTTCACAATTTGTTAGGCAATTCACGAATCTTGATGCAGGGGGTCTTGGGCTCAGAAATTTGATGGGACCTTAGTTTGACCGTCATGATGCATAATTGAAATGCCACGTTGAGTTTTGAAATAAGGCCAAATTGTAAGAAAAAAGCAGTTGTCGAAGGTTCACAGAGGTATGTTTATCTGTAAATGTGGCATAAAATGTAATGATCCAAATGCTTTAAATATAAAAAGAAAACATAAGTACACACCATGTACAAAATGTTAGCATGGAGAAAAACTTCAATATTGATAAGTTATACAATAAACCCTTAAACTCCTCCACATAACCAATTACATTCATAAATCACAATTCACATGTCTCCAATAATGAATACATGATCTCTATATTTACCTATTCACACATATACATAAGGCCAATTTACTATTAGTTCGACCCCATTACATATATATTTACAAATTACACGTACAGTTAGCCCAATATATGCTCCTCCTTGGGGTCATATAATATAAATTTAACCTATATATGCTCCCCTTGGATCATAACATAGGAGGGACACTCCATGACATGCAAGGATAAATTTAGTGGCATAGAGCAATGAAATCTTGTTTCGGACAAAACCTGTATCTCGAAATATTTAAGTTTGATGAGCTTCACATGGATTCAATAAAACCAACAAATAAAAAAGGGCACATGAGTTATCAAAATGGGTCACCCTATATTTTTCTTATACGAAGTAAATCAATCCTTTCCTTAAGCCTTATAGAAACATTTTTGTGGGTATAAGGTGAGCAATTATCACACTATAAAAATATATGCCACCCATCTTAGAAAATAATTAAAGAAACCACTTTTTTTTCAGCTCATCGTACACATGTATTGAATCAAGGCACAATAAAAATTAGTTCATTGTAAATTAAATCGACTTTCTCTACTAGCCATTGAGCACCAATCAAATAAGCCTTGAGTAGTTAAAAAGGAAGTAGTGGGGTCAACATCATTATATATAGCGATTATCACATCGATTAATTAAATTGTCTCTTCTACCTAGCCGTGGAAGAATCCAAGCAAATTGACACTTATGCAAGCCAGTGGTGAGCACTCAAAGCACCTATGGGGACAAAGAAATGGACTGATGGGTAATCAATTAATCAAATGTTCTCATTAATTAAAATTGGCACTCTCATCAAATTAATCATTGCATCCAATTAGTCAATTGGTGAAAAATGAATGTAGTGTTAAAGAAAATAGTTGTTGGGTTAAGTGGAGCATTGGAGGTTGGAATTCCAATATAGTTGTTGCAGATCTACCAATTGAAAATTTTCATGAATAAAAAATGGTTTTTAATATTAAAATTTTTTTTTTTTCAAGTGACTTAGTCTCTAAGATGTGGATGACAAGTCCAGAAAGTATTTTTTTAATTGGGTGAGGGAAACTAGTTGTTACAAAGAAAGATTATAAAAGGATATACCCTCTACTCAATTAGGGCGTTATCAAATTGTGAGATCATTTATGCCATCCAATAAGAAATTTTATTTTCTAGCGCATTTCTTGGGTTGATTATTCTCTTCTCTTTCTTCTTGGTTAAGAGTAAGAGTGCTTCATAGAGTAGATATTGTTTTTTTATATTATTATTTACAAGGCTATTGGATCAATCCATTGAGGGGATAAATAGTCATGTGGAAGCAACGGTCTAAACTTTATCTCATATACTCCTTTGGTGGTGTCAAGTGGTTCAAATCCAAGTGTTGGACAAATCCTTATCAGGGGTATCTTCAACAAGGAGGATATCTCATTTCACATCCACGTTGATCTAATGGTTAGATACCATCCCACTAGTGAAGCTTTCCTAGCAAGATCCAAAAGTAATACAACTATTCTAGGCTAGATTGGGGGTGATAGTCCATCAACTCCAAACCCGAATTCTAGTCCAAATTCTGTGACTAGCGTAGAAAGGGTTGTGATCACAATATGACACTCTGGAGGTAAGAGCAAGGCCTAAGTTAGCCTCACTACTTCAACCAACTTTATTTTAAAATCCAAACAATCCTTCTTTTAATTTTCCACTTTAAAAAGTACAAAACACAAAAATCATAAAATAAAATAAAAAAACAAAAAATATTTATCCTAACTCTCTCTTAAAATTCCATCTTTCATAGCTAGTGAACCCTTGGGGATTTTGTCTCTAGAGTTATCTCTACCCCAAGGCCATTTAAACGCTCTTTTGCACTATTTTGTTGCTTTATCTTACAAATCTTGATTGGTTTTATTTTATTGTTTTGCATTATTTATGTTAGTTATTTATCATTTCATATTAGTTAGCTTAAATAATTAACTTCTACCTTCACCTCTATATCACATAGGCATTAGTCTACTAATTTATGGGTGAATTTGTTGTGTTAGGGAAGCCTCCCAAAGTCCTTTAGCATAGGATTTGGGATTGAATAGGGAAGGAATTGTATCATGGTGACATTGGTAACTTTCCCTATGTGGTACCCCATCAGTGCCTCGAGGGGCCTTGACAAGGCCACTAGTTTGGTCGGTAACATTTTTTGGTATCGTTGTCGAGGAGCAAGGTCATTTGGCCCAATTCTCCAATGACACCATCTGGGTAAGTTTTCTTGTTTTGTATCTTGGTGAGATTGTTGTTTTATTGACTAATATTTAGGGATCTCATGTGGAGACTCCACTCGAACCAAACATAAACAGGTACATTCCAAGAAGCCACTCTCCAAGGTAAGAAGTAAGGTATGTATTGGAGACTCCATTGTGGTATTTTAATAGATATTTTTCATCTCCGATTTTCAATTTATCCTTACTTTGAGTTCTATGAACAAAGAAAGATGGAGGAGCTCCCTCCATGGTTAGAAAAATGTTATACTCCAATTCACTTTTCAGGTTTGAGGGTTTTTCCCCACGGTCATATATATGGGTTGGAAGATTCACCCATCTTCTATGGATATGGGGATTCAGTTGTGAAACATGTTTCTTCACTCATCATATATTGCAATAAAAATTACTTCCTTCATGAGGATGTCATGATGAGTCTTAGAGAGTCTACACATATGTGTTATTAAATCCCTAACAAAGGTGTGTTTACATATCTTGAAGAATTTTTGGAGGTGTTATGTTCAATATGGGATAGTGACTCAAAAGGTTGGGATGCCCTTAATCCAAGAAATACAGAAGTTATGTGGTGCATGAAAACTTCTAAAAGGATACCTCATAACAGATCTTAGTGTGTCATCTCAAGAGGAAAAAAATAATGAAGAGTCTCATATTATAGAGGTTGAAAAAGTTATGGTTGATACAGAAGAAGATACTTCTAACCATTTGGATAAAGATAATGAATATTCTCCTTGTTCTTCCATCAAGAATCAAGAAACTACTAGAGGATGTGCTCGTGGGAAGTACATGGATGGAGATGATATTCAAGAACCCACTATCCCTCCTCTATATGAAAGTACAATTCTGACAACCTACACTCCTTTCCAATTATTTGATATCCATAATACATCTTTAAGTGATTTGGAAGGGGGGAAATTGATGCACAATTCTTCATCGGTAGGGAGCATGATTGCACAAATATTGAAAGTATTGGGACATTTATCCAGGTTGAAAGATGCAAATGGGACACAAGCTATTATTATTTTTATGGTGATCCCATATATGACACAAAAAATGATGAATATGATATGGTAGATTTTTGGTCATATGTGCAACCAGAGTACTCCATGATACAACAACAACTATATTTACAGGTGTATAAAGGGGACTTCCACACTCACCCTACAACAAAAATTATTCAATCATGGATATCATTAATTAGTATCTCTCAAGTGTATAAATATCCATTTGAAAACAAGATTTTTAATATCGCAATGATATGAAACCCGCAACATGTTCCGTTTCAGGATTATTTCATGAAATTTCAACCTCAGAAATCGAACCATCCATCCATAGTTAACAAGTTCACGTTCTCTTGTATTTTTCATGTTTTTTCTCACCATTTGTTTGTGAATGTGACTATATACATCCAGGAAGAGAAACATCCTTTATACAAGTTCCAAATAAAGGCCCTATTTTCCTAACAATTCGATGAGTAACGATGATTAATGGTGCAATGTTTAATATAACAATGACAAGTACATCGACCATGTTGAATTATGGATCAAAGAAGCTTGTAGTACCCCCGGTGAACCATGGCTCTTCTTCGATTATCTTCTACATGATGAGGATTCCATCACAAACATGGTCCAAGCTATGAAGGAAGTTATGACGTATGCTTTTTACAGGTTTGGCATTTCATTATTTTTCTTAGAAACCAATCACAAAGGTAAGGCCCAAGGTAATGATGAATTTATGTGTTGGTTGCATTGGTTATTCGATTTTACTTAACATATTTTATTCCCTTGATTAGAGTAGGTAGGATGAATAAGATCTCTATTATGAGCATTAGTTTAGTTTAGATTTCTATTACTATTTCCTTTCAGTTTTTCTTTAGTGTTGTCATTTTGTTTCCTAGATTAAAGGCATTTTGTTTGGTTTTTTTTTTTTAGGAAGGGATAAGACCTCATGTCCTATTCCCTTCCCTAGAATTTAATAAAAAAAATTGTGAGATTATTTCAGGAATACTGGTTGAGATTCTGGGGTTCTCACATCCTCCCAAGAAGAGCATGTGTCTCACAGTTGGAGCCAATTTTTACCTACTAGAGAGGTACAATATGATTTCTACACCATTGTAAGCCAAGGATTGTGCAAGTCAAAATCCTTGTAATCCAGGTGTATGCATTTGTATATGGACTCCTAGGCCTTGACAGTTGGCCATGTCGGGTCCCTCTAGTCCCCACTCTCAATTACTTGTGTCTTAGATAGGATTGGAGGCCTTGGGATGGATCTATTAGGGCACATGGTTTACAAGATCCAGGTTCTTTGTAGGAGTGATCGCACTATGTAGGGATAGTCCACCCATGGTCTTGCATGCCTATGTCATTTCCCACATGGTTATGTGTATAGAGTTTGTATGCATCTCTTGGCCTTGGTGCATTTATCACTCTATAGTTCTCAACATGGCAGTATCAAAATTCACAACTTTCACATTTTGAAGGTAGTTCATGAATCCCGATGCACAGAGTATTAGGTCCAAAAATTCAACAAGGGGTCAATTTAATCGTCATGATGCATACTTGACATGCCACATTGAGTTTTGAAAAAAGATCGAGATGCAAGAAAAAATCAATGACCAAAGGTTCACACAAGTATGTTTATGGGTAAATTTGGCATATGAGGGCCACTTCACGACATGCAAGTATAAATTCAATGTAAATTTTCAATGAAATATCATTCTAGACAAAACCCATGTCTCGAAATCTTTCAATCTGATGAGTTTCATGTGGATTCAATAAAACCAACAAATAAAAGGGGACATGTGAGTTATGAAAGGGGGCCACCCTATGTTTTTCTTATAAGAAGTAAATTAAGCCTTTCCTTTAGCATTATTAAAAAACAATTGGGTGTAAGGTGATCTATGGTCACACTATAAAAAGAGTCGCCACCCATCTCAACGAATAATTAAAGAAGTCACTTTTTTCAGCTGGGCACACACATGTATTGAATCAAGGCACAATAAAAATCAGTTCACTATAAATTAAATCAACTTTATCTTCTAGTTGTTGAGCACCAATAAAATAAGCCATGATCAGTAAAAAAGGAAGTTGTGGGGTCAAAATCGTTGCATATAGCAGTTGGCACATCGATTGATTAAATTGACTCTTCTACCTAATCATGGAAGCATCCAAGAAAATAGACACTTATGCAAGCTAGTCATGAGTAGTCAAAGAACCCATGGAAACAAATAAATGGATCGATGGGTACTCAACTAATCAAATTAGTTCTCATTAATTAAAATTGGCACTCTCATCAAGTTAATTGTTGCATCTAATTATCTAATTGGTGAAAAATGAATGTATCGTTAAAGGAAATAGTTGTTCAGATAAGTGGAGTGTTGGAGATTGGCAGTCCAATATAGTTGTTGCACATCCACCAAGTAATTCACCCTTTCCAAGCTATACATTTCCTCATGAGCACAAAACAAGTCATCCATTGGAAATTTTTGTGAATGAAAAATGGTCTTTAATGTTAAAAATATTATTTTGTCAAGTGACTTAGTCTCCAAGATGTGGTTGACAAGTCAAGAAAGTATTTTTTCAATTGGGTGAGGGAAACTAGTCGTTACAAAGAAATATTATAAAAGGATAGACCCTCTACTCAATTAGGTTATTGTCGAATTATGAGATCACTTATGCCATCCAACAAGAACTTTTATTTTCTAATGCATTTCATGGGTTGATTATTCTATGCTCTTTCTTCTTGGATAAGAGTAAGAGTGCTTCATAGAGTAGATATTGTTTTTTTTTTTTTTTGCAGAGCCATTAGATCAATCCATCGATGGGATACATAGTCACATGGAAGGAGAGGTCTAGACTTTGTCTCATCTACTCCTTTCATGGTGTTAAGTGGTTCAAATCCAAGTTTTGGAAAAAATATTATCAGGGGTATCTTGAACAAGGAGGATATATCATTTCACATCCATGTTCATCTAATGGTTGGATACCTACCCACTAGTGGGGCTTTACTAGAAAGATCTAGATTAAATACAATTATTATAGACTAGATTGAGGGTGATAGTCCATCAACTCCAAGCCCAACTTCTAGTCCAAATTTTGCAACCAAATTAGAAAGGGTTGTGATCGCAATCCAACGATATGGCGGTAAGAGTAAGGCTAAGGTAAGCCTCACTACTTCAACCAAATTTATTTTAAAATACAAACAATCCTTTTTTTTTAATTTTTACACTTTAAAAACTTAAAAACATAAAATTTATAAAATACAAGAAACCAAAAATATTCAGTCTTACTTGTTCTTAAAATTTCATCTTTCATAGTTAGTGAACCCTTGGGGATTTTGTCTCTAGAGTTATCTCTAACCCAAGGACATTTAACCGCTCTTTTTCAATATTTTGTTTCTTTATATTATGAATATTGAGTGGATTTATTTTGATGGTCTGCATTATTTTTGTTAGTTATTTATCATTCTAGATCAGTTAACTTAACTAATTAACTCCTACCTTCACCTCTATATCACATAGGTACTAGTCAATGAATTTTTGGGTGAATGTTTTGTGTTAGGGATGCCTCCCAAAGCATTTTAGCATAGATTTAGGATTGAATAGGGAATGACTTGTGTCACAATGACACTGGGCACTTGTCCTACATGGCAACTCCTTAGAGCCTCAAGGAACCTTAACGAGGCCTCTAGATTGTTCGGTAATAGGGACCATACACATCAACCAAAATGAAAGAATAATTTAGGAAATGATCTTATAATTCAACAACAATTACAGGGAAAAAAAGGAAGAAGAGGAAACAACCCTGAACCGATGACTCCAAGATAAGATAAATCCCCCTGATAGGCCTTCTAAGTTGATGGAGAAAAAGGACTATCCTCTTAACCACATCTTAAAGGACCACGTGGTCTTATAACATGAACTCATAGTTTCCTTAATCATAACAAAATCCAACATGAAATCTTGCATGAGCCTTTTAAGGTCTTGTAATTTTGGATTTCACCAATCTCCATGGACGTTGAAGGATAGAAATATCATTGGGAAACCTTAAATTGGTCTTTTCTTGATCCAAGGGCCTGAAAAAATAGTAGACTCCTTGTCACTTCTGATGTCCTTCTTATCCTGAATCATGGCTCACAAAATAATGGATTTTCTTCCCACTTTCCCACCTGGATCATTTTCCATGAACAAGCCCCCCTATATGGCCTCCAAAGGGCCCACCTTGACCTTTGAACACATAATATAGTCATATTTAAGAAAATGATTTGAGGAATAAATAAAGGCATAATCATGGAGAGGGGTTGGGAAGAGGAATATGGGATGACTTCCAAGGGGAAGGACCCAGGTATTTGTTGGGAATTAGATCAATCCAACTCACAACGAGGTATTTTTCCTTTCCCGTCAGAGGGGACCTTTTCCTCCATGATGGAGAAATGAATGGGATAGGACAAAACCCTAGCCATGGAGGAGGGAGAGGATTAAACTAAGACTTTTAACCTACCAGTGAATGCTTCTGAATCATCCAAATGGGAAGGAGTTCTTGTAGACTCAAAATAGTTTAATTTGGGGCTAGGATGATCCAAATTTGGTATGTTCACCACCTTTTCATTCACACCCTCCTAAAACACAATTTTTTTTCTACCACATTATCAAGAAAGGAGAAAAATAAGATAGATGCTTACGACACCGGACCTGGAAATGGAAAACTTCATGGCACCCAAAACACCTAAATAGTGCCCTCATGTTGGGAATTTGTATCCATGCTTTCACGCATCCTTTTTAATGTTGGGGATTTTATACCGAGGGTTCATCCAAAGTTGTCCAAAAAAAACCCCAGAGCACTGACATATCAATCCTTGGCCAGGGATGAGGAAGGTCTCACCTGAGATGGAGAGAGGATCACAGATACCATAAGGTATTGTGATAGGGATGAATATTAAACACATAGATATCCATCATGAATGGCACTCATGTGACTCATATATGACAAATTATTAGGACCAAGAAGTAAAAAAATACACACATATCCAACCCATACATGATAGGCACATAATAGATCAGAACTATTGCATGTTTATTACTAGTGTCATTCCATCACAATAGAGGCATACATTACACTGTATATATATGTGTGTGTGTGTGTGTGTGTGTGTGTGTGTGTGTGGAAACTATATAACTTCACATATTCTATAAATGAATCCTCATAATTACAACATACTGCAAAATGTACCTTTTCTCAAGACTCAGACATATATCAAACACAAAAGTATATTCAAAAGCATTACAATATTACAATAGGATCATCGCAAGCTCGATACTAAGGACTCAATGAATCTCTTCTCAGACATCTTACTAGCCTTATTTCTAATATCACTTCTTCCTTTTATAACTTTATCTGCTCGGGAGAACTATCTCTTTCTACTATGCTCCACTCGCTCCACTGACAAAATTGTTCCTCACACTTTTAGAACATGCCTGCAATCCATGTAGTCTTTAGGAATCATGGAAATTTTAACTTCCCTGCCAAATCATCTTTTCTAGCTCCATGATCCCTTATGCTAATGGAAGTAATCATTCAAGAGGATTTATCGATGATTATTTTCTTGATCCTGGCATGTGTCTTCTTGATTTTTGGTGTGCATCAAAACTAGGACTAGTGCATGTTCAATATTTTTTTAGGCCTATTTTGCACTGTCAAAATTCAGTCTGACACACACTCTTTTTTATTCTTCGTGCATCACCTTACGCATGTGAAAAACTATGGAATGAGCGCACACAACATTGTTTGTACGCCCATGTAAAACGGAACCCAAAACTTTGGGTGTCAACAAGCCCCCACCACTATTATTCGGCTCATCCTCAAGCCAACTACTACAATTTATGAAGGTGGATAGTTTGAGTAAGATAAAATCATCATTCTGCAAAACAGTGTTTACGGTCAATCCTAAGTAAGAGAAAATCATCTATGCAGGTTGTACTTGCAACTCGACTCACATCCTAGAATGAATCAAGCATACCACATGGTGAAAGATGGAGTTGGAGTGCAAGTGGCTAGAGGATCAACCTGAAACCTTCGATGGTGTCTATGGAGTTGAATAAGGGATATGCTTAAATCCCACCATAAAACACTGACCACTAAGGAAAATTTAGGTTCCATCAAGAGAGAGTACCATTCGTTTCTTGTCTTTTTGTTCTAGAAGGACCAGACTGAGCTAGTAGCCTCGGGATTTCTACTTCGGGAGGGTTGAGGATCCATGGCGAGATGTGAGAGTAGGGAGAGTAGCCATGAGAATTGATATATGTATTGACCCAGAGCTCATTTTTGTGGGGCCTT
>ML778635.1:427204-462464 GCA_009831015.1 Picea engelmannii
GAACTTTGAAAAATTCAACATACAATGACAAATTTTATGAAAGAAAAAACAATTGTATTTTAAACCAAAAAGGAATTGAAAGAATCATGACCTTGCTATTGCACCTGCAAAGATTGTGGATATGCATTTTGTTTTTGTGAGGAATATCTACCATCCAACTTGAATTGTTTTTCATTCCCCTTGACATTCCCTATCCAAGTGAATATAGATTTGTAATCTCTTTGTGTAAACAACATCGCTATTTCCTCTTGTATCACCACCGTGGACTAGTCAACGTTCCATCAAATCCAACTTTCTCATTCATTAATATCATGGATAACTACCAATTGATAAAACAAATAAGAACAAAAACATGGCGGAAAAGGCATACTATCCAACACTTCATGTATTCACTCCAATGTTACATATTTATAGTACAATGGGTGATGCCACCTCATAGAGAGATTTTCTCTAGATCCTAAAATCATGAATGATGACTAGGCTAGGCAATCTTAACTAAATCATTAGTCATCACTTGAGGATATATTACTAATATCTTAAATGAATAATACAAATATAGGTGACAATTTAGACTTAGTGATTGCTTAAGGTAAGCCATAGGCTAACAGTGTTGGGTCCTTTCCAAACTTCTTTTGTCTTGAACACTAACTCTTACATTTTGAAGGATTTAAAGAAGAATTTTTTTTCCTATAGCACTAACAGTCCTCACTTGAAATATTGCGAAGGACCAGCATGAAAAGTTCTAACCCTGATTAGATTTCTGTATATTAGTAACTTATCTCTACTTTCATTTTTTTGTGTTGTTTTCCTTCTGATTTATAGTAGTTTGATTCCTGCTTTCTGTTTCAAAAAAAAAATTGTCTCTTCTTCATTTCTGTCTTTTATTTTTGCTAGTTTAATTTATGCATTTTACATCTGTCATAATTTTACTTCCTACCGTCTTTTAGTTGTTTGGTCAATATAGGACGTTGGATCGACTCTGCCATAGTGACACTCATGCAAAGCATTGTTATTCAATAACAATCAAGATTACATAGCTTTTATGTTGTCTCCTCTAAAGGACCCTTGAAATTGTTATATATTTCCACTGTTGTCTTGTACATAATTGGTTATCTCTCGCTCCTTCTTGCCATTTCTTCATCCATTGAGATTTCAAGAGCAAGTCTAAAATTTTATTTTCCTTAAAGTAAGCAAATCTCGGTTGAATGATTATGCATACAGTGGTAAATACCCCTCATACTTAACACTTTTTCATAAATTATTCCCAAATTTCTGGTCATCTTTCCATTAAATCCACTCACTTATCCCTGTTGCATAATCATCCTAGTTTTATCTTCTTGACTTGTTGTTCTTGGTCTGCGAAACCATGAGTTATGAGTTCTAAATCTATTGAAAAAAAAATTCCCTGTGGATTCACCAGTTGTTGACGATTAAAAATCGTCATTGAAGTTTTTCCCGCAAAGTGTTGCTAAAGCTTATTATTATAAAAGCTAAATAATACTAGTAGGTGGGACCCCCTTGTAGATTGGAGATCAGGTTTGGTCCTTATTTGATGTTTGTGCTAAGGTTCGACACTACTTACATAGTTGATGAGATCTTGTTTTTATTGGCTATGGATTGGGCTTATGAAGTAATGGTTCTTTATGTTACTATGGCCTATGCTATTCATTGATACCATTGCTATCTATTCTTGAGACACCTGCACAACAGACATGTTAGTAATAATACATAAAAGGAAATTGGAAAAAAGCAATAACGCATACAAGCAATTGGAAAGAAATGAAAAGAAATACAACAAATGCAAAGGGAAGAATTTAAACATTGTTATATACTATACTATATGCATCGATTTTTTTAATGGATTGTTGTTATCCTAGCTACTAAGTTAATAGCTATGTGATTTTGTTCTTCAGTTATATAGTTGATATGCAATGGTGATTATGTTATGGCATAAGTTGATATGGATTGTGTTATTGGTGATGGTTCGATATATGGTCACTTAATTGGATTATATAGTTGATATGTAATATGGTCAGTTGGAAATGGAAGGTATGATGTGGGTGGTGTGTTTGATGCAATTTCCAATGCATGGTTTAAATGAATTGTTGATACATTAATGGTTGGCGTGTACTATTGAATTAATTGATAGTGGGTGGAGGCAATAGGCATTTACTGCACGTCACCCTTACTCCTTTCGTTGGCCGGCACCCTAGTCGGGTTATTGTTCAACCTTGTTGTTGTGGTTATGCTCTGATTTCTTAGCAGAGAGGAACCACTCGGCCAGCTCTCATTTTAAGGTGTTTGATTACAAGTATGTCTTTTTTTGGCCATTCATAAGTCTTCTCTGGTTATTAAATTATTATTGGCTCAGGTGTATTGGTTTGTGCTTTCCTTAAGTATTGCAACTATGTAAAATTGTGATTTTGGAATGAAGCATTGATGATTCTCTCTGCAATAGTGTTCAATTCATAGTGTTATTGGTCATCCCAGGTGTTAGCAGCCATAAGGGCTCTCTGTTATTCATGTTGGTTTAGTTCGAAGGTTTTTTGTTTGGTCTTGGGTGGTCGGTTGTCCTCACATGTTTGCATCACTATATCCAGTCTCTATCTTTTATGGGTTTTAATGGTTGGAGGCACTCTGTGTCACTGCATTTGTTCACTTGAGCATTGGTTTGTTTTCACCACTAAAGGTCACGCAGTGGGTTATTTTGTTCTTTCTTGGCCATGTCTTCACTTCAACGGTGTGGTTGTTTGACTGGAGAGCCACGAGGGTTATACCCTGCATGTGTTAAGTATCATTGTTGGCCGAGTTGGAGCCTCACTCCTCTTTTATAGACCTCCTATCACATGATTTTTTACCTATCCATGAATAAGTCATGGTTCTCTTTGTGTATGCACCATTGGTCTCGGAGGTTTTCACCATTGGAAGGAGTCGACTCTAGCTTTCCCTATGTTGGTCAAACCCTTAACCCTGCAGGTCTGATGGTTGATATAGAAGACCGATGTGGGTTGTTGGGTTTACTGTTGGGTTATTGTTAGATGGTTGTGTATTGTCAACAAAACTTGGGTACAAACTCGCTCAATTGGTCATATGAAGATCATATTGGTTTGATATCTAGTCATTTCCTGTGTTATTATAATGGATAACCCTACAATGTTAATTCGGCAGTCCAAATACATAGTCGTTTTCCTTGTGTTTGATAATCCAGTATTTTTTTAATTGAGAAGGTCACAGCCTCACTTTGTGTCGATGCATGGGTATGTGTGGTTGCCACAGCATGTTGGTTCAGTTATTGATTGTTAATACGGTCCAAGTATAGGCTCAACATTGATTTGGTTGATTGGTTGATACACAGTCACTATCTTTTTGCACTAAATATTATTTGGATGTTTAGCTTGGCATTGGTCACAATTGCTTAAATGATACTCGTGCATACTGCATTTGTGTGTGTGGTGTTCCTACACCACAAATAAATGGTCATTGTAACTATGAGTTTTTTGGGGGACCAAATGGTTATTGCAACCAGGATGACTATAGAAAACCCACCCACTATATGCGTTATGATCATTTGATTGCATCATTAGGGATGAACCTGATTTTTACACAACATGGTTGATTGCAGTTTGATTAATCTGAAGCAATATTGTACTAGATTGATAGCTAGGCACGATTGGTTGAGTTAATACTGTGACTGTGTGTTTAAAATCGTAAAATGGGAATTTCACATTGTGGTGTTTTGGGTGCCTTCCCACTGTGTATGAGATGGATAATTTCAGGTCGCGCACTCACAGATAGTCATAGAGTTTTAAGAACATCTTGTTGCAATTCGATTATGAAGTCGGGCCTGATTTTGATACCTTGTTGTGTTGGATGGATAGCCCATCATTTTGATTATTTAGAGTCATGTTAAATTGAGTTTGTACAGTCACATATTTATACTTGCGTTGCTTGAATTATTGTGTGTTTCCACAACATGGCATGAGTTGGAATGGTGGTTTTTGTCTGCTTGTTTAAATAACGAGTCAAGGTTTTACAATTCAAGTCTAGATTATTGGGTTGGTTGTCCACTATAAATGTTTAACAAATATCATTTCATTTTAAATGACAAGCCCCGGTTGCAGTGACAGTATGACTTCATTGTTAATTTTGAAACATGGCTTTTCAGTGTATTTTTTTATTAAAGTAATGTGTGGGCAGTGGTTGATTCTGATGGTTAACAAAGTGGAAATGGTTACTATTATACATTTGATACTTGTTATAAGATGTAAGGTAGATAAATGAAAGGAACAGAACTCCCTTACAGATTGTGTGGAATGCATATTGTCTTGTGATGGCACTGTGTTGGACATTTAATTATGAACAGTGAACTAGTTAAATACATAGTAATTGTTATTTGGTCACAATGATCATTAGTTAGTGCATCTCCTTTTAACAGAATGAATATATGGATTACTTGATTAATTTTGTGAACAATGCCCACTCTCATTTCCCACCATTATTTCGCTTTTCTCTAATTACAACCCCATCACCTTCCCACATTCATTTTTCACTCCCTGTTCTAAAATTGGTTATAGGCAAGAAAAATTGTTTGTGAAACAGTTGGCAGTAGCAGTGTCTTGGTGAATTACAGTGATGTTTTATTTGGTTTGCAGTTGATTGTTGTTTTATTTGAGCAGTAATCGTATTTTTCCCCCCTCATCATATCATGTTTCGCTCAATACAAACCCCTCACATATCCCAGGACCCTTCATTCACCCCCTGCTCACTGATAAATAGTAAAACAATTTGTATGGATTGGATTGCATGAGTCTGATACATTGTTGAGCCAAATCTTTTTCATATTTTTAAGAGTTGTCATGTATGGTTATTTAAAAGACTATTTGCTAATCAATCATGCATGCATGAATGAGTTTTTTCATCCGAGGCAACCATGGTCGAGGAAACAGAGGGAGAGGAAATTGGAACAGGGGGCCAAGAAGGCCAAGGTTCTCCATACATTTTGATGTTGATTCACAAGATCTTGGCCAGTTGTTTCAGGACAGATTTTTCAATTGGATTTTGCAGGGAGTAGTCCAACCTAGGCCTGAAAGGCCTCCTTTCCAAGTTCTGCAAGCCCCTGGTATCCTTGTGCCTCCTCACGTCTCATTGCAACCTGAGGTTCCTGAAAATGATGGATGGCAAGAGATTTTCCACCCATGTTGGCATAGGGGCAGACCCAGGGTTCAACGCTTCAACAACGCACCAACAAAACCCTAACTACCGCCCCTTTTAGCAACACCTGCGAAGCATATGAAGTCTCACTCGAGGTAGAGGTAGGGGGGGTTGTAGGACTTAGGTGTCTACAACCAAGTTGGGACACAGATCTATGATTGAAATACTTAACAGAGCACTTAGCTAAAAATATGCATTAGATTCTGGTTCTCATTTACATCACAGACTAACCCTTATTACAGATCAGTGAAGTAACAATCAAGATCTAACACTTCCAATCACTTAGCACATAGAATTATCTCGGATTGAGCATTCATTCACATATTTAAGCATTAAGATACAACATCATATGCATTCATTATACATAGCAACAACAACACTAATCAAATAACCACATAAACAACATCGCACAAAGCACATCAAGACACGAGATATACGTGGTTCATCCCAATGTGGGGCTATGTCCACCAACTTCTTCTTCTTCTTTATTAGTCTTCAAGATCCTTACACTCATCTGCTCTTGTGCACAAAGCCACAGAGCCAACTCTGCAGTGGATAGGTGATCTGCGCATAGTGCACTTAATCCACCTTCCCCAAAATCAGTCAAGGCACAGAGCCAACTCCTTAATAGCACAAAGCCTTACTTTACACARCCATATTGTACAAAGAAACTTCCAAAACACTTGCACTTAGCTTTGAAATCCCTAACACATTCTTGCATTAAGTTTCTACTAAGAACTCCCCTTACATCGCTTAGCTACTACTTATTTGTACAATTACAACAAGGCTTGATCATAGGTAAACCCATGGGCCAACATCCCAAAACCCTAATAAAAAATCCCTAATGAACCCCTTGTTGGGTCCACAAAACAAGTGAGATCCCACAATCTCCGCTTTGCATGGGCACTCCATCTTCGTCCATCTTGTCGAAGTCCCAAAAGTGGTAAAAAAGACCAATGTTTCCTCAAAACTTGGTCGAGGGCCAATAGGCCCCCAACACTCACCTGTGACTTGTCCCGAGTCACTCAGATCTAGGCAACACTGCTTCAAAGGCCTTGATCTTAGCTCGAGCTGCCTCGACTTGCTGCTTCACCAGAGCCTCCTACTCGGTGAACTCCTGAATTACTTGTTCTATAACAAGCCCTTCCAGGCATTGTTCCACTGTCATAACCACTTATTCCAGATGTGAGCCATGTCCTTCAATCTCTTCAAATAGAGGCATGCTTCGTCCTGCACTGGCTTGAGTCTCTATGTAACCTCCAGGCTCCATGACTCTTCTTTGGATGTCGGTAACCTGCTGCTGGACTGTGCATTGTTCATGTAAACTTTTCATCCTCTTGACTCCAGTGAGTAGCTTCATCTGTTCCTGGATGATGGATGCATGTTGTTTCACCTCTTGGAGTTGTGATTCCAGTTTCCTCAGTTATGTATCTTCTACAAGGCGCTCATAGGTCTGCGCACTACATTTAATTAATTTCTTACACTCTGAGGTCAGTGACCTGATTCTTTCTACTGCATTCTGGGCAGCTTCTTCCCTCTGATCGTGCACTTCTTGCGGAGTTATAGGTACTAATTGGAGTTCTAACTCCATTATCTATGCTTGAAGTTGTTGAATGGCTTCGGCGAGCTTCCCCACTTGCATCTCAGTTGACTCTAGTTCCTCCTATGCCAAACCTGGCACAGAATGAAGTGCTTTAGTCACTTCCTCTTTGACCACAATTTTCTCTGCAAGCAACTGGTATTTTTCTTTCTACATGTTCTCTTTGTCCTCCTCGAACGTTGCCGTAATTTCATCTTTTTCCTGTTGCACAACTCGAAGTTTCTCTAAGAACTCCTCCTTTTTTTGCTGCATGGCTTCTGTAGCCTGCTCCTTTTCTTCTTGGACTCGACAAAGTCAAGCCTCTCTTACATCTGCTAATCTTCATAATTAGGTGGGCTCATCCCCCAATTATGAAATTTCCATTGAAGAAGGCACAATAGGTATTGTGCGGATCGAATGGATAGCTTGTTGTATGTCCTTGAGATCCTTCTTTATTATGTCATACAGTGTTTCTTTCTTTGCTTCATGTCTCTACAAGATATCCTCTTAAGTGTCCTCCATAGTTGCGATGATGAGATCGACATCGTCCATTGTGAGCACATTCTTCAACTGAGGCTTATTGGCTCGGGTCTTCTTTCATGTTGAGGGTTTCTGCGGGGAAACCTTCCTTTTCTTCGATTTTTTAGAATCTGTAGGGGGATCTTTTGGTGGTGTAACTTCTCCTTTGTCTTGATTTGACCCTTCTTCCCATCCTTCTTCTTGGTTCACTTCATCTCCTCCTCCTCCTATTGGTGATTCAGGCCTACTTTCCTCCGAGGCACTGTCCTCCTCATCAGTTTCTATGTTTTTCACTTCCTCATTTTTCTTCGCACTAGTCTGTCCATCATGTTCGACCCGGGTGACCAAGGGACTTCAGATGATGTCGAGGTCAGAGAGTTCTGCATCTTCCACCGGTACGAGGAAATTTGTTGGCCATTCTTTGGTGATCTCCTCCATATCTTCTTCGATCAGCTTATAATAGGACTGTAGTTCCTCCTTACTCTCATCCCTACGTGCATTGATATAAATAAAGTGTCGACCTACGCGGAACTTCAGGAGTGGTATGTACTGATGCAATGTATTCAAGGTCATTCATGGAAATTATTCAATGGCATGCTTCAGTTGTTGGTAGTAGGCATGGAAGACAGCATTCGATTGTCACTACTTAGACATGTCATTTGTATACCACAAGGTGGCAAACCTCACGACCAATGGCTCTGATGGCTCAACTTCTAGAAATGTTGCTCCTTCCGGCATCTACCAAGCGACAAATGCAATCAATATAAGTAACCAAATGAAATAAAATTCACAGCCCTAATCCTGCGCTTCGTCGTAGTCCTTCTCAATCTCATTGACGAGGTAGCTCACCCAGTTCATTTGCATTCCTTCTATGCACTTCCCTACGAGGTCTACTACAAATCTCGTGACATGTGCTAGACGGTTCTTTCTAATGAGCTTACCAGCTGTAATCTGACAATACAGGCGCACTGTGCCATCCTAGATGGAGGCTACCTTGTAGCCTTGCTTTCCCTTCTCTACATCGCCATAGTATTCCTTTATGTGTTGTGCCAGGGAGCGATCTGAGGTCTTCACTGGGTAGAACTGGTGAGGGTCTGGTCCCTGCATGCTCAGTCCTTTGATCAAGTGGATCAACGTCGGATCCACAGTGATGTGCCTATCAAGCCACAGATAGCCTCCATGATAGCACGACAAGAGGAGTTTAATGCAATCATTAACCTCCTGGTGTCAACCAAAGTGAGGGATATTCATCACGTTCAAGATCGTTGATTGTGTGAGCTCCTTTATCTATGGTTGGGAGACTATGCACGGCTTCTTCCCAGTCCTCTTCGTCAAATACCTATGCAGTGTGAGCATCACATAGTTATTTCGGTCTCTGAGGTTGAAGTCATTGTTCTTCAAAGATGGAATGTGTCCTAATTGGGGTCCAATTACGCATATCCCCTTTGGGATGTACGCAATGATCATTGTGTATTCCAAGTCACACGGGATACTGTCATGGCTAATTGTACTAGCCAAAGGTAGTATGTATTCAGGAAAGACTGAAGGGATCTGCTTCACGTTAGCCAGATCGTTGCGGTGTTTGCTTCGCTTCTCAGTCACGGTTCGGCTAGAACGATGTCTAGTCGAGGGGGATTATTGTAAGCCCCCAGTCGATGAAACCTGTATTCATATAGACATGACTCTCTCAGTCATGAGGTCTACAAGAATATCTTCCACGAATTTCTCTAACACGCTTGGTTCACCCGACATTCACACTTATAACAAAATGAATTGGATAGGTGAATGAACAAGAGAGGTAATCAAACAGATGGCGAGGTCTAGAAAGCACAACGAGATACAGTGGGTTCTTGTTTGCTCAGATATCATGGTTTTCAAAAATTGGTCCTGATGCATCGTTCGACGGGTTAAATAAGCGGGCGTCGTAACAGATTCCTCCAATGGGTAGGAATGCCTCAATCAATATGAATCAGTCTGTTAGGGCACGGTCTCAACAGTCCAACTGTGGTCTTTATGGCAATAACTGTGTTTCTAGCCGTTCTGGAGTGTCATTCTAACGATCGGGGCACCTCCAATGGTTATATGGTTTCGACGTGGAGAAGTCCCATTCTATGTGGTTCTATTATTCCAGTGAAGTTCAAGTTCTGCAAATCTGCCTCCTGCAAAGTCTTTTCTAGAACTTGTTATAGTTTTTCTAACTTGGATTTATTCTAACTAAGCTTCCTTGCCTTCTTTCCTGTGATATAATTCTCTAGATTCCTCTTTCCATTCTTATTCTTTCTGTTCTTAGCATAGTGAATTTGCATTTTTGATGTTCTTTCAAAGGGTTCAGAGATAATACCCCTTTGCTTACTAGGTCATGGGTGGACATACTTTCTTCTTGCATGGATAAGTCGTTTAAATATTAATGTTCTCTTTCAACTTTGACAACTACTTCTCTTTCATTCAGTTGCTTCGTCTCAACTTCTTGTTCTTCTAACAGTTGATCTAATCTTCTAGCTATGAGATCCCTTAGTTCTTTCTTTTTATTTTCTATGGCTTCCTCCTTTGCTTTCCTTTTGATCTGATCCTTCTCAATCCAAGTCTTTCCCAGTAAAAGTGTAAAAGGGGCATTGTTCTTAATAAATTTAATGACTTCAAATTATTGTTCAATCGATGTCTCATGAACAATCATAGGTCTATTAGTAACTCTTCCACATAGGGTTATCATTTTTCCTTTAAACAAGCCTATCCTTCCCAATGAAGGTATCATAGCATGCTTTCCCAAAGTTTCCCAAGTGATTTCTGGCATAATATTTGCATGTGTTTCTTCATCCAATACACAGTTTATGTCGAAGTCTTCTATCCTTGTAACTATGCGTTGTTTTTCTTTCAGGATCTCTGGTAAACTAATGTCCTTGTGATCATCCATTTCTTCTTTTAACTATATTAACATAGTCTCTGACTCTTTTTTTGTATGATTCTTTAACATATCCTTAGTCTCTTGACCTTCTTTATAGTTTTCTTGTCTCGTGTTCATCTTTTCAGCTTTAGCAATTATTCTTGGAAAATCCTCAACCTCATGACCAATAGCATTACAACAAAGACAAATAGGACCTATATCAGGGCAATCCTTAGCAAGATGTCATGATCTTATACAATTATAACACAGTGTCAATCCTCCCTTTCTTTTAAATGAGCCCCAGTCTTTCCTGTACTGCGCACTGGGATCACATTGCTCGACCTGCAATCTGCAAAAATTCTTTCTAGGTTCCTGCATCCACTTATTAGTCCAAAATTCTTTCTATGCATAGGAATAACATATTTTTCTCTATTTCTATCAAATTTATTCAGATCAACTCTTTCTTCTAATTGTGCCCTAACATTCAGGCTAGGACAAAATCTATCAAACAGAACTAGATTCATACTTTCGAAACAAAAATTTCCACTTATCTTACCTTTACCAGAGCACAAAGATTTAAGATCTTACCACCTTCCTTTAGATCGGGTTTCTTTCTTAGCATAGAGCTTCACAAGTCAAGTAGAATACTGCGCACTACAGCAATAGATCTACGCACAAATCTTTCTCTTCTCTTCAGTTCCCAGTAATCACAATTTCAGCCCCGACAATAGAACCATTTGTTGGCACAGGGGCAGACCCAAGGTTCAATGCTTCAACAATGCACCAAAAAAACCCTAACTACCGGCCCTTTCGGAAACACCTGTGAAGAAGATGAAGTCTCACCTGAGGTAGAGGCAGGGGGGTTGTAGGACTCAGGTGTCTACAACCAAGATGGGACACAGATCTGTGATTACAATACTTAAGATATCACTTAGCTAACAATATGTTTTATATTATGGTTCTCATTTACATCACAAACTAACCCTTATTACAGATCAGTGTAGTAACAATCAAGATCTAACACTTCCAATCACTTAGCACATAGCATTAGCTCAGATCTAGAATTCATTCACATATTTAAGCACTAAGCTACAACATTATATGCATTCATTATACATAACAACAACGACACTAAGAAAATAACCACATAACAAACATCACACAAAGCACATCAAGACACAGGATATACGTGGTTCACCCCAGTGTGGGGCTACGTCCACCAACTTCTTCTTCTTCTTTATTAGTCTTCAAGCTCCTTACACACATCTTCTCCTATGCACAAACCCACAGAGACAACTCCATAGTGGACAGGTGATCTGCGCACAACACACTAGATCCACCTTCCCCAAAATCAGGTCAAGGCACAGAGTCAACTCCTTAATAGCACAAAGCCTTAGTTTACACAGCCATATTGCACAAAGCAACTTCCAAAACACTTGCACTTATCTCAGCAAGCCCGAACACATTATTGCACTAAGATTCTACTAATAACTCCCCTTACATCGCTTAGCTACTACTTATTTATACAATTACAACAAGGCCTGATCATGGGTAAACACATGAGCCGACATCCCAAAACCCTAATACAAAATCCCTAATGAACCCTTTTTTGGGTCCACAAAACAAGTGAGATCCCGCAATCTCCACTTTAGCTAGGTGCTCCATCTTCGTCCAGCCTGTCAAAGTCCCAAAAGTGGTCAAACAAGACCAATGTTTCCTCAAAAATTGATCAAGGACCAACAACCTGGCAGTCTCCCAACATTGTGGCTGGCCCAATTTGTCCTTCCCTGCTCCTCCACCTAACAACCAGATTGTCCAAGTTGCTCCCCACTCACTAGTGAAATCCTCCCATGCTAGCAAGAGATTGAAAACTGAGGCCCACCATTCCCTTAACAAAGGAAAAGCCATTGTTGCCCCTTCCTCACCCTCCAATGGCTCTGACAAATCTGTGTCTTCACTGATGCATTTGAGGGACGATTGTTCCCACGTGATCAGTGAGATTCAGGAAAATCAAAGGGTGACAGCAACAATCAAGGAAAGATTGCATCGCAGAGTAGGAAATATGGCTTTTGAGTTTTTATTTTATCTATTGTTGATGACAGTTGACTTCATGAAAATTTGGACATCATGTTTTATTTTTGGTTACATGAGTAATATTTTTTGAAAATAATTTCAAATGTCATGAGCTAAATTGTCAAATGTGAATATGTGGATGGGAGACACAAGGAGGTGTGTTTTACTTAACTAAATAGTTATGTTATGATTGTTAGGAGCTAAATGGAGTCACAAGGGGTCCCACCTACTAGTTATTATTTATTGATGACCTTTATTATGATTATTACTTTTCCCCCTAACTAAATTTGGTTGAGACTTTTAATTAACTTAACTAATGAGTTGGTTCAACTACTTCAACCAATTCTAAATTGTTTAAAAGAAAAAGGAAAGGGAGGAACAAGGGGAGGATAGAAGGAGAAGCATATTAAGGTTTGTTCTTTGAGTTTATGTTGAGATAGTTCAGTTTTCACTCATTCATTTATTCATCACAAGCCTAATTCTCTTTTATGACAGCATGGTCTTACTATAGACAACAATATTCAGGGCTGAATCACATCATTCAAACACTTTTTTTTTCAGAGGTTTTGATCTATATTTGATAGTTTGTGTAGACTTGTCTGTTTGTGAATTAATTTTCATGACTGACAAAGGCTATTGTGCAAAGTCGAGTGGGCAGCAATCTGTGGCAAGTTGATCCATCTTTTAGAGTTTAGTTTTGGTTTTCTGTCAGAGGTCCTTTTGTATGTTCCATCGGAGATGTCTAAGTTTGACTTTGGTCCAAAATTTTTGCATGAGATTCTGTAAAGAAAATGAATATTTGGTGAATTTGAATGAAATAAAGGATTTATTTATGTCTCATCTGTCTCGATTATCATCTTGGTGACTTTACTTCTATCTTTACATTTATTTCAGCAACTAATATGTTCAGAAAATTGCATAAAAAGTAATTTCCAGTAAGCTTTTTATTGATAAAAGACTAGCCGAAGCACTCGCAATTAATACTTGTGAGTTAGGATGTTATTTTTGTTGGCTATAAACATAGGGTGATATTCCCGTCTACTTTTCTTTAGCCAAGAAAAGTTTGAAAATGCTCCTCAACATTTATTTGGCAACCATACTAGGTAGATCTTCGATATCTCTCTGGTTAATTTTTATACTCGATTTTCATCGATACATCTTTGTTTTCTAATATTGATTCTTTGACTATTTATACTTAATGGTTGTTCTTGTTGCAAGGCAGCCCAATATTGAGCCCGACCTTCAAGACCAGACCAACATTGCTTTGAATTTGTTTAATACCATCTTAGACACTGCCAACACCTGTGTTGAGCTTAACCATTCTTGGGCAACAATTGAACGAAAAACTAGTGCTCAAGAACAATTGGAAGCTAGACGTAGACAGCCCAGAAATCAGCAGTAATCTTGATTCTTTAGTTTTGGCCTTTCTTTCATGTCCTTAGATTCTCGTGCTTCTAGAAGAAGACGAGGCTTGTCACCTGAAATCAATCCTACTTCTGAAATAGGAAGAAGAAACGTTGTGTTATCTTCCCAACAAAGTATTCTAAGGAGAACTGTATATGATTCATCCAGTTCATCCTTCTTTCCCTCATCTATCATCCACGGGATGGCATCGAGTGGTGGATCTGGTGGCACTAGAAGTGCTCCATCTTCTCAATCTTCATTGTCATCAATGATTGGTAGCTTGTATAGCCACCATATCCCTGTACAATATACCACGAACCCCACCAAACTCATTAAAAAGTATGGTCTTTTTCAGTTCGAAGAAGACGCCACAACTACCCCGTGGCATGTGTCCTCTCCTCTTAACCTAGCACCTTCTACTTGTCCACTTCCAAAGTTTAAAGAGCACCTGCCTAATTTTTCAAGAAATAACATTGTAAGTACAAACGAACACCTAGTGGAATTTTCTAATGCTTGTCATAACATAGGGGCCAACAACAATGACACTTGCATGCGCTTGTTCGTCAATTCCTTGGAAGGAAAGGTTGTGGTAGACTTCTTTGACCTTCCTCCTAAGATTTTTTTCTACTTGGGAGGAGTTAATCTATTGGTTATGATCCACTTATGGGCAATCCAAAATCCCCACTGAGAAGTTAAGGTAACACAATAACGACACCTATAAGGATGGTGAAACCATCAAGTCTTTTAACTTGTGTTTCACCAAGTTATACAATCAAATCCCCGAACTTATCCACCCTCAGAAGAAATCCGCTTCCATGCATTACTACAATGCATTTCTTTCTCCCTACCATCATAGACTTGAGGAAAAATCCATTGATAATATCGGTTCCACTCTACATACTTGTTCAAAGTATGAGGAACAACTTGAAAGAACTGGTCTTCCCCAGGGAGAATCAGTTAGACAGACAAACTTGTCTGCTCTCTTACATCTAGTATAAGATATGAACAACCATATGATAGTGTTTGAGCGGAAGGGTATTGTCTCCCCTCTCACCCCTGGAGCTTCATCCTCTTCTAAACCCCCCTTTATAAATTCAGTTGAAAACAATTTTCAGCCTAAAGCTATCCTGCCTCGGAGTTGGTGTAACTTTTGCGAAGAACACCATGAGGAAGCCACATGTGAGGTAAAGAAGAGTCCCAGAGATAAGATCTTAGGATATTTAAGTCAAAAGTGAAATTTGGTCATTTTAGCCTAAAATAACTATTAATTCACTTTATGGGTGAATTGAGGGACATAAAGTGAAACTATGGAAACTTAAGTAAAGTGGGTTTTGAGTTGAGATTATTTTGGAGAGATCTCAACCATTGATTAGGGATGAGATGAGATGATCTCATCCACACATAATTTAGGTTTTCTCATGTTTCCTTAAAAGCGGCACACATGGCAAAGGGAAGCTCATTCACTCTTATGTTCACTTGAAGAGTTTGAAAGGGAGCATTGAGGAAAGGATGGTGGCATTGAGTGAGGAAATCTTGGGCACCCCCATTCATGGAGGTATCCAAGAGGATTAGACCCTCATTTATTTGTGGAGGTTGTTCTTGCTAGGAGGAGGAGGCACAGATAGCAGTGAGGACTTGCAGCGGTCAAATTGATTTGAGGACAGTTCCAGTGGAGAGCTACAACACAGATTCAGAGTTTGTTGCAAGGGTTTCTCCATCGGAGCTTCCAACAGCTAGGATGCTTCACTTTAGTGGATTGGGAAACTTGTGAGGAGGGCACATCTATACCTCTTGAAATTTTGTTACAGATTAAGTCAAGATGTTATTGTATCAGGTTCATTTGTTTATTGCAATTGTTGTATTCCACCTTCTATTCTCCCCATTTATACACTCATATTCCAAAATAGTTTTGCCTTGGGGGGGATTTATCCAGGGTCATGTTGACCAAAAATACATGTGTTCATTTTCATGTATGCTAGTGTTTGGAACGGAATTATTTCAGTTGTAAATAGATCTAGGTGAGTTACATAATTTATGGTATGCATGTTCTAACATCTTGGTGACAAAAACTACATGATAGAGCACATAAATGGCCTATGTAACCGTAACAAAAGAAAAAATAAGTTCCTGAACAATTTGTTGTTATTAAACAACAGAAAACCCTTGTTTGGCAGTTTAAACTTAGAGCCAACTTTGGGTCAAAAACAAACCTAGTTGGCATCTTGTTAGGACCTGGAAAATCTTCATGTTATCAGAGCTTGGTGGCTGATTTTTGTTGAGTTTTGGACAACATTTTGTGGATTGTTCTAGACATCTTTTGGGAAGATTTTGTGGACAACCATTGACATAGTTTAGTGTAAGATTGTTGGAAGAATTTTTTGTGGAGATTTGTAGGACAGTCGGTGGAAATTTAGTCAACATTTTTTCACACCTACTTGGTAGGAGTGAGGCTGATTTTTCATGACCTATTTTCACACCTATATTTCTAGGAGTGAGATCATTGTTCGTTTACCTATTTTCACACTGTGTTGATAGGAGTGAGGCAACGTTCATTTGTAGTTGTAGTATCAGTTTGAATGCAGTGGGAAGTGATTTCAACTTCTCATATTCGTGTGGAGGATAGGCTAGTTGGAGCTAGCAACTGGTCTTGTTGGAAGGCTAGGATTGTCTTTGTCTTAGAGGACCTCGAACTATGGGATATAGTTCAGGCACCTGTTTTTGTTCCTCCTACTACGACTCTAGTCTTGTTACCAAATTTTAGGAAGAGGAACAAAAAGGCAAAGAGGACAATGTGTGATGCAGTGAGTGATCACATCATTCCCCACTTGACTGGGAAAGACTATGCATTTGAGATGTTGGGCTATATATGCAAGCTTTACCAAAGCTCTAACCAGAACCAGAAGATGGTTCTTTATGATCGACTCAGGGGCATTTTCATGCTCAAGAATGATTTGGTTACTTCATACCTTGGCCGATACACCCAAATCAGAGATGAACATGGATCCGTTGGAGAGGTAGTGGACCTAGATTATATGGTGAGGACATCCTTAAACAGCTTCACCAAACCATCGGGTCCATTTGTTCACGGCATTGTTTCCAGAGATATCATTCCCACTTAGGAGAGGATGTGGGATGATTTTTTTTAGGATGATACTAGACTTACATCAGAGACTTCTGGACAGCAACAAATACTGCAGGGTGATGAGGATTTTTCTCTTTGGACAAAGGGAAAGAAGAAGACCGATAAGGGAGGTCAACAGGATCCCAAGTTTGGGGCCCCACCACAGGGAAAGAGAAGTGGTGGGAATAAGAGAGACATGAGCATAGTGATATGCTTTGCTTGTAGAGATATGGGTCACTATGCAGGACAACATCCCCAGAAGAAGAAGAAGCAGTAGGATGATTCAACGGTGACAACATAGGAGCTTGAGCTCGATGCACAGTTTGTGAGAGAGTGTACATTTGCTACTTCTTTGTCAATTGTCACACCATAAAACATCAGGTGGAGAGCCAGAGTTAAGGAGGACCTATTGACTCATAGTAGTGATTCAGGGGGAGCTCAGACTCAGTTTTCTTGGACACCATCATCAGGGGTGACTGGTCCACCCAGGACAACTTCAGTTTTAGAGATTCTGAGACAAAGGTTTGGTTTAGGGGCTTCAGAGAATCATAGATTGATGAGGAGGAGTAGCAGGGCACCACGGAGGCTTGAGCCTCACTTGGCTATGGAGATGGACAGATCATATTTTGGTTCCACTTCAGATGGAAGCTACTTGGCGAGAGGCCAAGTTGAGGATCTTGGTCAGATATCGAGATCATGGTACTCTTGGTGAGATACCAAGAGGGGGAGAATCTTGGTGAGATGCAAAGAGAGTGACTCTTGGTGAGATGCCAAGAGTAGTGATTGTTGGCAAGATGCCAAGAGGTATAAATCCTTGGTGGGAGACCAAGGTTGAGATCTTTGGTTTGATACCAAGATCTAGGTGATCTTGGATAGGTGGAGAGACACTTCCAAATATAGATCACGTAGATTGATGAGATATGTGTCAGAGACTACTTTCATTGATCAAGGTACAACCATACTCACTGAGTATTTTCCAGTAGACAACCATGTCCACTATAGGGATGATATTGGTGGTGAAGGGCACTTTCCTTGGTAAGAGGAAGTGTTGAGATTTGGGTACCTTGGAAAGTGGTCCCCTTGTGTTTATGAGCCTCTAAACACAAGAAGGAAATTCAAGTCAAAAGTGAAATTTGGTCATTTTAGACTAAAATGACTATTAATTCACTTTGTGGGTGAATTGAGGGACATAAAGGTAAATTATGGAAACTTAAGTAAAGTGGGTTTTGAGTTGATATTCTTTTGAAGATATCTCAACCATTGATTAGGGATGAGATGAGATTATCTCATCCACACATACTTTAGGTTTTCTCATGTTTCCTTAAGAGGGGTGCATAGGGAAAAGGGAGGCTCATTCACTCTTATGTTCACTTGAAGAGTTTGAGAGAGATCATTGAGGATAGGATGGTGGAATTGAGGAGAGGATGGTGGAATTGAGTGAGGAAATATTGGTAACCCCCATTCATGGAGGTATCTAGGAGGCTTAGACCCTCATTTATTTGTGGAGGTTGTTCTTGCTAGGAGGAGGGCGCACAACTAGCAGGGAGAACTTGCAGTGGTCATATTGATTTGAGGTTAGTTTTAGTGGATATCTAAAACATAGATTCATATTTTGGTGCAAGGGTTTCTCCATCAGAGCTTCCAGCAGCTAGGACACTTCACTTCAGTGGATTGGGCAACTTGTGAGGAGGGTGCACCTTGCTAGGGCGCATCTCTACATCTTGGACTTGCGTTGCAACTTGAGTCAAGTTGTTATTGTATCAGGTTCATTTTGTTATTGTACTTTTTGTATTCTACCTTCTATTCTCCACATTTATACACTCATATTCCAAACTGGTTTCCCCTGGGGGGGGTTTATCGACGGTCATGTTGACCAAAAATACCTATGTTCATTTTCATGTGTGCTAGTGTTTAGAATAGCATTATTTCAGATGTAAATATCTCTAGGTGTGTTACATAAATTATGGTATGCATATTCTAACATATTGGTGACAAACGCTACATTCTAGAGCACCTAAATGGCCTATGTAATCGTAACAAAACAACACAGAAGTTCATGAACAGTTTGTTGTTATAAAACAACAGCAAACCCTTGTTTGACAGTTGAAACTTAGAGACAACTTGAGGTCAAAGACAGACCTAGTTGGCAACTTGTTAGGACATGGAAAATCTTCACCTTACCCTTTCCATGGAACACGAGTAGTCTCAGTGTACTTTCTTGATTGGGCATCTTCAAACTCGAGATAGTTCCTCTTCTCTTACTTTAGGGGTTTGAATTTTCCGCACCATTATTTCTTGAGGTAGAGTATTGTTGACTTTACCTTCTTCTTCACTCATCTCTTTGCTTATATATTCTTCTTCTCTCTATTCTACTCCTATATTTCACTATCTGTTGTGTTTTCTTGATTAAAAATGCACAAGGGGGTGGTACAAAGGGGGGTAAGTCCATCTTCTTCTGAAATTTTTCGTGAGGTGACCCAAATATTTTTCTACATGCAGCTACACAATACCATCTACTATTTTCAATTAGTATTTCCCACCAATAGGGGAGCCTCCATATTCCTCTTCTTCTAGCGCACCAATGTGTTGCGCTCTAACTTCATGTCCTCTCTATGCACCACAAATATTCACTCTTTCTTCTAGTCTAATCTACACACTCCAGCAACTGTGCACACTATATTCTTCTATGAACAACACACTATTTCTCTGTGTGCCATCCTCTCCTCTTATCATCACACCATTTCTATGTGTTTCATCTTCCTCTAAGTTCGTGACACTCTGAAACAACCAAGGGGTGAGGACTTCATCACCTAGGCCCTTACTAGTATCACTAATAGTATCCCCACTAGACACCCTATCCTCTATGACACGCTTCTTTGCAGACCTATCCTCATATGTGCTCCACTCTAGCACAACATACTCTTCTTCACTACTATCTGGTGCATTCCCCTTTCTCTTCATCTTGGACATGAACCCTCGTCTCACACCCTTGGATAACTCTTTTCCACTTCTCTTTTCCTCTTTTCTTCTTATCTCAACTCTTCTTATGTACATTTTGGCTCTTTTTCTTCTCAACTCCTCTAGGTCCATTCCATTCCTCACCTCCTCTCAACAATTTTTGGATCCTCTTGGATCGATCCATTTTCTCTTTAACTTTCCCCCATATTTGCAACCCCCCCCTAAAACTAGGAGATTTTTCTTATCCATTCTATTGGAATCCATGTGCATCAACTCTTTCTCCATGAACAACATTTTTATCCAAAGTGGAATTTCTTCCAGCATCTTCTTTCTCGAACCTTTCGCATACTTTCTTTCAACCTCGCTAAAAGAGTCGGTGTAATCCATGGTGAATTATAAAATGTAGCATTATTTTACATGACCAAACCATAATTCAATAGCCCGAGTCCACTTATTATCCAACACTTCCAATTCTTAAAGATTGGCTTGATCCCAAACCATTGATTCCAACAACCACACATGAGAAATGGTAGCAATTTGCCTATTTTCCATTCAAACAATAAAAAAGGAAATTCAACAAATAAATCGCATGCATATCCATGTACATGTACCTATATTTCCATTGGTTTACATTCACCCTCAGTCCCTGGGTTTCTTGCAAGGAAAATTCGTGCTCTTTTGCAGTCAACCAGTCTTGAATCTCCTCCCGAGACGGATTCCACCTCATCTCTTTCCTTCATCATTCCCAACTAGACTTTCAAGTTCCGACAAAGAAACCATTTGTTGGGTGTTTTGATCCACACTTGCACACATCCTTATTAATGTTGTGGATTTTAGACCTAGGGTTCGTCCAAATTTCTCCAAAAAAAACCCATAGAAACGACATATCAATCCTCAACCAATGTTGAGGAAGGTCTCACTCGAGATGTAGAGAAGATCATGGAAACCATAAGGACTACTGACAAGGATGAACGATAAACAAAGGGATATCCATCGAGAATGGCACTCATGTGACTCATACCTGACAAATTATTAGGGCTATTGGATTGTCCTTTTTTGGAGAAAATTTGATCCTGTGGAAATAACAAAGTTTTGCAAAAATTATAGTGTGTTGTGGAGTAACACAACATACCATCAGAGGATCCGAGCAGCAAAAAGCGATAGAGAAGAGCGTCAACAAGGAATGCATTTTTCCGCTAGTTAGAAGGAACAACAGAAAGTGCTAGAACCTTCTAGTGGAAAGCAAGAAGATGTGGAATCAAGAAACTGTAACGGACGAATCAAGAATTCCCACGAAAATCTATAAGACAAAGGCTTATGAAATGGGACAAGGTTGATTTTATGAATGTGATCATTGTGGTTGTTGTTATTATTGTGATTGTTGATACTATTGTTGATGTTGATGTAAAAGTGCATAATTACGAGTTATATCAACCCTCATTGTGACACCGAGAATTGCATCTATAACATGTCGAGTTTTAGATTTTTTTTCCAAGGCTGTGACCAAAAAGTCATGAATTTTAGCTACATAACTTATTCTTATCTAAGATCAAACTATTGTATACTTTCTTTGGTTATCCGAGTAATGAATATATGAACAATGTTATTCGGAGACTAAAATTTGTTTTATTGTGTGTGACTGATAAGATATTTATCTGTGCAACTTCTATCTATGTTTATTTTCTTGTTTATTTGATGCTTGGGAATACTCAACAGGTTATGCATTGCAATATTATGTTCTGGTTAGGATGTCCGTGTATACTCTTTTATATTCATGTGTCTAAGTCTGGTTGGATTGTGTTCCTCCCGTCATTGAATTCTCTTAGACCTTGCTCCATTTCACATAAGTCTCGAAAACTCTTTGGGTGAGACCTCCTTCCCTTGTGGAAGGTTGAATATTCCATAGCTCAAGACTACATTGGTTCCTTTTCTGGAAAACTTCAAGAATCCTAGTCTCCAATTGTGCACCAACAAATGGTTCTATTTCGGGGACATGAGTTCTGAGTTATCTTTCGGAGGATGAAAAATCATATTTTCAAGTCGGGCATTGATAGGTGGTGGGAACAAAGGTGTGATGAGTTTATATTTCAAGAAACTGTGTTACGAAAAAATATTTTAAGGGTTTTGAGGGACGCAGTCTATTATTTTGAACCAGCCAACAATCAATATGAAATATTATAGATCCCATTTCTCGAGGACGTATTTCAGTGGATAAACTGATTTCAGGAAGCCACTGAGTTTAAAGATCGAGTAAAAATAAGTCTCCATTGGAACATTTCATAGCTAGCCACCAACCATCAATTGGATCACCTGATTTGCTATGCAGTGGATTTATGGGTCAAGAATACACTAGATGGATATATCATCGAATTTTATTTGAAGAATCATTAGTTTTTTCAAAAGAAGAAGTGGTGTTTTATGAAGGCCCCCGAGGAATACTATTGAGAGATATCCCTCTTTGGATGAATATTATATTGGTGGAGGAAGAAATGTTTCTTGTCCTGTCAGAGGAGATGGCAGCATAAAACCCATGTGCATCAAGACTGGGTGATTTAGGAAAAGTTTTCATGAGTTAGGAAGTTCTTTAAATATGGGGGGGCATCATCGTCGTGAGAAAAGTACAAGAGAGAAACACACACTAAGAAGGGTTGTTGTGATTGAGAATAATTTGAGAGAGAATATGAGAAATTTGATGAAGAGGTCATATCTTTCAAGGAAGGCGATTGACCTTGAGAGTATCCATAGGAAAGAACTAGATAAGTTGTGGGAGTTACAGATACGTGGAATACTGGACACTCATTGGTTGAAGGAAAGATTTAGGGAGACAGATGAAAGTTCTGAAGAAATATGACATGCAGAAGTTGGGATAGATGAGGGAGCTAGTCTCGGCACTAATGCAAGAAAACAAGATTCAGTCATAACCCTTGAAAGAGTTGCAGAAAACTCAGGTCTTCCTACACCGAAAGATGTTGAGTCTCATCAAGAAAATTCTACAATGATGCACAACTACATGACCCCCTCTGGTGAAATAATTCCATTCCAAAAGAAAAGGAACCATCCTTTGATCACCCCCACCCTCAACACCTTATTTAAATTTGGTAAAATCTACATTGATTCATGCAATCATTTCTATTATTTATAACAATTATAATACAATAGGTTTGAATTATACTAGTAGCATAAGTGGAGCAATTTTTTCAACTCTAATATAGCTAGTACCATCATGGTTTATATTGATAGGATCCCCCATTTCTCCGATGGGAACTCAACACACAAGTTCCCTCACCCGCTACCCATAATTCTGGAGTAAAGGGGATGAGGATGTTGAACAACAATTGTTCTTGTGTGAATCCATATGGAGATCACGCGGAACCTTAGACGCAAGTAAATTAGTAGAGTTCAAGACCACATTGAGAGGTAGAGAATTAAAATGGTATATGAATTCCATCAAGACCGGGATTCCTCAAGGTATTCCATCGGGAAATCCCTTTACCCTTGCTCAGGTCAAACAAATATTTATTGTATATTTCTACCTACCTCAATCTGAATAGAAAAACCTCTCTAAGTTACAGGAGATCAAGAAGAGAGATGGGGAGTCTGCTTGGGAGTACAACCAATGATTCAAGGATGCAATCATAAATATATAAAACCCTATTCATGAGAACCACCAATTTCAATGGTTCATTCAAGGTATTTTTCATTTGACTCGGATTCCCTTAACTCGGCAGAGACTAGCCACTTTGGGTGAAGCATTAGAACATGCAATGAAAGTTGAAGCAATGGTAGGATACCCTGGGAGCTTATGCATGATGCAACCTGTAGAGGATAATAACATTGTGCAGCTTCAAGGCCATATTTCATAACTCACAAATAAAATTCAAGAGTTAAATTTACCAAAGGTAAATCAAACACAAGTCTGGTGCATTGGTTGCTACAACAAATTTCATATGAAGATAGAGTTTCCAAGATCACATAATGGAGGGGCTATGATCCACCCTATGCCTCTACCACTAGTTGGACCATCAAACGGAGTTACGCAAGATGCAATGGAAGCACCATTCCAAGAACCTGTGCAATTCCAGGCCTTCTTGGTGTATCAAGGGAGTCAACCCAATGAGTATTGTAATATTTCCAGACACCATGGACATTTGCTAAGACATAGCCCCATTCTACAGAAATATATGTTGGTCCCAAATATGGTGTACTATGAATTATATGGGTCGACGAACCACACTACCAAGAAATGTCACACTTTAGATGCTCTTTTGGATAGACTAGACCGCTTTTCATTCAGGATTGAAGAAGCCCCTCAAGGGTTTGGAGGACATCACAGAGGTGGAGAAAAGTTTATGGGAGGAAACACTGGTGACAGAGAACCCACTCACTGCTACAACTGTGACGAATAGGACCACTTGGAAAGAGACTTCCCACATCTAAGGATACCTTGATGCGTACACTAACAAAAAAATACCCATACTACTAAGGATTTTCATGAATTGATTGCATGTTGGGAATATCATGCAAGACAACCGAGAGCCAATTTGATAAACTCATAACCTAGGCCAATCACGAGCGAAAGGTAGTCCAACATTCATGTTATAAAAAGGGGAGGTGAAAAGACTATTTCCTATGTTGAAAAACTGCATCAAGCTTATATTCAAAAGGTACTACCTAAACCCCCATATGTTCATGTGCAACAAAAATAATTTTTTCATAATGTAGTAGAATTGTTTCACCATATCTCTAATTTTCCAATACTAGATGTTGTGAATCCAAACTCTACCCCTCCCTGTCAAGTTGCGGAAAATATGACCCCACCCAAGGACCCATCATATGACTTGAACAACACTCTTACCCTATGGTTGCAACTCTTTTCTGATATCCTAATCGATGAACACCTTACACAAGAGTTGTGGAACACAATTAGCACAGCTATGGGAGTTGAGGGCACTGTAGAGGGATTTATAGTTGTTAATTTTCCCGAGATAAATGAAGGTCGAATAAGGAGATGACAGATGAGATTGGGACGTGAGTTCAGACTAAATTCCCATATTGATGGTTACGAAATTAATGATACCATGCTATATTTGGGCTCATATGTTAATATCCTACCAAAGAAAATGTGGGAAGCTATGGGAAAACCCTTGTTAGCTTATTCCCCAATCAAGTTGTGTATGGCGAACCAGTATTATGTCTATCTAGTAGAGAGGTTGTAAAATGTGGAAGTAGACCTAGATAGAGTTAATATTGTTGTATATTTTGAAGTCATTGAGATCATGGGGGGAAAGGATCCATATCTTTCCTTACTTGGAATTGACCGGGCATATTTCAATTATGTTGTAATCGATATGAAGAAGGAATCAATGACCTTCGAAGTGGATGGTTTGAAAGTGGTTCAATATTTAGATCCATACCTAGGACCATGATACAATGAACCCTCAGAAGATAACATGGAACCTGATTTCTTGGATCATCTGTATACCATGACTAAAGGTAATCATGCAGACTACATTAATCCTACCTCATATGATTCGGTTAGTTGGCAAAGTATTCAATCTGTCGGGGAAGATTCAAAGGAAACTTTTGAAAACTGGCAGCAGGGATGATACAAAATTTTCTCAAGATGATGCGCCACTATTAGAATAGCTAATTGGATTGGCACTGACATCCAATAACATCTATTCTATGAAGGTCTCTCCTATTTACGTACTTTTCTGGTCGAAATGGAAGAAAAGGTTGGGATGGAACAAAGGATTTTGACACTTGATATTGCCCTGTGATTCTCCATAGCTCGTTGGTGGACCACCCATAAGAGTAATATGCCTTCATGGGAGGATATCAAGCTTTCCCTATGGCACCAATTTATCCCTCCTTCCCAAATTAGTCAAGATAATTGCGACCAAAAACTAAAGACTCTCATTCTTACCCTCAACACATTTGATGGCTCTTCCAATCCACATGATCATGTTGCGCACTGTGTTAAAATATAGAAAACCACGAAACTTCCACGAGGGTTGTGGGTACACCATTTTATTCATTCACTAGGACCCATCCCCACAACCCGGTATATACATGAGGAAACCTGCAGGAAAACCCATTGTTGGGATGTCCTTCAACACCAATTTTAACAGGATTTCTCTTTCATAGGTAAGTCCCCGGAACTCATTTTATCATTTCAACAAATTAAATTTTTTTTACTTACAGATAAATTCAAAACTGCCTATCCCCCGTTAGTTTTCTATGTGAATAAACACCTACTATGTTCTAGCATTCACCGATCTTTTGAGCCAATAAATGCGTTGATGTGCCACCAAATAGTTTTGTTGCGCCACTACCCATTTACTTTAGTAAATTTGATACCACCTTAGATGATGCATAAGATTAAGAATACCTTAGACATATGTCCTTTCAAGAATCTAAAGGCACTAGGACTATTCAGGACACCATTTCACCTAAAGCTAGTATCTCCTACAGTAACCCTCTGAAGTTTCACAAGCATAAGAAGTATGGAGCATCCAAAAATAGCCTCTATAGGGGATAATTGAGATGAACAGACCATGACTTAAATTCAGGCCTTGTTGAAGGAGTATGAGGACCTATTCCCCACCAGCTTCTCAGAGTTGAAGAGAAATAAGGGAGATCTAGGAGAAATGAGAACCTAAAGCTTGATGTGAAACCTGTTAAGCATTGACCATACCGTATAAAACCCAGATTCAAAGAGAAATTCAGGAAAGAGATTGATCACATTCTTTCCACTCGATTGATATTCCAAATGGATGAATTTGACTAGATCATCCCTATTGTTATTTACAGTAAAAAGGGTACGGACGATATCAGGGTTTGTGTTGATTATCAGAGCTTGAACTATGTTTGTGTCCATGGCCCATTTCTGACTCCTTTCAGTGAAGAATTTTTAGATCAGGTCATGGGTAGGGAAGCATATTACTTTATCGATGGATTTTATGGATACCACCAGGGGAAGATTGCATAAGAAGATAAGAAAAACGACCTTCATGACATAGTGGGGGTTATTTTCTTACAATGTCATGCCATTTGGGCTCAAGAATTCCCCAACAGTGTTCTCTCATATCATGATTGTTGCATTTCATGACTTCATCCATAAATTTATTGAGGTATACTTGGATGATTGGATGGTATACAGTCTACTCAAAGAGCATATTGGCCTCTTGTGTCTAATGTTGGATCGATGTTTCCAGTTGCAGATTTCCCTCAATCTGAAAAAGTGCATCTTTTCCGTACCATTTGGAATCGACTTGGCCATATTTTTTGCAAGGAAGGAGTGTTGGTGGATCCTGAAAAAGTTGCATTCATCCTCAATATTCCTCCTCCTACCTCTATCAAGAAGTTTCAACTACCCTATGACATACCGGATATTACCGATGATTTATCAAGGGCTACGCAAGTATCACAACACAATTGGAACAATTACTTAACAAATATGAAGGATTTGATTGGAATTCGGTTTGTGATAAAGAATTTGACACCTTGAAGGAAAATTTGAGTACCTCCCCCATTCTTAATCTCCCCAATTGGAGCATGGAATTCCATTTGCATATCGATGTCTCCAACATAGCTCTAGGTGATATCCTTGTTGAACCTAGAGAAGGGAAGATCGATCATCCTATATGTTTTCCAAGTCGTAAATTATCTCAGGTTGAATGTAACTACACCATGATAGAAAGAGAAGGTTTGGCTATGGTATATTCTTTACAAAATTTTCTACATTATTTGTTAGGTGGTCACTTTAAGTTTTTTACTGATCATTCAGCTATAAAATATCTCATTAACAAGCTTGTCTTAGAGGGAAGAATCTGTCAATGGTTGCTTCTTTTTCAGGAATTTTCATTTGAGGTTATTGTCAAACCTGGAAAGTTAAATGTGGGACCTGATCACCTATCTAGGTTGGAAACTGGTGGAAGTGGTGGACCTATTGATTGCTAGATTCCTTATGCAGATATGTTTTTCATAGAAGTTATCCCAGACTACTTATCCGACATTGATTTGTTCCTCACAACTGGAAAAGCCTCGAAGATCATCTCTGCAACTCAGAAAAGACACTTAGTAATTAGGGTAGTGAATTATCAGCTTATCATCGGACAGTTGTACAAGTTGGGTTTGGATAGTATTCTGAGAAGATGTGTCTTGGATCATGAGAGACCCGACATTCTTTGGGAATGTCACAGCGGCATTGCGGGAGGAAATGTTGGAGGTAAGCCTACTACAAAAAATATATTACAGGTTGGGTTATGGTGGCCTACATTATTTAAGGACAATAAAGCATATGCCAGAGCATGTGATGTTTTTCAAAGAGTAGGTAATCCCTCATGTAGGGATGAGTTACCTTTACACCCTGATCGGGCTTTGCAATCATTCAAAAAGTGGCTTGTTGATTTCATTGGGCCCATAAACCCACCATCTAGACATTCTAAGGAAAGATACATTATTACCACAACAAATTGTCTTACGTGATGGGATGAAGTTGCACTAGTATGGGACAGTTCTTCCAATACCGCGGCCAAATTTATTTTTGAAAATGTCATCACTCGATTTGGTAGCCCTCAGAGTCTAACTAGTGATTAGAGTGAAAATTTTCTAAAAAGAACTATAGCTACTCTCACTCGTGAATTTTTTACCCAGCATCATAAGAGTAGTCCATACCATCCACAAGATAATGGGATAATGGAAGAATTCAACAAAATCCTGGAAAAAGGCTTGACTAAGGTATGTTGCGCAAACTATGAGGATTGGGACGAAAGAGTTCCAGCAGTACTTTGGGCCTAGAGAATCACCACAAAGAAATTACACAAGTATATCGTGTTCCAATTAGTCTATGGACAAGAATTCGTGGTACCCACTGAATTTATCTCACCAAGTCTATTTGTTGTGCAAGCTACCCAGATGACTGACGATGAGTCGATCGTAGCCAGAGTTACATAATTGATACACTTGGACGAAGCCAGATTCTTAGAAGAATTTCATCAGACAATGGAAAAACCATGCTAGAAGGCTTAGCATGATTGACATATCAAGCATAAGTATTTTGCGAAAGGAAGCAAGGTTCTATTTAAGAATAAAAAGCATCTTGGTAAATTACAAATGCATTCTCTTGGAACTTTTATTGTTGTGGAGGTACGTGACTCTGGAGCAGTTAGACTCATGCAACTCAATGGTATCCTTTATCCCTATTGGGTGAATGGCACACACCTGAATCCCTACACAAGTTCTCAATAAGGCAGGTTTTCCAGCCCTCCTCGGTGTCGAGAGTGGCTTGCCTAGGTAGGATTTCCCCTGTATTGCAATTTCCTTTTCTGTCAATAATCGAAAAACACGTCAATTCACTATGTTTTATCGAGTATAGTTGTCTAATCTACCTCATCCACCCCGAATATTCACTTTGTGGTCAAGGAGTTCACCATTACATCCTTTCCTAGATAATGTCACCCATCTTTCCATTATGTGTTCTTATGTTGCCCCATGTGTTGCTATCACTACATCCTCCCTGTCTGAGCTAACATATTCTCGCTCATGTCACCCTTTCATACTCCATATATGGTTGTCTTGTCATTCTCCTCTCCTTTACTATGCATCATCCACCTTGGATGACATTTATATTGTCATGTCCCGTCGAAAGGATTTTGTCTGTTCTGTCATCATCGATGCATAGATCCCCTCAAATGAACCAAAGTCAGGTAGAACAATGATGACTAGCCTTGTTATGATACCGGGACATATCTTTCCTCAATGGGATGGATATGATGATATTTCAACACATTAGTAGTGGATTGTCCCTTGTATCATTGGATCAGTTGGCCCATGTCTTTGTATCCTTCATAATGTGATTTGCAAGGCCAGGAACCATCCCCCATCCATACCTCGCCACGTGAAACCTAGGACTTCTAAATATTGCATATGATCTGGATTATGTTCGGAAAAAAAATGAAAGCAAAGAAATTACAATGAAATACCCATGAAAATTGCTAGAAACAGAGAAATACAACAATACTTGATTTCTATTAATGAAATAATTGTAAAGAGACTGTAAATATAAAGAGTGCAAGACTCGCTATAATGGTGGCATATTTATCTTTGAGAAGATATGTGATGAATACGCTCATTCACAAGAAGGTGATTACAATGAGGCTCTGAAGGCCTTTTTATGTTAAACAAGAATGTCAAAACCCTAGACATCCAAAAACCAAACCCTAGGAGATGAAATTCCAAAATTCATGTGGGCCCCATTTAGGTAAGTTAGTACATTAACTTCCTGAGGTCGTACCTTTTGCATACGATCTTTGTTTTAGGCGTGTGATATCCCATTGGAAAGGTATTTTCAAGAACTACACATTACGCCATCAAACTCTGATTATGTCTATAGTTTGACTGTGGCGAGCCAAAATAACATTGTTTAGGGCCCAAAAACAAACTTGGAAGTACAACAAGATGTGTTGACATGAATACATACAAAATAAGCCAGTTGGATTAGGTGGGAGGCCACCAGTATCCACCTGGAATATGTGTAGGGATTCAGACAACCCCGAAAGGGTAGAACCCACAGTTACAAAGAAGTACAGAAGAACATGTTGAACTAAAAACTGACAAAAGAAGCCAGTTGGAACAGGTGGTGGCCACCAATATCCACCTGGATCAATCCTCCCCCCTTAGGAAGCAATGGTATCCATTGTGTTGAGTGCCCAGGGAAGAGGGGAAAGAATTTTTTGAATCTGAATCTTGGTGAGATACATTCTTTTTTGGAGAAGTTGTGTTGCTTGGTCTGTGGAAGACTGTCACAATTCTATTGTTGGCAGGGTTGAATATGCTCCATCAATATGTTGTCTTTGGGTTTGACGGGGCATTGTGTAGGCACCATTGTAGGTGAAGAAACAATATGTTTTTTTTGGATAGAAGGTGTTGACACTACAGTGGTTGTAGCAGTCTTCTGTGCATCCTTTGAACAGACTGAGAAGAGGATGACTTTTGTAGTATGAGATATTACCTTGTAGAACTGTTTTTATGGAGCAGTAGTCAGAACTACCTCTGGTATCCTAAAACAACATCACATACATCAAGAGGGGAAACATCACACACTACCTCATCCTTGAAGGGTTGGATGCCATAGGACAGGTGACAATGTTGGCTGACACGGAGATCGCGTCCCTGGTGAAGCCACCCGATGTTGTATGGTTGCGGGTGTGGTGTTTTTGAGATGAGTTTCTTCTAGTTTTCATCATCAACAATGAAATGCAATGGGGTCCCCTTCACACACATCTGTGAATGGATTAAGTGATCCCCCTCTTCACGATCTACTGATTCTTCTAGTTGAATTATTATGGTCACGACAGTAGCAGTGGGGTCTGTGTTGATGATATATATTTTTTCAATATATTCTAGATTGGATTCTGAATCAGGGTTTGGCTCTGTGTCTTTGACCTCAGCCACCAATGATTGTTTCGAGCGACATTCATCGGTGTTGTGCTAAGGGTTTTTGTGGAAGTCACACCACTTCCCAGTGTCATTCTTTGTATTCCCTTTACCATTTTTGTCCTGTGTCTTAGACTAGTTGTCTAGAGGCTGTTGGTTAGGGTCGTCTTTACCATGCTTTGGTTTTTGCATATTTGCAAACCCGAATTCCCATTTTTTCTCGTACCTAAATTTTTGCTCGATTTTGACAACATATCCATGTGCAGATCCCAATGATGATATGTTTAGGAAATCCATTTCAGTTTGGATATACCTATGCAGAGCCCCTCGGTATTTCAGAACTAGATGTCGTTCAGAGTATTTGATACGCAGCTTGGTGCACAAGGTATGGAAAGTATTTGTGAACTCTAGCACTGTTTGGATCTTCTCTTGCCGCAATGTGGTCCATATCATGTATTGGTCTTCATAGTTATCAACAGGATAGTATTGTTCTTTGACCTCATCAACAAAAAAATCCCAAGTGGGCTCGTCCCCATATTTACCATATTCCTCTATGGAAATTTTCTCCCAGTAAGTTTCCCACCAATGTTTCACATGGGGTAGAGCCTTGAGGAGTGTGAAGGTGACCTTTTCCCTGTCATAAAAAGTTTGAACAAAGAAATAACCTTCTGATAGATTTAACCATTTTTCTATGGCATCTGCATCTATCTGACCTTCAAATATGGGAATATCAAAATTAACTTGTACCTTGAAGGGAGAGATTCCTCCAAAATGGCCACTTGACGAATATGTGCATGCTTATATCAGCAGGCATTGAAGGATTTGTGAAAAATTCTCCATCATTTCGTCCCCCTATCGAGCGAAAGCTTGCTCAAGCAAAAGGTTAATAGAATATTCTACTACAAGATCTTTCTTTTATGCTGCCATCGAGGGTTTTTTGGGTATGCGAGAGTAATTGTCCTCATGAGAGACAAGCTCAAGACCCAACTAGCTATACTCAGACCTTGTCGAGGACATGCATTGAAAAATGATCAAGAGCAGCCTGCTCTAATACCACTGATCCGGATTATGTTCGGAACGAAATGAAAGAAGATAAATTACAATGAAATACTCATGAAAATTTCTAGAAACAGAGAAATACAACAATACTTGATTTCTATTGATGAAATAATTTTAAAGAGACTATAAAAATACAAATTGCAAGACTCGCCAGAATGGTGGTAGCTTTATCTCTGAGAAGAGATGTGATGGCTACGCTCATTTGCAAGAAGGTGATTATAAAGAGGCTCTGAAAGCCTTTTTATGTTCAACAGGAATTGCAAAACCCTAGACATCCAAAAGCCTAACCCTAGGAGATGAAATGCCAAAATTCATGTGGGCCCTGTTTAGGTAAGTTAGTACATTAACTTCCTGGGGTCATATCTTTCTTCGTTTTAGGCGCATGATACTCCATTGGAAAGGTCTTTTCAAGAACTATGCATTACGCCGTCAAAATCTGACTATGTCTATAGTTTGATTGTGGCGAGCCAAAATAACACTCTTTAGGGCCCCAAAACGACCTTGGAAGTACAACAAGATGTGTTGACATAAATAGATACAAAATAAGCCAGTTGGATTAGGTGGGAGGCCACCAATATCCACCTGGAAGATGTGTAGGGCTTCATACAACCTCAGAAGGGTAGAAACCAAAATTACAAATAAGTACAGAAGAACCTGTTGAACCAAACCTGACAAAAGGATCCAGTTGGAATAGGTGGGTGGCACTAATATCCACCTGGATCAATCCTCCCCCATTAGGAAGCAATGGTCTTCATTTTGTTGAGTGCCCAGGGAAGAGGGGAAAGAATTTTTGAATCTGAATCTTGGTGAGTTGTGTGCTTTGTTGGAGAAGTTGTGTTGCTTGGTCTGTGGAAGACTGTCACAAGCCTATTGTTGGGAGGGTTGAATATGCTCCACCAATATCTTGTCTCTGCATTTGACAGGGCATTGTGTAGGCACCATTGTAGGTGAAGAAACAATATGTTTTTACTGGATAGAAGTTGTTGAGGCTATAGTGGTTGTAGTGGTCTTCTTTGCATCCTTTGAAGAGACTAAGACGAGGATGAATTTTGTAGTATGAGAGATTACCTTGCGGCACTATTATGGTGGAGCAGTAATGGGAACTACCTCTGGTATCCTATAGAGCTGACCTCCCAGAGTAATAATGACATTACGGGGTCTAGACTCATAGACAAAATGGCGTCTCCACATATATGTTTGGCCTAAAATAACATCACAAACATCAAGAGGGGAAACATCACACACTACCTCATCCTTGAATGGTTGGATGCCATAGGATAGGAGGCATTGTTGGCTGACACAGAGATCTCATCCCTAGAGAAGCCACTTGATGTTGTATGGATACAGGTGTGGTGTTTTCGACAACCCCAACTATTTGATGGCCTTAGTTGATATGACGTTCTTCTGGATGCCATTATCAAAAATTAAATGCAACGAGGTCCCCTTCACCCATATCTATGAATGGAACAATCACCCCCCCCTCTTCATGATCTAATGATTCTTCTGGTTGAATTGTTGTGGTCACGATAGTAGCAGTAAGGTCTGCTTCGATGATCTGTCTATTTTAGATATCTTCTAGATCGGTTTCTGAATTAGGGTTTAGCTTTGTGTCTTTGACCTCGTCCACCAATGTAGGGACCATACTTAATTAAATCCAAAATTTCATACAAATTAAACATATAATTCTTCCTCATACATAAACAATTCATTCGCCATCATATGAGCATATAATATTCGACAGAATTTAAAATTTAACTACAGCATGAAAATAACTTAGTAATTTCATAAATAAATTACCTGCTTCTGATGCTAATTTCCGCTGATATGGTTGTCCTTCCCCTGCTTCCTTGCCCAGCCTAATGCACTGACCCAACTCTGCCCAAACCGAATAACCTCCCAGCCATCTAGGAGCAGCCTGTCCGGCTCCCCAGTTCTAGGAAACTGAAAGGAATCTTGGCCCCCGTGCCCAAAACCCCCAGCAACCCAGTGCCCCCTGCTTCTGATTCACCAAAAACCACCAAAATCAAACTCCCCCCCTAGAAACTCTCCCACGGCCCAAAAATCATAGACCAATGTATGCCCCAGAATTATCCCCTAAAATAATCATCCTCCCTCGTAAGACTCCTCCCCGTCATATCCCCCTTCACCGACTCTCCTTCMCCCTCCTTAATTTTCTTATCTCCCCCTTTATTATCTTATCCCCTTCATTAATATATTATCCCCTTCATTAATATCTTATCCCTATATTTAATATCGTATCCCTATATTTAATGTTTCTTTCCCCCCCCCCATATACGTAAGTCTTTAATAAATTAAATTATTAACCCCTTTAATTCTTTACTCAAATAATTAATGAGTCAATTAATAATTAATTAATCATTGACATATATGAACAAGTAATTAATAATAATTAATTAGTTAATATGATTAAGAAATAATTATTGTTTAACTAACATATTAGGACAGTCAGATTATCAAATTAATTTTAATTAATAATCCCTATACATCTAATTAAGTAGGGTCGTTACATACACCCACCCTTCAGGAAACTTCATCCTGAAGTTAAGGTATCTCATGGTACAAAGGAAAAGAAACATGGTTCACACATTCATAACAATTAACCGACACTAAACTCATACATACTGGTGTACATGTACAAGAAATGCATGTGTAGCTAGTACATACAAGTCTCATGCATGTACTAATAATCAATAACTATCACCCTTTAGTAATTTATGTATGCATCCAATCCAATCAACAAGACTAGTCTTTTATAACAGACAATAAACCAATCAAATGTTTGAGAAATCCTTTAATTATAATTATCTGGTTCAACAATTTTATTTAGACAACTGTGGTTTAGTTACGTAATTATGAATATTCATATATACACACTTTCTTTTTAGAAGGGAAAACATTTAAATTTCACCATCAGACAAATCTCAATACTTTCTCAACTATTTCTACTCATCCTTCCTCCCTAACCTACTTCCATCTCCATTCCTATCCTTCCTCT
>ML778635.1:471841-544177 GCA_009831015.1 Picea engelmannii
CGTAAGTCTTTAATAAATTAAATTATTAACCCCTTTAATTCTTTACTCAAATAACTAATGAGTCAATTAATAATTAATTAATCATTGGCAGATATGAACAAGTAATTAATAATAATTAATTAGTTAATATTATTAAGAAATAATTATTGTTTAACTAACATATTAGGACAGTCAGATTATCAAATTAATTTTAATTAATAATCCCTATACATCTATTTAAGCAGGGTCGTTACAACCAATGACTATTTCGAGCGACATTCATCGATGTTGTGCCAGGGGATTTTGTGGAAGTCACGCCACTTCCCAGTTTCATTCTTCATCTTCTGTTTACCCTTTTTTTCCTATGTCTTGGACTGGTTGTCTAGAGGTTGTTGGTTAGGGTCGTATTTACCATGCTTTGGTTGTGGAAGATTTGCAAACCCGAATTCCCATTTGTTTTGGTGCCCAAATTTCTACTCAATTTTGAAAACATATCGATAGGCAGCTCCCAATAATGAGATGTTTAGGAAGTCCATTTTAGTTTGGATGTACCTATGTAGAGCCCCATTGTATTTCAGAATCAGATGTCGCTCGAAGTATTTGATACTCATCTTGGTGGGAAAGATATGGAAAGTATTTGTGAACTCTAGCATTGTTTGGCTCTTCTCTTGCCGCAATGTGGTCCATCTCATGTACTGGTCTTCATAGTTATCAACAAGATAGTATTGTTCTTTGACCGCATCCACAAAAAAATCCCAAGTGGGCTCATCCCCATATATTACACATTCCTCTGTGGAAATTTTCTCCTAGTAATTTTCCAACCAATGTTTGGCATGGGGGAGAGCCTTGAGGAGTGCAAATGCGATCTTTTCCCTGTCGGGAAAATTTTGAACAGAGAAATAACCTTCTAATATATTTAGCCATTTCTCTAGGGCATCTGCATCAATCTGAACTTAAAATATGGGAATATCAAAATTAACTTGTACCTTGAAGGGAGAGGTTCCTCCAAAATGGTCGCTTGATGAAGATGTGCGTGTTGCTATCGGAGGGCATTGAAGGATTTGTGCAAAATTCTCCATTATTTCGTCCCTTTGTCGCACGAGAGCTTGCTCAAGAAAAAGGTTAATAGAATCTTCTACTCCACCATCTTTATTTTATGCCTCCATCGAGGGTTTCTTGGGAGTGAAAGAGTGATTGTCCTCAAGAGAGACAAGCTCGAGACCCAACTGGCTATACTCGGACCTTGTCGGGGACATGCGCTGAAAAATGATCAAGAGAAGCCTGATCTAATACCACTGATCCGGATTATGTTCGGAATGAAATGAAAGCAGATAAATTATAATGAAATACTCGTGAAAATTTCCAAAAACAGAGAATTACAGCAATACTTGATTTCTATTAATGAAAGAATTGTAAAGAGATTGTAAAAATATAGAGTGCAAGACTCGCTAGAATGGTGGCAGCTTTATCTCTGAGAAGAGATGTGACGGCTACGCTCATTCACAAGAAGTTGATTACAATCAGGCTCTGAAGGCCTTTTTATTTTAAACAAGAATGCCAAAACCCTAGACATCCAAAAACCTAACCCTAGGAGATGAAACCTAACCCGTTTGGGTAAGTTAGTACATTAACTTCCCGGTGTCGTAACGTTTTCATATGATCTTTGTTTTAGGTGTGTGATAGCTCGTTGGAAAGGTATTTTCGAGAACTATGAATTAAACTGTCAAAATATGACTCCGTCTATAGATTGACTTTGGCAAGCCAAAATAACACTCTTTAGGGCCCCAAAACAACCCTGGAAGTACAACAAGATGTGCTGACATGAATACATACAAAATAAGCCAGTTGAATTAGGTGGGAGGCCACTAGTATCCACCTGGAAGATGTGTAGGTATTTAAAAAACCCCGAAAAGGTAAAAACCACAATTACAAAGAAGTATAGAAGAACGTGTTGAACTAAAAACTGACAAAAGGATCCAGTTGGAACAGGTGGGTGGCCACCAATATCCACCTGGATCAATCCTCCCCCCTTAGGAAGCAATTCGTTGAGTGCTCAGGGAAGAGGGGAAAGCATTTTCTAAATCTAAATCTTGGTGAGATGCATGCTTTGTTGGAGAAGTTTTGTTGCTTGGTTTGTGGAACACCATCACAAGCCTATTGTTGGCAGGGTTGAATATGCTCCACCAATCTGTTGTCTCTAGGTTTGACGGGGCACTATGTAGGCACCATTATAGGTGAAGAAACAATCTATTTTTGTTGGATAGAATATGTTGAGGTTACAGTGGTTGTAGTGGTATTTTGTGCATCCTTTGAATAGACTGTGAAGAGAATGAATTTTGCAGTATGAGAGATTACCTTGCGACACTATTTTGGTGGAGCAGCAGTCGGAACTACCTCTAGTATCCTATAGAGCTGACCTCCTAGAGTAATAATGACACTACTGGGTCTAGACTCATAGAAATCATGATATATCCACATATATGGTTGGCCCAAAACAACATCACATACATCAAGAGGGGAAACATCACAGACTACCTCATCCTTGAAGGGTTGGATGCCATAGGACAGGAGGCACTACCGACTGACATGGAGATATCGTTCTTGGTGAAGCCACCCAATGTTGTATGGTTGTTGGTGTGGTGTTTTCAATAACCCAAACTTCTTAATGGCCTTATATGATATGAGGTTCTTATGTCTATCATTATCAACAATGAAATGCAACGGGGTCCCCTTCACCCACATCTATGAATGGAAGAGGCGCTCCCCCTCTTCAGGATCTATTGATTCTTCTAGTTGAATTGTTAAGGTCGCAATAGTAGCAATGGGATATGCATCGATGATCTATATGTTTTCAATATATTCTGGATCATATTTTGAATCATGGTTCATCTCTGTGTCTTTGACCTCGTCCACCAATGACTATTTCGAGCGACTTTCATCGGTGTTGTGCCAGGGGGTTTTCTAGAAGTCACACCACTTCCCAGTGTCATTCTTTGTCTTCCCTTTACTTGTTTTGTACTGTGTCTTGGACTGGTTATATATAGGTTGTTGGTTAGGGTTGTCTTTACCATGCTTTGGTTGCGGCATATTTGTAGACCCTAGTTCCCATTTGTTCTGGTGCCTAAATTTCTGCTCGATTTTGACAGCATATCAATAGCCATCTCCCAATGATGAGATGTTTAGGAAATCCATTTTGATTTGGATATACCTATGCAGAGCCCCACGACATTTTAGAACCATATGTTACTCAGATTCTTTGATACCCTACTTGGTGTGCAAGGTATGGAAATTATTTGTGAACTCTGGCACTATTTGGATCTTCTCTTGCCGCAATGTGGTCCATCTCATGTACTAGTCTTCATAGTTATCAACAGGATAGTACTGTACATTCACCGCATCCAAAAAAAATACCAAGTGGGATCAACCCCATATATTCCATATTATTCTGTGGAACTTTTCTCCCAGTAAGTTTCCCACCAATGATATGACATGGGGGAGAGCCTTGAGGAGTGTGAAGGTGATATTTTCCCTGTTGGAAAAATTTTGAACAGAGAAATAACCTTTTAATAGATTTAACCATTTTTCTAGGGAATCTGCATCTATATGACCTTCAAATATGGGAATATCAAAATTAACTTGTACCTTGAAGGGATAGGTTCCTCCAAAATGGTCGCTTGATGAATATGTGCATGTTGCTATCGGTGGGCATTGAAGGATTTGTGCAAAATTCTCCATCATTTCATCCCTCTGTCGCGCAAGAGCTTGCTTAAGAAACAAGTTAATAGAATCTTCTTCTCCATTGTCTTTCTTTTTTGCCACCATCGAGGGTTTCTTGAGCGTGCGAGAGTGATTTTCCTCAAGAGAGACAAGCTCGAGACCCAACTGGATATACTCAGACCTTGTTGGGGACATGCGTTGAAAAACGATCAAGAGCAGCCCACTCTGATTCCACTGATTCGGATTATGTTTGGAACGAAATGAAAGAAGAGAAATTACAATGAAATACTAATGAAAAATTCCAGAAACAGAGAAATACAACAATACTTTATTTCTATTAATGAAAGAATTGTAAAGAAACTGTAAAAATAAAGAGTGCAAGACTCGCTAGAATGGTGGCAGCTTTATCTCTGAGAAGAGATGTGACAGCTCTTCTCATTCACAAGAAGGTGATTACAATGAGGCTCTAAAGGAATTTTTATGTTAAACAGGAATGCGAAAACCATAGACATCCAAAAACTTAACCCTAGGAGATGAAACGCCAAAAGTCATGTGGGTCCCATTTGGGTAAGTTAGTACATTAACTTCTTGAGGTCGTAAATTTTTCATACAATATTCATTTTAGGTGCATGATATCCCATTGGAAAGGTATTTTCAAGAAGTACGCATTACTCCATTGAACTCTGACTGTGTCTACAGTTTGACTGTGGTGAGCCAAAATAACATTGTTTAGGGCCCCAAAATGGCCCTGGAAGTACAGCCAAATGTGTTGACATGAATACATACAAAATAATCAGGTTGGATTAGGTGGGAGGCCACCAGTATCCACCTGGAATATGTGTAGGGATTCAGACAACCCCAGAAGGGTAGAACCCACAATTACAAAGAAGTACAGTAGAACGTGTTGAACTAAAAACTGACAAAAGGAGCCAGTTGGAACAGGTGGGTGGCCACCAATATCCACCTGTATCAACATATTTGTTTCGAATCCTTTCCCATCCTATGTTTTTATCCTCGCTCACTTCCAAGTTCCTTTATAAGGAAGTTGACATCCTGGAGAAATTTTATCCTGCAAGCATTAGCCTAGAAAATGATGTGTTGGGTATGTGTTATATTCTTTGCATGAGTCAAAGTGAAATTTTTTTGGCGAAGAACCTGACTTATCATTCAAAGAAAAAGCATATTGATATTCAATATCACTTTGTGAGAGACATGGTTGAAGAAAAGAAAGTGTTGTTGATGAAGGTGGCCACTTTAAAGAATGATGCAGATTCATTATTAAAAATTGTGAGCACTGAGAAGTTGTCTTGGTGTAGAGGATCCATGGGCATTGTTGCCCTGGATTGTTGACTATGTAACCCTGTAACCCCCTGTATGCAAAGAAAAAACAAGTGGGAGAATGTTGGGTATGTGTTATATTATGTTCGCATATTTGCCTCGTTTTTCGTGTTGTCTCGATTTTCATGTCCATTGTTGGGTGGTTTTTCAGCACATGGTTTTTGCTGACGGTTTTCTATTTCCGATTAAGGAATTAGGGTTATTGACTAATACAAATCAATAGGTTAGGTTTTTGGATGTTTTTTTCTCCTATATTTATATTGTATTATAAACAATGTATCACATGAATGAATATAGAATATGTTGGTTTTCCTGGTTTGGGTTTCCAAGGGAAAAATCTATGTGTAATGTTTGTATTTGCCATTGTATTTTTTACGTTCTTTTAATGAAAATATGTTTGCAGTAAATATTATGCAAGGTTAAAATATGCAGTATGAGCTATGGTGTTGATGAATCTTGTAGATGATGACCCCCTCTGATCTAGACCCTCGTAAGGGAAGAAGCCAACCAACCATCTTGTCTACAAATGTGAGGAGAAGGTGTTTACCATCTTGTTATGGGAGGAATTCCCCCTTTAGACTCCATTAAATATGAGTGGAATTCGAGGGATCTCCCTGAGGTGTCATTGCATTCAGTCACTAGCCAACACTTTCATACTTTTAATGTTGAAATCCTTTGGACTACAATATTTTAAGTATCAACAGGTGTAGATAATAGATGCAAGTCGCAGATCACTAGATCACCGCACTAGTGAGGTGGGGGAGAGGAGAAGGACGTTGGAATTCCTTTTGGTTATCCTATCATGAAGAAACCCATGGAATATTCTCAGTCTGGGGTAGGATATGGAAGTCTTAGTCCAGTGAAGGGTCCCTCTCAATCTGTTGTAATGCAAGCATTTGTTAAATGTTGGATGCAAAAAGAAAACGCCACCAGATTGATTTATGTGGGGAGAAAATCTTACTACATATGAATCCAACTGATAAGGAAGAATAGTAATGCACGTAGTGGAACATTTTGTTACCAGAAGAAAATTATTATACGGTACTCAGTGGGATGTTGACCTCGGGAGGTCTTGCTATAAAGTATGACCATAATGACCAATGTGACAGTTTATTTAGCAAGAAGTTCAAATTGTACCTAAGTTGGAACCTCCATTTGAGGGAGGCCAGAGTGAAGCGATGAAGACTTGACTCAAGATGATTCAAGGTTTGTGTTCAGGGCATGTTAGACCCTCAATTTTTGGAGAATATTCGATACTGCGAAACTAGCACAGTTTTGCGGTAGTTAAAGTGTGCTACAGAACAACACAACATACCAACAAAGGATTCGAGCAGAGAAAAGTGACAGAGCAGAGCTCCAGCGAGGATTGTAGTTGTCTTCTAGTTGAAAGGAATGGAAAAAAACACTAGAACATTCTAGCAGAAACCAAGAAGACATGGAATAAATAAACTGTAACGGATGAATCAAGAAGTCTCACAAAAAGATATAAGATGGAGACTTATGAAATGAGACAAGGTTGATTTTATGAATCTAATTGATGTGGTTGTTGCTATTATTATTTCTATTGTTGATACTATTGTTGTTGTTGATGTAAACATGCATAATTCTGAGTTATCTCGACTCTAATTATGACACTGAGAATTGCATATGTAACATGTCGAGTTTTAGATCTATTTTCCAATGATGTGACCAAACCACTCATGAATTGTAGCTACATAAATTATGCCTATATGAGATAAGAATATTGTATACTGGTGGTCCACTTCATGAGAACATCATGAATACAAAACATAATTCCATATTTCCATAATTTATTTACTATTCATTTTACATATTTACTTGACATCATATGAAATACAATATGTGTATATATATACACATGGGGAATGATAATTCATGTTTTTTACAAGGTCATGACTTATCATTTACATTATAATTCCTATTTACATAATAGTATGTATATTACAAGTCTTCACCCCTTAAAAATTATTTGTCCTCAAAGCATAGTTATAAAAGACTTATCCTTTTCTCTGGCTTGTAATATTGTATCTTGATTCTTCATTCTTGAGTTAGTGATAATTGAGGACCTGAGATGATAGGACCCTTTAAACACTAATTAGAACTGTCTAATTGTAAAGGATCTTGCCCACCCTAATTCGATCTTCTGTGAAACTTGGCGTTTATAAGGTTCTTGGAAAAAGCTTGATGTATTTAGACTCCTCTGGTATCTTCTACTTTGATAACCACTTGTAGTGGAAGTAATATTCTTTGGAATATTGATCATGTGTTTATGTTGATACATTGATTTGTTGAAGTATCAACTTTTTTTATTAGGATGTCGATAAGGCATCCATACAAATTCATCTTTACTTCTTATACTTGTATCTTTTTCTTGATTAACTTTTGGAATTGAGTCTTCTTCCTACCCCTGGCTTGTTTACATCGGCATTTGAATACCTATTCACATTAGTTAGATTTACATCATTTTGAGTTGCAAGTTTGATCGCCTCTGTATTAATTCCTTTATCTATAATTTTGTTGTTTGCATCTAGAGACTTATCTAGTTCCATAGGTTCAATCATTGTCTCTTGATCAACCAATCATTATTTGTCAATAAGTTGATCTAAATTTTTCTGTAGCGACTTCTTATAACTCTTTAACTTCTTAATTTGTGTGAGTAAACTTCAATTATGAACCCTTAGGCATAAAATTTCTTCCTCGTTATCTTTTTTTTCGACTTCACTTATAATATCTTGATTCTCTGGCTTTTCATCTTTCATCTATTTAATTTGTTCAATCAATTTATTATTAAGGTTCCTTAGGTAGGAGATTTCTTCCTCTTTTTTGGTTTATTTCTCTTTGAGACCTTTATTTTCTTGTTTTGAATTTTGATTCTCTTGTTTCTTGTCTTTTGACTTCCTGATTTTTACTAGTAAATTTGATTATAATTTTTTAATCTTGATATTTATTCACCTCGTTCTAGTAAGTCTTTGTCCATTTTTTGTTTTTTGGTTTTCGCTTCTTCAATTTGTGCGATGAGTTCCTGATTTCTCTCTTTGAAGTAAATATTATTTCTCTTTGTTAACCCATTAAAATATTTCTCCATCTCAATTTCCAACTATAATTTACTATCGATGTCTTTATAATTTCCTAGTTCAAATTTTATATTAGTGATTTCCTTTGTGAGTTATCTTGATATTCTTCCATAATAAATGATTTCCCACAAACTGGACAAAAGTGATTGTGATTTTTAAAAATTCTCATATATTCAAACTCCATTTCACAAAAAGGGCAATTAGTCCAAAATTTAGATTTATATATTGAATTCATTGTTCACAGATTCCTTTTTTTTCCTCAATTATTCAATATATGTCTCATTTATTTAATTTAATGAGTCATCCGCAGTTTCACAGTCTGAATTAGTTCATACTTAGACATGCATGGATTAATATTTGAGACAAGCATATGACTACTGGCAGGACAACCAGGTATAAATACATATTCCTCCCTTGAATAGCTTGAATATTACTTCGGTTTACTTCCAATTTAATAAAAGGTATTAAGAAACTTTAATAATTCCCTTTATCTTTTAAACCTTATCACTTTTTATTTAAAATAAATTTGTAACTTATGAAAGGTTATCTCTTTCTTTTAATATCCTCGCTTCTTACTTTTCCTTTATAAATATCCTTTACACAAGTTAATTGGGGTTGAATTAATATTACTCCAAATGAATTAGGTCATTGACATTTTATTTTGGCTTCAACCCCACGTGAAAAAATGTTGTAAAAAGTTACCATTGTATATTCTTTTTCATATGGTAGGGAAATACCTTGGGCCTATATTTGCATAATAAATAATATTTTATTTACTATTCATTTTACATATTTACTTGACATCATATGAAATATAATACATATATATAAATACACATGGGGAATGATAAGTCATGCTCTTTCCAAAGGTCATGACTTATCATTTACATTATAATGCCTATTTACATAATAACAAACCTATAACATATTATTAAATAGTATGAAATGTAATATACTAGGTATATTACAACAAAGACTTATGAAATGGGAAAAGGTTGATGTTATGAATGTGATTGTTGTGGTTTCTATTGTTATTATTGCTATCGTTGAAACTATTGTTGTTGTTGATGTAAAAGTGCATAATTATGAGTTATCTCGGCCCTGATTGTGACCCCGAGAATTGCAGTTGTAACATGTCGAGTTTTTTATCTTTTTTCCAAGGTTGTAACCAAACCAATCATGAATTGTAGATACAAAATGTATGCATGTCTGAGATATGAATATTGTATACTTTCTTTGGGTATCTAAGTAATTAATATATGAACAATGTTATTTGGGGCCTAAAATTTGTTTATTGTGTGTGACTGCTAAGATCTTTATCTACACGACTTTTATGTATGTTTCTTTCTTGTTTAGTTAATTCTTGGGAATACTCAATAGGTTATGCATTGCAATCTTATTTTATGGTTATCATGTATGTGCATATTCTTTTATATTCTTGTGTCTAAGTCTTCTTGGATTGCATTCCTCCCACCATTGCATTCTCATAGACCTCGCTCCATTTCACATAAGTCTCGACAGTGCTTTAGGTGAGACCTCCTTCCCTTGTAGAAGGTTGAATATGCCAGCACTCTAGACTAAAATGGTGACTTTGTTGGACAACTCCAAGAACCCTGGTCTCCAATCATCCACCAACAAGGACTAAGAAGTAAAACAATACACACACATATCCAAACCATACATGATAGACACATAATATATCATAATTGTTGCATCTTTATTACTAGTGTCATTCCATCACAATAGAGGCATACATTATGCAACACACACACACATATTACAACCATATAACTTCATATCTTCTCTATATGAATCCTGAGAATTACATCATACTACACAATGCGGCTTTTCTCAAGAATTAGACATATAATAGACACAAAAGTATACTCAAAAGAATTATAATATTACAATAGGTTCATAGGGAGATTGATACAAAGGAATCAATGAATATCTTCTCAAACATATCGCTAGCCTTATTTATGATATCATTGCTTCCTTTTATAGATTTCTCTACTTGGGAGTGTTGTCTCTTTCTGTTATGCTCCACTCGCTCGAATGAAAAACCTTCCTCGCATGTTTTTGGCACCTTACAGAAGTCCATGTAGCCTTTAGGAAACAGGGAAATCTTAACCACCCTACTAACTCATCTTTTTTCATCTCCACGATCCCTTGTGCTACTGGCAGTAATCATTCTATAGGATTTCCCTATGATTCTTTTCTTGATTTTGGCATGCATCTTCTTGATTTATGATGTGTATAAAAAATGGGATTGGTGCACGTTCAATAATAATTTAGGCATGTTGCGCACTATCAAAACTTAGTTCGACATGCACTCTTTTTCATTCCTCGCATATTACCTTAGGCGTGTGCAAAACTATGGAATGAGCACTCACAACTTTATTTGTTTGCGCGTAAAATTGAACCAAAAACTTTGGGTTCCAACACCTCCAATAATCTATCCTTTGAAGCCAAGAAAAACCTCCACAAAAATGTTATATCTCATCAAGAAAACCTTCCCTCAGATCGAATTCAATCTTCACCCAAGCCCAACATTTGTCTGTTTTGTGTCCCAATCGGGCTCACAACTTAAAAACTTACCAATGTTATTCCCAATGGAAACTAACACCACCTCATTCCAGAAAACCAATGGAAAAATTGGGATAATATCTCAAACCTTAGAAGGAGATAGTGGGTCTCTGGACAAATCAAAGTTTATGGACCATTCCTTCAGCACTAATCCTGACAAACCCCATCCCCACGTGCAACTAAAAATTTCCACCGGGTATGCCTTTGTTCTAAACTTAAAACATAACCAAACACGGGTCAAAGTGTGGAATTTTGGATGGTGTCGTAAAATTCCTGTCGAAATAGAGTTTAACCACTTGTTCAAATAAATAGAATTCATGATTTTACCACTAAAACACCCCACTGTCATTCATCCCAACAATTATATGATAGCACTGAGATCCACATATGCACCCACCACCATATTACTCTTCTCGTTCTTTACCTTCCAACACTTGAATTTTGATTTTGCAGAATGGAAAAGAGAATATTGCTTTGGCACCTCACCCAAAGATGCCTTCAACACACCCTTATGAGACTCACTTGTCGATAAAACTCTTGAATGCATATGAGAAAAATGAGGCATAATGTTGTAATATCCCCAAGGACGATCCCCAATTGTCTTTATGAATTGTAACATGTTTTGTAGGATGGTGAGACAAGCATTTATATGTTGATAGGCTTAAGTGTTTATTAGGCTGGTGAGCCTAGGTGTTAAAGGCCAGGAGCATGTTTTGTACATGTAAATATTCATATTATTAATATAAAAACATCATTGCGTGTATATTGACCATGAAGAAAGAGTATGGGGGACTAACCTCCACTAGGTTGGGTAAGGGAAAGGGGGCTAAGAGGTTGGAAATTGGGACTAAGCTTAAGATATTAAGTCCAAGAATAATTTATTATTATTCTAAATGTTGATAGAAGGATATCAGTATATCATAAGTTCCTTTGGGAAGAGGGAATGACTTCCAAATGGAAAGGAACGTGCTTCATGAGCGACAGGCATCATCTCAGGCACATGCATTTTTAAGTGGGAATTATTTTTGTTTGGGGGGGGACACACAATTGGCTCTCACCATTCTCGTCGTTCTCTAACTAGTCATCCACCTTTATCCTAACAATTTCACTCACACACCAGGAAAGCACGCAGCCAGCCATTTCCACCATTGTTGAACCTGTGACCATCGTGAACCTCTGTAACTTGTGCGCACTGGTATTTTGCTGAGACGTACTTTGCCTTACCTGAGTTTTTTTGTTTCCCTCACCCTTTCCCATTTGTCTCAGGAGATGGATAGAAAAAATAGGTTGTTAGGCATGTGGTTTGCAAAGGCGGATTATCAAGTCGTAGATTAAAGAGGTAGGTTGTCAGGCCTGTGAGAAACTCTCTCCATGTGAGAGAGTGTGCTGAGGAAATGAATTATCCTAGAGGGATTCTAGTAACAGCTACAGAGCTCTAAGAGTTTATGCATGGCCTGTTGTTGAATCCCCAGAAGGGAGGTGGAGCAGTCGATGAACTGTGTGACAGTGAAGGTGTATACTCTTGGGGTGGGACAAGCATGTGGAGAATGAGAAGTTGTGAGCAGTGGTCATAAGTGGCTCCTGAGAGAATCCTTCCTGTTGAACTGTGTGACATTCCTGTTATCCTTGCCAAGCCTAGGAATCCCTTTCCTGGTGGATTTTAGTCCCATCTCGGGGGTGACCCACTACAGAGAGTGATGAGTAGTGTGGTCTAAGTCTGGGAAGTTCATGGAAGGATTGCAAGCAGTCGGTGGTCTTCACAATCCAAAGATAAGTATCAATTATGTGTTTAATGGTGTCTCTTGTGCATGTCTGTGATTCTTACAATGTTATCATGCTCTTTCATTGCATGTATGATTTACGGTCAATTTTGCATGAGTTAGTATGGTAGTAGTATATTTTATTTCCTTTTATTTCATTAGAAATGCATGTAATATATATGTACTCTGGGATGAACAATTAACCTGCTATCAGAGCTTAGCAGTCTGTGGGTGGTGTTACATGGTCTGGCTTGGGTGGTCGGGGCTTCCACAAAATGGTATCACGGTTTGAATTCCACAGTGGCATTGATCGACCTGTTGGTGGCTGGGGACGTTACAAATGCAATTGACACTTGAAATTTTTTTGTTTGAGATTGCATGCGTGAGTTAAAGGCCTCTACATTTCCCTAACCAAACCACCCATCCTGCAGTGAATGATCATGAGCCTTGGAATACATGATCTCTATAGTTGATTCCCCTGTCTCATCGAACAACTCTAATCCATCCCTAATTTCTTCTCTCCTTCACTACTGTCATTGTAATAACTCATCGATTGAAACAAATATATACTCTATGCCCAAAAAATCACCCTCGCAATCTAACACCTCATTGTTGAGGAAAAGATATGAAATGATATTACTCAAGCATTTTCAGATCTTACTTGGATAAAGCAAGATAGAGGAGAATATCACTCTATGTTTATAGGCATCAAAAATTGTTTCCTAATCCTCAAGTATTGGTTACAAGGGCTTACGCTAATTTTCTTATAAATTAAAGATTGCTAAAAAATTCAATATTTATGTAATTTTCTGAATATAACAGATGCAGAAATAATTGTAGAGACAGAAGTAAAAATACAAATTCAATAATCAACATAGATGAGACATAAAGAAATCAATTATTTCATTCCAATTTATCAAAAGAATCGTTCTCTTTAAAAAAATCCCTAAGTTTGGAACAAAGTCGAACTCAGATGTCCTCGATGAAAACCATACAAAAGGACTTCTGACAGAAAGTAAAAAATTGAACTTTAAAGTTGGATCAGCTTGCCACAAATTTTTTCCCACTCGCTCTGCACAATAGCCTTTATCAGTCATGAAATTTAATTCACAAACAGACAAGTCTACACAGACTATCAAATATAGATCAACATCTCTGAAAAACAAGTGTTTGAATGATGTAATTCAACCTTGAATCTTGTTGTCTACAATAGGACCATGCTATCATAAAAGAGAATTAGGCTTCCAATGAATTAAAGAATGAATGAAAACTAAATTATCTCAATAAAACTCAATATCAAACCTTAGTATGCTTTCTCCTTCTATTCTCCTCTTGTTCCTCCTTCAATTTTTGCCTTTAAGCAATTAGAATTAGTTGAAGTAGTTAAACTACCTCTTTAGTTAAGGGGGAAAATTAATAAAATAATAATAAGGGTCTTTAATAAATGATAACTAGTAGGTGGGACCCCTTGTGACTCCCATTAGTTTCCTTTAACAAGCATAAACACAACTAGTTAATCAATCAAACATATCCCTCCTTATGGCTCCCATCATCACTCTCATAATTTGACAATTTATATCAATGACATTTGAAACCATATCCAAAAATATAATATCCACATATCCAAAAAATAGTGTGTTGTCCAAAAATTTCAAAAGTCAAATGTTCTCAACAATCAATAATAAAACCACTCAAAAACCATATTTTCCACTCTGGGAGGAAATTTTCCCCTTGTTGTTGTTGTCTCCCTTTGATCTCTTTGAATTTTCCTTAGGTTGTGTGGAGCCTTTAGGCCTAATCTCACTGATAACATGAGATCAATCATCTCTCAAATGAATGTGGGATGAAACATATTTGACGGAGTCATTTGAGGGAGAGGAGGGGGGAGCAACGGATTTTCCTTTATCGGGAGCATGGTGGGATTCAATTTTTATCCTCTTGCTTTCATGGGAAGACTGTACTAGTGAGTGTGCAGGGGCAGCTCGGACAATTTGGTTAACAGATGGAGGAGGAGCAAGAAGAGAAAAATTGGGTGAGCCACGATGTAGGGAGACTATTGGGTGGACAATATCTTTCCATTCGTCGTTTTCGGTTGACTTCAGGATGTAATGAGACATGAGGGGGAACTGGGATACCAGGGACATGTGGGCCATGGAAGGGAGGCCTTTCTGGCCTAGGTTGGACCACTCCTTTTCCAATCCAATTGAAAAATCCAGCCTAGAATATTTGGCTCAACTCTTGTGAGTCTGCATTGAAATGTATAGAAAACCTTGGCTTTCTAGGGCCCCTGTTCCAATTTCCTCTTCCTCTATTACCCCGACCATGGCTACCTCTGTTGAAAAATCTCATTCTTGTATGAATTACTTATTAACAACTAGTTTCTTCAACAAACCATACATGAAATCTCTTAAAATATGAAACAAAGTTTGGCTCAGCAACACATCAGACTCATGCAATCCAATCCATAAAAATCGTTTAATACTTGTCAATGAGCAGTGGGTGAATAATGGTTTTGGGATATGTGAGGGATTGTATTGAGCGAAAAGTGGTAAAATGAAGGGGTATAGATCATGATTACTTCTCAACAAATCATCAAACAATCAACTGTATCATAACAACAACAAAAAACAATTGTAACTCCTCCATGTGCCATCCTTCAACTGCTATAATACAGATTTTTTGTTTAACTATAATTTAATTTTAAGAACATGGAGTGAATAGAGAATTTGGGAAGGTGAGGGGACTTGTAATGTGCGGAAAAGTGAGAGAATGGAAGGGAAATAATGAATATTGTTTATAAAACAAATCAAGTAATCAATAAACATAACTCTGTTCTCAATACAAAACTTACCAACACCAATTCAATAATTAATGTGTATCAAAATTGTTCATTGTTCCACATTCAAATTCTTCAAAACTTCTCAATTAAAATAGTCTGCAATCATACTCATAATCAAAACGACTTTCAACAGTCTTGTTAAGAGAATGCTTGGTCTCTAATTTATTTCCTTTAATTTTAAGAATCGAAAGAAAACACACAACAACATTGCTCCACCTCTATCCATAATACATCACTATAAAAATATCATATATTGTCCATCAATTCACAATCGGATGAATAAAGCATATGCACAGGTCCCTTTCCAAATTGAACAGACTTCTAAAACATGTCTGATTTCATACACTCCTCATCATATCAACCAATACAAGTTTTCAATGGAACCATAGTAAATATAAACCCGAGATTCATCACTGTTGATGCAATTATTTACAACATGCACGATGCATCCATCATAGATACATAGTAAACATAACGAAATAAACACGTTTATCAATTCAATAATTTTCTATGATCTTGATTGAACTAGTGAAAACACAGTAGTCTCCAACTTGCAATTAACATCACGTTGTAAGAACACAATGATCAAAGGTATAACGAGAAGAGACAGCCCTTGACTGTATATTATCACTCATTTCCACTCACAACGTTTCAACCAATTTTAATCAAATAAAGATGAGATAGATACTCGATGCAACTGTCAAAACCACTCCACCTCGCAACCAATATTTGACAACCAAAAATATGCCCGACAGAAGTAAGAACAATTGGGGATTTTTTAAAATCAAACTCTGTAACAACAAATATAAAGAGTTAATCAAGAGTTCGCTCAGACATCAATATCATAGAGAACTAGAGGTCCTCAACACATATCATCCATAGGAAAATACCCTTTGATACAAGCATAGTAGAAACCACAAGGTTCCTTTCAACTCTCGGTATGGGCAATGGCGCAACAGTTAGACACAAAGGAAACATGACGGATAGGGTAGAAAAACAATGCACATAGTGCATCTTGCATTTTCATAGGAGAAGTGAATGTCCATTTGGAAAGTGACAGTTACCCAGAACACACAAAGGTATAACCTCTGTCAATTTCTTAAGAGCCAAATCATTTGATAACAATGCCAGTGGGAATGCATAACCTGAGGCATAACTTACATCACCCAACAACCATAAGCATATATATTGGCATAATGGCCACCCTAAGACCAAATTATGAGATACTTTGATGCCAATACCATGTGAATAATCCCATGACCGTGACTCTGGAAAAACACAGCAACCAAATGGAAATCCGAATACAACTGGACACGGTTTCCCTCATAACTGTGAGGAAGAAACCAACAATAATACACAAAGTGAAACCCTCCACCAAAAACACAGAGCGATAACACCCATATCCATTCAAAATCCACAAAGACCCATCATGATTTTCACCAACAAAACAACCATTGAATGCACAACTCAACCAAACCAATTCCTTTACTTGCAAATCGAACAACCACACAGTCATTCCAGAGAAAAAAACCACGCATTTAAACAATTACAATTCTCGGTAAAACACAAACCCAAGAATTACTAAGCCATTGTTCATTCCTACACAAAGCGTAATTCATGGATGGGGTGAAAAAGAACCATACATGTAACCAATAGCTTAAAAGGGGCGAGTTGGCCGAGCATTTTCTTCCCAATCTTGAGTTTCGGAGCTTAACCACCAGCAGATCGAAATGCAACAATAACCATACTAGGGTGACGACTTGATGGGGGGAGTATGAAGGACATGCATTTACTGCATGTCACTTCCATCTCTGCATCTATTCAATTCCAAAGTACACGACAGCCAACACTCACTAATGCATTAAAACCATGTAATTAATTTCCAAACTATTGAAACCTGTGATCATATTCCTTGCCAAATGTGCCACCCAAACATTCACGTTAATCCTTGTCAAGTTTTCATACCATACCATATGCCTTGCCATATCATATCTGCCCACAATAAATCAAATGCAAATCGCATAGCCACTAACCAACCATTTAATAGTTAGGACTAACACTAACACGTTTACATTTTTAATTGCACATAACTTCTAACATAGCATAAACATAGTCCCTTTCCTTTAGGATTTTTTCCATAAGTTTCTTCCCCTTTAGATATTATTTTCCCGAAAATAATATCTAATATCTTGCACTACGGAAGCCCCTATATACTTCTTCCCCTTTCTTTTGTTTATGTCATTACTAACATATTTCTTGTGCATGTGTATCTAGGTAAGAAATCATGGTGACATGATTAAACATAGCAACTATAAATATATTACACTCATATAAAAATAAAGATTTCAATAAGAGAACATCCCATAAAATGCATCATCCACCTGCCACTATCTCAAAACAAAACCAAGACTGCATCGTCAACCATATAAGACCCTGTAAGCATCATCGAAACAACAACATAAAATGTGTGATATGACTATCTCAAAGCCTCCAGTCTACAAGGGGGTCCCACCTACTAGTATAATATATTATTAGCATAGATTAAATATTATGTTTTAGCAATACTTTATGGGTGAAAATCCTCGTTGCAATTTTAATCATCAACAAACTGGCGACTCCACATGGAAATCTATTTCCAACAGATTAAGAACTCAGAATGTATGGTTTCACAGACCAATAACAACAGATCGAGAAGATATAACCAGAATGATTATGCAACATGGGGAAGTGAGTGGATTTAATGGAAAAATGACCGGGAATTTGGGAATAACTCATGGAAAGTGTTAAGTATGAGGGGGTTTATCCCTGTATGCATAATCATTCAACCAGAATTTTCTCTTGACTTCAAGGAGAAAAATTTTCTAACTTGCTCTTTTGAACCTCAAAATGGATGAAGAAATGGAAAGCAGAAGCGGGAAGTAACCAATTATCTCATAAGACAATAGTGAAAATAGATAACAAATTCAATGATGTCTTCAGGGGGGACATCATAACATCCATGTAAGCTTAGTTGTTATTGACTAACAATACCTTGCAGGAGTGTCGTTGTGGCAGAACTGATCCAACATTTATTTTTGACCAAAAATTTAAATAAAAAAGAACAAAAACAAGAAAAGTCATAACAAAAATGAAACTGCAAAATCTAAAACAGTAGAAATGGAATGACAGAAATGAAAACAGCAGAAGGAAAACTACTAAAACGAAAGAAGAATTGAAAATTGTTTAAAAAGAAGTAATGAAAACTATTAAAATGAAAATAGAACTGAACTACTAATATACAAAACAATCCAAACAGCGTTAAACTCTTCAAGTTGGTTCCATGTAGTTCTTTAAGTGAGAACCGTTAGTGCTATAGGAAAACAATCGCTCTTGTAAATCTTTTAGAATGTAAGAGTTTGTACCTAGGACAAAAGCGATCTTGAAAGGACCCAGCCATAATTTTTGAAACTTTGAGTGTCTTCCCCTATCAGCATGAGATGAATCCCACAACAGTACTTTCTCATTAACATCAAATTTGATTGTCTTGACACTCTTGTTGAAATACTTCTTATCATTATGTTGTCTCCTTTTTATATTACCCAAGGCAAACATTCTTTGCTCCTCTAAATCTAGGAGTGCATTCATCCTTTGAGAAACATCAGAAGAATTTAATTCTTCAATTTGTAGCATTAACCTTGAGGAAAGTTCCATATCAATAGGAAAAATGGATTCTTGACCATAAACAGGCTAGAAAGGAGTGCAACCAGTGCTCACCTTGGTGGTGGTTCGATCTGCCCAAATGGTGTAAGTGAGGAGAGTGTGCCATTGACAAGGCTTATCTTCGATGAGCCTTTTGACGATTCTCACCAGATTATTGTTGGTATACTCGGCTTGCCCATTTCCTTGGGGATAATAAGATGATGAGGTGAAATTTTTAACCTCCAACTTAGCTAAAAATCGAGTCAGCTTAGCAAAAATAAAAGCGGGACCATTGTCTGTAATAATTTCCAAAGGAAGACCAAATCCGGAAAAGATGTTATTTTCAAGGAAAGAAATCACCTAATCATCTGTCGAATGTTTAAGAGGGACAACTTCATCCCATTTTGTAAAATATTTTGTGGTTTTCAAAATAAATACTTGTCATGCTGAAGACGGAGGATTAATAGGACCAATAAAATCCAATCCCCACTTTGAAAAAGGAAATTCTGGGAGGACAGGTTGTAATGGCATGGTTGAAAGGCGTTCTTTCCCAACGAATTTCTGGCACTTGTCACAAGATCTCAAAAAAACATAAGAGTCATAAAATATTGAAGGCCAATACTATAATTTTCTAATAATATTAAAAGAAGTGGTTTTAGCAGAAAAATGACCTCCTACGTGAATAACAGAATTTGAAGAACCATGAGTTTCTTGCAACATTTTTTGTGCTTCCTCATTAATTACACAATGAAGCAACATACCATCAACAAATCTTCTAAACAAGAAGTCTCCTATAATGAAATATCTAGTAGATTCAAGATGGAGCCTTCTTCTTTGATGAGTGTCTAAGTTATCTGGACATATTTGATTTTGTAAATAGTAAACCAAATTCTTATACCAAGAATGTTCAGACACATGAAGGATATGATTATCAATGTAGAATAGTGTTGATAGGGAACTATCATGTTCATCAATTTCTTCACCAATTTCAGCATGTTGAGATAAGTGAAGGGCTAAGCCACGTCCCTTGATGGTGGTAGAAGTCACGATAGTTAAATCATGCTCCTGGATCTTTCCAAGACAATGTGCAATCTTCCATGAAAGATAAGTCTATGAGAGAAAAAAACTTGACAGCAAGTAAAGGGACTTTTACCAACGTATGCTTACCTAAGATGAAGTGGAGAAAGTTTTCAACAACTTTAACAAGAGCGAAAGCATGTTTTTCAATAAAAGAATATTTAAATTCATCATCAGACAAGCTTTGACTCATGTAAGCAGCTGGTTTTTCATTTCCTTGGTCATCACCCTGCATGAGGATAGCAGAAACTACTTCCTTTGTGGCATTAGTATATCATAAATTCTCTCTCAAATTCTGGCTTCGCCAAAACCGGTGCAGAGCTGATTTCTTTCTTGATCCCTACAAAATCATATTCGACATCATTTTTCCAAGAGAAGGAACGATCTTTCTTAAGCAGATTATAAATCGGTTTGACCATCATGGCAAAATCAGAAACAAACCTATGGACAAAGTTAATCACGCCCATAAAATCTCGAACCTCCTTCTTGGAAGTGGGAGCAGGCAGATTAAGGATACCAGCAATCCTTTTAGGATCAATGCTTATTCCTGAATCAGAGACAATGTGTCCAAGGAGATTTCCCTTGGTAACGCCGAAAATATACTTATAAGGGTTTAGAGAAATTCTAAATTTCCTCCATCGCATGAGACCTTTTTTAACATGACCAAAATGATCTGATTGATTTTTAGAATACATATTTAAGTCATCAAGATAGATCTGAATAATCTTGTCGGTCAAATCGTCAAAATCTATTTGCCTAGCTCTTTGAAAAGTGGCACCTCATTAGATAATCCAAAAGGCATACATTCATAAGAAAAAGTGTCCCAATGAGTAATAAAGGTGGTTTTATATTTATCTGCCCTTTTTACCTTGATTTGATTGTAACCAAAGAAATCGTCAAGTAAGGAAATCATATGTGACCCTGCAACTTGTTGCAAAATTATTTCCATATTAGGGAGAGGAAAGTGATATTTTATACTAGCCCGATTCAATGCATGAAAATCTACGCACAATATGATATGACTAGTTGTTTTCCAAACGGGAACCAAATTGGAAACCCATTCAAAATACTTGACTGGAAAAATGATCCCATCCTTCAAGAGTTTTTCCAACTCCTTTCGAATAGTTGCTTCTAGTGTAGGGTTTATAGGTATTTGTTTTTTCCTAACTGGTTTTATGCCCTCCTTGATAGGAATGGCATGATGTATAAGAGCAAGATCAAAACCACAAAGATCCTCATAAGACCAAGCAAAAACATCTTGAAATTCACCAAGCAGTCTGGCAAACTTCATTTTTTCTTCATCAGAACATTGAGCACCTATTTTAACATTCTTTGGAGATTCAAGTGTACCAATGTTCAAGGAGATGGTTTCACCCACCTTCCTTTTCGACTCCTTTTCTTTATTTTTCTCTTTTTTGCCTACATCACTCAATGAAAATGAACTTTCTAGAGGAGTCAAGCCCTTAAGAATCTTGTTATATTCCATGGATATAATTTCCTTAGGATTACAAGGTTCATTTTGAATGAAAGAACAGATGCTCGCATTGCCAGGGAAGACCTGCCATGATTCTATATTGTCAGGGATATGTGGACGATATAGATATTGAAAAGTACAATCATGTATGTGTGGCAAAAGTTTTCAATTAGGGGAGGCTGCAAAAATGACTAATCGATCAGCCATTGAGTTCAACTCCCTCTTAACATGAGTAATGTTGAAAGATAGTAGGTTTGAGATTAGTTCCCAAACAGTTTGGGTGTAGCGTTTCATCATCTTGTTGCTAGGGGAATACATATTACGTACAAGGTTCACAACAAGCTCGAAATCCCCAAAAATTGTAAGGTGACCACAACCCAGATTATAGGTGTTTTCAATGCCTAATAATAAAGCTTTGAATTCAATGACATTTTTTGTGCAAGCAAACTCTAACCTATAAGAAAAGTTATGAATTTTCCCCATAGGAGAGTACAAGGTAACGCCAGCTCTGTTTCCTTCATTAGAGCATGAACCATCAAAGTGCATATGCCACATATTGTTGTCTAAGTCGATTTGTTCCAAGGGAGTGTTATCCTCCTTAGAAAATATGGAATACACCCCTAGGTCCTCTTCGATATAATTCACATTAGGTTGTGGAACACTTTCTATGTAAGGTGAAATCCTTCCCTCTCTAAGAACTATGATGTTTTTACCATTCTGAGGAATAGATAAGTGTGTCCCATCAAGTGAGAGGTATCCACCTGTCAAATCTTTCCAATATATTCCTAATATGATTGAGTAGTTGCTTACCGGCATATCAATTACGTGAATATTAAGGGTTTTCCTTATTTCAGGGTGCGTGCACAAAACCAAGGTCATGTCCTTGATTTCACCAATAGTCATTTGTTGTAGAATATTATAAGAGAGCATGCTTCTGGCATTTTCATTTGTACAAGACAAGCCTATCTCTTCCATAATAATCTTTGACATTACACTTGGGCCCGAACCGCCATCAATGAGGAAACAATGGGAAATCTTATCCATAATCTTTTCAGAAATAAAAAAGGGGTATTTTTTACATGGTATCTAAAGCTATGTACACCTACTTTATTTGCAGAAGAAACATCTTCATATATCTCTTCAAAGAGGTTGGCTACAACAGAATCTTTTCCTTCCATGAATTGTTTTAGATGCCTCTATTGTTCAGGGATGACAACCATGACCAGAAGGGTTGCATTTGCTTTGATGTTGACCAACTGATTTAGAATATTGTATTTGGAAGAGGGGAGAGGAGGGGTAGTTCCTTGACTGTCGGGAGCCTCAGGAACCTGAACAGTAGTAGCTGGTGAGGATGAGCTTAGGCTAGAATAATTAAGGGGAGGATCATACTTTCTTTTGGGAGCATAGGATTTATTACTAGTATTGATGATCGTGACATCTATTGCCTCTGCAAAGTCTAGGAAAGTGATGGTAGTTTCAGGTCTCTTACCAAATATTTTATCTCTGGCACTCTTCTTTACCTCACATGTAGTTTCCTCATGGTGTTCCTCACAAAAGTTACACCAACTACGAGGCATGATACCTTTAGGCTGAAAATTATTTTCATTTGGATTTCTAAAGGGGGGTGCAAAAGAGGATGAAGCTCCAGGGGTAAGAGGGGAGGCATTTCCCTTCTGTTCATACGTTATCATACGATTATTCATGTCTTGTATAAGTTGTAAGAGGGAGGACATGCATGTCTATTTAACTGATTCTCACTGAGGAAGACCTGTTCTTTCAAGCTATTCTTCATACTCTAAACAAGTATGCAGAGAGGAACTGAGGTTATCAATGGATTCTTCCTCAAGCCTGTGACAGTAGGGGGAAGGTAATGCATTATAATAATGCATGAAAGCGTCTTGGTTCTGAGGTCGAATGAGTTCAAGGATTTGATTGTATAACTTGGTGAAACGCAAGTTGAAGGACTTGATGGTCTCACCATCCTTATAAGTGATGTTATTGTATTCCCGCAACTGCTCTGTTGGGATTTTGGATTGCCCATAAGTGGATTTGAACCAATATAATAACTCCTCCCAAGTAGATAAAATCTTAGGAGGAATATTGAAGAAATCAGTTGCAGCCCTCCCTTCAAGGGAAATAAAAAATAAGCGCATCCAAGTATCATTGTCATTGGCTCCTATGTTGTGACAGGCATTATAAAATGCCACTAAGTGTCCATTTGTAGTGATAGTGTTATTCCCTAAAAACTTAGGAAGATGCTCTTTGAATTTAGGAAGTGGGTGAGTAGTAGGTGCCAGGTTAAGAGGAGAGGAAACATGCCACAGTGTGATTGTAGCATCTTCTTCAAATTGAAAAATCCCATACTTTTTAATGACTTTGGTGGGGTTTGTGGTAGATTGGACAGGGACTTAGTGACTATATAAGCTACCAATCACTGACGAAGTTGAAGATTGAGATGAAGGAGCACCTCTAGTGCCACCAGAGCCACCACTAGATGCCATCTTATGGATAAAAGGTAAGGGAGAGAAAGACAAACTTGATGAATCAGACAAATTTTTCCTTACAACACTTTGTTGGGTTGATAATTGATCTAAAAAGATCTTTTAACAACAATGGTTGAGTTTTAAAGCATGAGTTATTTTACCATTTAGGAAATTAATGAAGGAGGAAGAATAAATGAAGAAACATAGCAGCCATAATAACATATACAGATCTGGAAATAATCATGAAGAACAGCAAACCATAAACACCAAAGTGATAACGGAGTTCGGAAATCTCGCCTACGTCTCCAGCCCTTTGTCTAAGTAGGTGAGGCTTTTCTTATTTATGTTTGAAGCTTCAAATGTGCATCAAAAAATTGTCAATGGATTACAAAAATGAGCTAGATTTGTTTTTCTAGATCTCAAGAACCCATCAAAACTGAAATCACTGAAAACGGATGAATGAAGCTCCTAGAAATGGCCCGCAAAGGTTCTCTCCTCAATGGCTTCCCTGCATAAAAATGGCTTTGCCTCTAAAATTCATCAGCATTTTCCTGATTTGAACCTCACTCCCATGGCTTCAAGAGCCTCTGATTTATATAGGCTTGAAGTTGGCAACAAACTCCCAACTTCCCCCCAAGATCTGGCCTCAAAAAAGGCCCAAGATCCTCCAAAAATGGATTAAATCTCCCAAAACTGGTTAAAAAATCCAAAAAATCATAATACATAGTTTTAAAACCCACTATTGGCCAAAATTAGGGTGCAACCCCTTATCTTCGGGCTCCTGGTCACCTGGCTCCCTCCATGTGGCCCTGCGCTAAGCTAGCACAGTGGTTTGACCCTTAATCCCTGGCCCCCGATCATTTGCATGGTCATATTCTCGGCTCCTATGCCTACACGCGATCCCAAACGGTTATAGGCCCCAGTATTTTGACTCCAGGTTACGCACCCTAGTCGATGAGCTAGCCCGACCGATCGGCGCTAACCCCCACACAAATCCACACCAACAATTATACACGGTGGACATATGGTCCATTCTGTACCAAAGGAGGAACCGACAGATAAAAGTTCAGGGTTGAACAACTTCCCACGTGCCAAAGGAGTGGTTACATGCATCAATTGTATGGTTAAGTTTACGTCGGGGCTGGGGCTAGGCCCCAGCCCTTACTCTGCCCAACATTACAGCCATTTCACTTTAACTTTAAGTTTTGAGCTATAGTTATCAAGACCCACTATGGTTGGGATGGTAGTCAAGCCCTGCCAAGTCAATCCCCCCCTGCCCGAAGGTCACGGGTTCGACTCTCCTTGAGTCACAAACTTTTTCCCAACAACTGGCCAATGGAGGGGTTCCACGTGGCACCACGTTATTCATCCAAATAAACACAAAGTGTCAAAATCAGATTCATCCAGCTGCACCTACCCAGTAAGTGCCATTGTACCTGCCACTTCATCCTTCCAGTCCAGTCAGTTGCCACGTGTCATACGACGATATAGACCTGCCACGTCATTCATATGGACATGCCACATGTCACCCTTTCAGTGGTGCAACGTGTCACAATATCACTCGTCCATCTGTCGACCATCAACTGCCCAGTCAACACCAACGCATCACTGCCACGTCATTGTATGGTCGTATGATTTGTACAGTCATCTGCCATGTCAGCATTGTATGGACTGTACAGTCAGCATTTTTTTGCATGTTTGAAAAAATGAACAGAMCRCGATATCTTTCGCATACAGTGTTTGTTTAATCTKGTTCAAGTTGTGTTGGGTTCATATCAACAAGGCATACTCACACGTCCGTTTTGAAGAGACTCTAAGAACTTTGATTTTTARTCCTTCCTAGACCCATTCTGGATCAATAACACARYGTTCCTTCTTCCTATTTCAGCAATAGRATTAATTTCAGGTGACAAGCCTCTTCTTCTCCTAGAAAATGAGGTTCTAAGGACATGAAAGGAAGATCAAAGATGAAGGTAAAAAAAAWTTATGGTTGATTCCTAGGTTGTCTACATCTAGCTTCCCAACGTTCTTGGGCACTTATGTCTTGTTCAATTCATGCCCATGAAAAACTAAGATCAACCCGAGTATTAGCAGTGTCTAAAATGGTGTTAAACAAGTTTAAAGCAATGTTGGTATGATCTTGAAGACCGATCTCAATATTAGGTTGCCTTGCAACAAGTAGAATCATTAAGAAATGAAACAATCAAAGAATCAATATCAGAAAAACAGATATATTCGATGATAACCAAGCATAAAAATCAACTAGAGAGATATGGAAGATCTCCCCAGTCAAGTATCCAAATAAATGTTGAGGAAAATATATGAAATGATCTTGCTCAAGCATTTTCAGAACTTACTTAGCTAAAGAAAGATAGACGGGAATATCACCCTATGTTTATAGCCATCAAAAAAAATTCCTAATCCTCAAGTATTGGTTACAACGGCTTAGGATAATTTTCTTATAAATTAAAGCTTGCTGGAAAATTCAATATTTATGTAATTTTCCGAATATAATAGATGCAGAAATAATTGTAGAGACAGAAACAAAAATACCAAGTCAATAATCAACACAGATGAGACATAAAGCAATCACTTATTTCATTCCAATTTATCAAAAGAATCGTTCTCTTTACAAAATTCCCTAAGGAAGTTTGGACCAAAGTCGAACTTAGATGTCCCCGATGAAAACCATACAAAAAGACTTATGACATAAAGTAAAAAACTAAACTTTAAAAGATGGATCAGCTTGCCACAGATTGTTTCCCACTCGACTCTGCACAATAGCCTTTATCAGTCATGAAATTTAATTCACAAAAAGAAAAGTCTACACAGACTATCAAAGATAGATCAACACCTCTGAAAAACAAGTTTCAATGACGTAATTCAGCCTTGAATCTTGTTGTCTACAATAGGACCCTACTATCATAAAAGAGAATTAGGCTTCCAATGAATTAAAGAATGAATGAAAACTGAATTATCTCAATAAAACTCAAGAGCATACCTTAGTATGCTTCTCATTCTATTATCCTCTTGTTCCTCCTTCTCTTTTTTCCTTTAAGCAATCAAAATTCGTTGAAGTAGTTAAACTACCTCTTTAGTTAAGTTAACTAAAACTCAGCCAGCGTTTTAGTTAAGGGGGGAAATTAATAAAATAATAATAAGGGTCTTTAATCAACAATAACTAGTAGGTGGGACCCCTTGTGACTCCCATTAGTTTCCTTTAACAATCATAAACACAACTAGTTAATCAATCAAACATGTCCCTCCTTGTGTCTCCCATCATCACTCTCATAATTTGACTATTTATATCAATGATATTCGAAACCATATACAAAAATATAATATCCGAAAAATAGTGTTCTGTACAAAAATTTCAGAAGTCAATTGTTCTCAACAATCAAAAATAAAAACACTCAAAAACCATATTTTTCACTCTAGGAGGCAACTTTCCCCTTGTTGTTGTTGTCTCCCTTTGATCTCTCTGAATTTGTCTTAGGCTGTGTGGAGCCTTTAGGCCTAATCTCACTGACAACATGAGACCAATCATCTCTCAAATGCATGCAGGATGAAATGGATTTGGCAGAGTCATTCGAGGGAGAGGAGGGGGCAGCAACGGATTTTCCTTTATCAGGAGCATGGTGGGATTCGGTTTTTAGCCTCTTTCTTTCATAGGAAGAATGTACCGGTGAGTGTGTAGGGGCATCTTGAACAATTTGGTTAACATGTGGAGGAGGAGAAGGAATAGACAAATTGGGTCAGCCACGATGTTGGGAGACTACTGGGTGGACAATCTCTTTCCATCCGTCGTTTTCAAGGACCTTGGGCTGTAATGAGACATGAGGGGGAACTGGGATACCAGGGACATGTGGGGCTTGGAAGGGAGTCCTTTCTGGCCTAGGTTGGACCACTCCTTATCCAATCCAGTTAAAAAATCCAACCTGGAATAGCTGGCTCAACTCTTGTGAGTCTACATCAAAATTTATAGAAAACCTTGGCCTTCTACGGCCCCTGTTCCAATTTCATCTTCCTATGTTACCTTGGACATGGCTACCTCTACTGAAAAATATCATTCATGTATGCATTACTTATTAGCAACTAGTTTCTTCAACAAACCATACATGACATCTCTTTAAATATGAAACAAAGTTTGGCTCAGCAACACATCAGACTCATGCAATCCAATCCATAAAATTGTTTAATACTTGTCAATGAGAAGGGGGTGAATAAGGGTGATGGGATATATGAGGGATTGTATTGAGAGAAAAGTGATAAAATGAAGGGGGATAGATCATGATTAGTTCTCAACAAATCATCAAACAATCAATTGTATCGTAACAACAAAACAACTCAGTTGTAACTCTTCCATGTGCCATCCTTCAACTGTTATAATACAGAGTTTTCATTTGACTATAATTTAATTTTAAGAACACGGAGTTAATAGTGAATTTGGGAAGGTGAAGGGACTTGTAATGTGTGGAAAAGTGAGAGAATGGCAGGGAAATAACGAATATTGTTCATAAAACAAATCAAGTAATCAATAAACATAACTCTATTCTCAATACAAAACATACCAACACCAATTCAATAATTAATGTGTATCAAAATTGTTCACTATTCCAAATTAAAATTCTTCAAAACTTCTCAATTAACATAGTATGCAATCATACTCATAATAAAAACGACTTTCAACAGTCATGTTAAGAGAATGTTTGGTCTCTAATTTCTTTCCTTTCATTTTAAGAATCGAAAGAAAACACACAACAACATTGCTCCACCTATATCCATAATACATCATTATAAAAATATCATATATTGTCCATCAATTCACAATCAGCCAAATAAAACATATGCACAGGTCCCTTTCCAAATTGAACAGGTTTCTAAAACATGTTTGATTTCATAGACTCCTCATCATATCAACCAGTAAAAGTTTGCAATGGAACCATAGTCAATATAAAACATGAGCTTCATCACTGTTGATGCAATTATTTACAACATGCACAATGTTTCCATAATAGATACATAGTAAACATAACAAAATAAACATGGTTATCAGTTCTATAATTTTCTATTATCACGATTGGAGTAGTAAAACACATAGTAGTCTCCAACTTCCAATTAACATCAGGTTGTAAGAACACAGTGATCGAAGGTATAACGAGAAGAGACGGCCCTTGACTATATATTATCACTCATTCCCACTCAAAACTTTTCAACCAATTTTAATCAAATAAAGACGTGATAGATACTCGACGCAACTGTCATAACCACTCAACCTCACAACCAATCTTTGACAACCAAAAAATGCTCGACAGAAGTAAGCACAGTTGGGGATTTTTTTAAATCGAGCTCTGTAACAACAAATATAAAGAGGTAATCAAGAGTTCGCTCAGACATCAATAGCAGAGAACTGGAGGTCCTCAAAACATATCAACCATAGGCAAAGACCCTTCGATACAAGCATAATAGAAACCATAGGATTCCTTATAACTCCCGGTCTGGGAAATGGCGCAACAGTTAGCCACCAAAGAAACTCAACGGGTAGGGTAGAAAAACAATGCACATAGTGCATATTTCATTTGCAGAGGAGAAGTGAATGTCCATTTGGACAGTGACAGTTACCCAGAACACATAGAGGTATAACCTCTGTCAATTTCTTAAGAGTCGAATCATTTGATAACAATTCCAGTGGGAATGCATCACCCAAGGCATAACTTATATTACCCAACAACCATAAGCATATATCTTGGCATAATGGCCACCCTAAGACCGAATTCCAAGATACTTTGATGTTGATAGCATGTGAATAAGCCCACGACCAAGTGAATAATCCCATGACCATGACTCTGGAAAAATATAGCAACCAAATGGCAGTCTGAATACGAATGGACACGGTTTCCCTCATAACTATGAGGAATCAACCAGCAAGAATGCATAGAGTGAAACCACCCACCAAAAACACAGAGCAATAACACCCATGTCCATTCAAAATCCACAGAGACCCATCATGATTTTCACCCAAAAAACAACCAGCGAATGCACAACTCAACCAAACCAATTCCTTTACTCGCAAATCGAACAACCACACAGTTATTCCAAAGAAAAAAACCACGCATTTATACAATTACAATTCTTAGGAAAACACAAACACAAGCATTATTGAGCCATTGTTCATTCATACACAAAGCGTAATTCATGTATGGGGTGAAAAATAACCATACCTGTAACCAATAGCTTAAAAGGGGCGAGTTGGCCGAGCGTTTTCTTGCCAAGCTTGAATTTCAGAGCTTAATCACCAGCAGATCGAAATGCAACAATAACCATACTAGGGTGACGGCCTAATGGTGGGATTATGGAGTGACGTGCATTACTACACGTCGCTTCCATCTCCTCATCTATTCAATTCCAAAGTACATGACAATCACCACTCACTAATGCATTAAAACCATGTAATTAATTCCCAAACTATTGAAACCTGTGATCATATTCCTTGCCAAATGCACCACCCAAACATTCACGTTAATCCTTGTCATTTTTTCATACCATACCATATTCCTTTCCATATCATATGCACCCACAATAAATGAAATTCAAATCACGTAGCCACTAACCAACCATTTAATAGTTAGGACTAACACTAACATGTTTACATTTTTAATTGCACATAACTTCTAACATAGCATAAACATGGGCCCTTTCTTTTAGGATTTTTTCCATAAGTTTCTTCCCTTTGATTTTGTGTATGTCGTTACTAACATATTTCTTGTGCATGTGTAGCTAGGTAATAAATCATGGTGACATGATTAAACATAGAAACTGTAATATATGCCAATCATAACATAACAATAAAGCTTTAACAGAACATCCCATAAAATGCATCATCCACATGTCACTATTTCAAAATGAAACCAAGACTGCATCATCAACCATATAAGACCTTGTAAATAACATAGAAACAGCAACATAAAATGTGTGATATGACTATCTCCGACCCTCCAGTCTACAAGGGGTTCCCACCTACTAGTATTATATATTATTATCATAGTTTAAATAATAGGCTTTAGCAATACTTTGTGAGCGAAAATCCTCGTGATGTTAATCGTCAACAAAAGGTACCCTTTCATAATATGTTTCTTGTATGTGGCTTGTACAAAGGAATAGGAGCCCTTTTTAAGAACCATGCTAGTATCCAAACCATCTCTTAAATCAAACTTTACTCAAATCATGGGAGCTTCACTTAGTGAACCTATGACATCACACATTTGTTCATGGGATATTAAAGAATACCCATAATTTCAATAGATATTGAAAAATAACTCCCAAAATCGTTTTGTTAAACCCCCCTCCCAATACTTTCATCCAATTAAAAGTCCCCTAGTTTTACTAGATATTGTAGGTATACATTTTTTTCATGGATTTTTTAACAACCCTTTTTATTTCTACCCCTATTACTTAGGTGGGAAAAAATTCTTACTCAAAAATAAGTAAACAAGTGCACTAACATCCCAACAGCAATATATTCCACTAAATTAATATAGCCTAGGTTTTAAGGGCTTAGTGTTATACTAATTTCACCCCTATATTCAATCTAATACATGGTCAGTATTTCATTGAGGAAGGGGTTTATGTATATGTATTTATATTTATAGACCTAGAAAGGTGAGCCACCTAAAGTAGCAACTCTTTGTCCCTTAGACCTATGATCTCATGGACATTCTAAAGAAAAAATATCTATCTATCTATCAATATTGTCTTTGCAACAATGTTTAGGCAAGTGATCTACCCGATAATCCATTCTTGTTTTCTTATTGTTCAGACTCAAAGGCACTCTCATTAGAGAGATGCAACAGATTGTGGCCCGGGGCTCAATCTAACCTAGGGGAATTCTTACTATCCTTTAGATAGAAATGAGTCCTTTATTCTTTGTGCTTTTTCATATATATTAATATTAAGGTCAGGCATAACACCAAGGATATTATTTTCATTTGAGGATAAGACCCATATTTCCAAATAGGAGACCTAATTAGAGTTGAAGCTCAATATAATCGAGGTAATCATAATTATTTCCTCATGTGATGAAAAAAGGAATGATCCAGGTCAGTGGCCATCAACCTCTTCCACTGAATCAATATTTCAAGCATTTGTTTTTTATAAACCATGGTATACTCCTATGGTATTTGAAATATGGAGAGAAATAAAATAAATAATAATAATAATATGGTAAAAAGAAGTCTACGCGATAATTAACTAGTTTTTACCAATGGTGTTTTATGATAAACCGTGGTATACACCCACTGAATCAATGTTTCAATCTTGTTTTTTTGATAAACCATGGTATACACCCATGGTATTTGAAAGATGGAGAGAAATAAAATAAATAATAATAATAAAATGGTAAAAATATGTCTACGCGATAATTAATTAGTTTTTACCATTGGTGTTTTATGAGCTCGTGGTTTTGTAACTCATGGTATTTTTAAAATCAGATAAAGAAAATAAAACATATAAAATATTAAAATAAGTGAAATGATATGACTCTTGAGGGAAAAGGCATCCATACGTACTATATATGCGGACCCTCTTCTTTGTATAAGGAGATATGATGATTCCTTCACATTGTAGACATCAAGGTCACTCTTTCATCCTCTTGTAATATAATTTTGCGAATGAGTGTAGCTGACACCTCTTTCTCTTCAGAGATAGCTACCACCATTCTATCCAATTTGTATTCTACAATAGTCTACTATTTTATTCATTAATAAAATTTGGGTTTCACTATACTTATGTGTTCTCTACTATAGTTTTGTTTGTACCTCATTTCATTATCAGTATAATCCATATCAATGGTATCAAACCAATCTAATCCTTGTTATTTCTTGGTGCATGTCCACGATGATTTTAGGGTATTGAGATTTGGGTCTCAAGCTATTTTTTCTTGGGGACAACCACTCTCACTAGCCCAAGTGACCTCCCATGGTGGAAGAAAAGAGAGATGAAAGAGCAGGAGATCCTTTCAATATGTTTCTCGAGGAATCCCTCGGGAAATAGAGGAATGAGATGGTGGAAAAATTTGCTCAGATCCTTTGATAACTACTAACGATGACCAAGGCATATTCAATAAGAAACCATTTCATAGGTGCAATGTTATTCAAGGTACAAGTTAATTTTGATATCCCCTTATTTGAAGGTCATATTAGATCAATAAGTTAATTATAATTAGAATATTCTTCACAGTTACAATATTTCAACACTCCCCCTTAACAAGAAGGGTATTCTACAATACAACATCATTATGAGAGAGAGAGGACAACAACATCATCAGCATCTGGAGCATTGATTGGCATACCTATAAATCATCGAAAGTTTTTCTCATCATCAATAACATCATCTTTCATAGCATGGAGATGGATTAGCATCATCATCATTTGAATAAACATCAATTAGCATAACTCTAATGCAACAACATCAACACCATCATTAATAGAATGATTTTAGTATAACATCACCATCAACAACACGAGGTTGGAACAACAACATCAACAACAACACGAGGCTGGAACAACAACATCATCAGCACGAGGCTGAGATAACATCATCATCATCATATAGCAACAGAATGAGGTAGGTGTAACAACAACATTTTGTGGTACTCTGACAGTCCCTATGGATCTTCCCAGGAATCATAATATTCCCTAGGATATAAAATCCTAATGGAGCTACCACATGGTACTCTGACAGACCGTCTTTACCGAACCTTCGGGATATTCCTAGGAATAAAAATATTCCCTAGGATATAAAATCCTAACAGAGATACCACAGCTTTCATATACATGCACAGGTACTTTGATAGACTATCCTTACCAGACCTTTGGGATCTGTCTAGGTATGATCAGTTCCCTAGGATATAAAATACTAACTGAGTTACCTGATATTGGTCAAGATACCATAGTATCATCATCATCACTCCCCCTTTTGAGGGAGGTCCTTTCATACTATATCAACCTTGTCTAGAAAGTATTCAAACTTTACACGAGATAGAGGCTTGGTCAACACATCTGCAACTTGCTCATTTGTGCAAACATATTGGAGGTTTACAACTCCCCTCTGCACCATATCACAAATGTAGTGATACCAGATTTCTATGTGCTTTGACTTATCATGGAACACATGGTTCTCCATCATCTTTATGAAACTCTAGTTATCACATAGAATCACGATGGCTTCCATCTCCAAATCGAATAGACTTGTCAACAACTTCTGAAGCCATATGGATTCATAACTAGTGGAACATGCAGCAATGTATTCTGCTTCTACCATGTTGAGAGAAATACTGGATTGATTCCTAATATGCCATGAATTCATGGATAAACCTAGACTGAAACAACATCCTGAAGTTCTCTTTCTATCAGAAGAAATTCCAGCCCAATCTAAATCAGTATAACCAACCAGTCTGAAGTCATGATCTCCATAATGATAGAGATCAAACTCCAATGTACCCTTAAGGTATCTCATCACATGTTTTGCAACAACAAGGTGAACACATCTGGGCTCTACCAGATGTTGACTCAAGGTGTTCACAACAAAAAATATATATGTTCTGGTATTCCTCAAATACATCAACGATCCAATGAACTATTTTTACAGTGTAGCATCAACCAATATTTCTGACGAAGTATCAACCAGGAGCTTCAACTTTGTTTCCATGGGTGTGTTCATGGCTTTACATTCCAACATATCAAACCTCTTAAGTATTTCAAGTGCATACTTCCCTTCGTTAAGGAAGATCTTCTCTGGGCTCTGCCAAACTTCAAGACCTAAGAAATAGTGCATCGGGCCTAGGTCTTTCATCTCAAATTATACAGTGAGATTCTTCTTACAATCAGTGATGATATTTTCTTATCCAGTTAAGAATAAGTCATCCACATATAGCAGCAATATAATTGGCTCATCATTCATAACCTTGAAGTAAAGGTTAGAATCAGGTTTACATTTGGTAATTCCCAAGCTCGTTAGGAAACTGTCAATTCTGCCATACCAAGCTCTAGAATCTTGCTTCAACCCGTACAGAGCCTTATTCAACCCACAGACATGAGTCTTTCTATATTCAACTTCAAACCCTTGAGGTGGTTCTATATACACTTCTTCTTCAATAACACCATTTAAGAAGGTTGTTTTCACATCCATCTGGTGTAACTTCCACTTCCTCTTAGCTGCAAGAACTATGATGGTTATGATAGAAGTGTATCTGGCTACAAGAGAAAATGTCTCTTCATAATCAATGCCTTCCTTTCGAGAAAATCCACGAGCTACAAACCTTTCTTTATGTTTTTCAATACTTCCATCTGCAACATGTCTTATCTTGTATAACCATTTGGAATATACCACATCTTTGTTCTTTGGTCTGGGAACTATTTCTCATACATCAATGTTTATAATGGATTGGTATTCTTATGTCATGGCATCTGCCTATTCTTTCTTATGAATGGCTTCTTCAAAGAAAGTAGGATCCTTTTGTATGATATCACACATCAAACCCATATAACTGGAGAATGGATTAGGTTTCTTGACTTGTCTCATGGTTCCTTTTGGGGAACCATACTTCTCTCCATCTTGAATAAGTTACCTTTCCCAAGATGGCTTCCTCTTGTGAGAGATCGTCATTTTGGGAGGTTCTTGAGATTCTTTCATGTCATGATCTTCTAGAATCTCATCATCAAGGGTATATGTAACTTCCCTCACTGGTTCTGCAACTCTAGGAGCTACAGGACCTTCTTCATATACTTCTTCAAGCTGGCATCTCCTTGATTTATTGAGTGTTTCATCTTCATCAAAGGTTACATCTATGTTGATCTCAATATGATGGTAACCTGGTATGTAAATTTTGAAGGCCTTTGAGACCTCAAAGTATCCAACAAATATTCCCTTCTTTCCTGAAGGGTCCAGCTTAGTTCTCCTTTCTTTCGGAATGTGTACAAACATTGGATAGCCAAATATATTGAGATGGATTACTTCTGGCTTCTTTTAGGATAACATTTCTTCATGGGTTTTGAATCCAAGTGCACAATGGGATAGTCTATTTTGGAAATACATTGTTGTTCTTTCTACTTCATCCCATAAGTGCATTGGAAGATCTTGATCATGGATCATAGTCTTCATTTCTTCCATTATAGTTATATTCTTTATTTTTGCTACACCATTTTGTTGAGGATTATAGGGAGTGGTGAGCTCCCTCTTAATCCCCACATCTCTGCAAAATATCAAAAATTCTTTTGAGGTGTATTCTCCTCCATTATCTGACCTAAGTATCTTAATTTTTCTTTCAAAGAGATTCTCTATCAAGGCTTTGAATTCCTTGAATTTTCCAAACACTTCATCTTTTGATTTCAATAAGTAAACCCAAGTCTTGAGAGAATAATAATCAATAAATGACACATCGTATACATACCCACCAAGAGAGGTTTATGGCATTGGGCCACATACATCTAAGTGGATGAGCTATGTTGTTCCTGAGATTAAACTTAAGGCTCAAAGATTAATTACAGGCATCAGGAAAGTTTAAGAGAGTGCTTTTTAAAAGTGATTTTTCTAACTTAGTTATATGAGAAAAATTCCTTAAATGAAATTAACAGTATGGCAGCACAGAGGCCATATTTCGTGTCTAAGTCAAAATTGTAATATCGAATAATGTGGGAGAAAACTACAAAACTGTAAAACAAAGCAAGGCATCAATTTCTGAAGAGTCTCACCTTGTTGCAATGGAAAAAAAAAAATAGTGTAACCTTGAATAAAGTATAGGATACAGTAATCCACACAGCTTGCAGGTCTTGATTTACTCACAGTAAATGCAAAGGAAAAACCGTTTACTTAAAAAATTACTGATGAAATATGATTACATTAGTTGTTTTACTAAATTGAAATCAAACATTTATCAAGGAATTCATAAAGAAATGTTGAGATATGGAAACATGGAATAAGCACATAACCCAAACTAAACAAAATTTGGAATCTCTGTCTGCACTTGTATTAATACTCAATAAGGAGAGTTTTCTCTGTTACATTTGGCAAGAAGCAGTCCTTAATAGATCTTCAATCTATGTATTTGTACAAAAATGTCACAACTCAAAATGGTTGGACTTCTCATAATTTAAAATAACAAATATTTGAAATAAGAAAATAGAACATAGAGAATGATGAGCTTCGTTGGAAATCTCTTCGTCTGTTGGTCGAAATGATTATGTCGTCCGATCTTCTTGATACATTAGCACATTGTCCTGGTCATCATAGCTTTGTTTCCATTTGTCCCTTCACCTATATCCAATAATGCAATGACACTTTCTTACTTGCTTCAGGATGTGCTTGTTTTCCCATATTCAATACATTGGATGCATTTACTCACTAATTTCACCACCAACCTTGACGGTTCAATCACTTCATTCACCTCGAAAGTATATAACTTTTTCTCTCCCTAAGGTAGCCTTTCTTGGATCCTTTTCGCTCCTTGAGATGTGGCCTGTAATTGTAACCTTGGGTTTACTATCCATTTACTTATTTGAAGGAGATCGATCTGGTTCATTTTCTGAATGTTTGTTAGAGCCTCTTCTTTGCTTGTTCTGGAATTATACTAGTTTTTTGCTATATCAATTTTTCCCAGGAATTAGGAAACAAAATTTCCTTCAAAATCAATTAGTCCTTTGTCTAGTGATAACAATGCCTCTAAAAAAGATTCATTTACCTCTCTAACAAGTATTTTTCTTTCTGCTAGATTTGTTTCCCGGGCCTTTAAAGCCATATCACCTCTTATTTGTTCTGAAAGAGAAAGTTGAGGAACATCTGAGACATCATCCTTTGGTACCAATAAGACAACCTCTTGAAACTTAACTCAAGCTGAGCAAGCTTCTCTTTCTTTGAGGCAAATGTCTTTAAGGGAAATGTCTACTGCCAGGTAACAATTTTGGGTGGCATCAACCTTCATAAAAAGATCCAGTTGGGCCTTTTCCAATTTTTCATTTATTTCCATTGCTTGAGTCTGGAAAGCTAAAATATCCACCGAGGTACCTTCGGTCAACTCCAAATTAGCTTGCAATTGTTTTATTAGTTTAGCATGTTGGGTGATTAGTCCTTGTTTGAACTGTGAATTATTTTGGAGCTCATCAAGGTTGGCCCGAAGTCGTTGAATTTTTTGTTTATCATTTTCTCTGATCTACTTGAAATCTTGACACAATATGTTCTGGACAGTCTGCTCAGTTGTGTGTATTTACTTTTGAATTTTCTCTACCAACAGGATCTTTTGTTGCAGTTGTTCGGCCAAATTTTCCACAGACCATTGATTAACAATGGCGAAAGCGCCCAACGAACCTGCAACTTCCTTTGCAAATTTTGTATCATCTCGGTTCCATCCATCGTACACCATCCTTTTCCTTTTGACTATCGCTCCATATTTATGATGTGTTTCTCATTTGAATATTGCCCTCCTTTTCTTGCTGAAGAAGAAGTCCAAAGGAGGCATCTCTTTGGGTGAAATTGGGGTGAGATTGCCTATAAAAATGACTTTGGAACTAGGATTTCCGAAACTTGACTGCAACGGCGTCAATGAAGTAATAGGGGTACCGATTTCTGTAGACGGTTGTTTCTCAGTGATATTGGCAGCAGATGTGGCTATTGTAGAAGGAGATGTATCCTGCCCTCTCTTTAGGAAAGCTTTGAGTTGAGTTGTTGCCTGAGGGCCTAATGAACTTGATAATGAAGCTTCCAATTCCTAAGTTAAAACTTCGATGCTCTTTAGGTTTTCCTCAGTATCTTGTTTTTCAGAGCTCCCTGCTTCAAAACCTAGAGGTACATTTTTCTGTGTAGGCGAAGTAGCTATCGATTCTTCTTGCAGTACTTTTGGAAAGTTGTTTCATCTGTCTCTTTGAAAACTGAAAAAACTGGCATGTTGATCTGGGGACAAAGTTTGGACTTTGTTCGGTACTTACTCATAAGACCTTACTCCCCTGAATATTTCATCATGTGGGGAGTTTTCACGTACATATCTCTTCATGTTGTATTGGGCCAGGTGGTTTTCCACGATTTTGTGTGGTTCGTGCCTTTTAAATTCGATGTCAACCAACTTGACATCTTCCAAAGCTGCAGCCTCCACATTGGAGTGACCAAAGTCTAATAATGAAAACATACCAACCTGGAGAGGGAAGGTAGGCCATACCTTTTTTGGGTTGCTTTCAGCTCCTTGTTGATGCCTCATGTCATTGTTTGATAAGCTACTTCTCTGCATACTAGACGGTCTAGTAAAAACCTCGAGAGAGCATGAGGAGCGACTGAACATCTGAAAACCATGATGTAAGAGAAGTTTTCGTCTATGAACCAATCTGTAATTTTGCCCAGATTTCCCATGATTATGTATGAAATTCGAGGGGGTGGGAAAAAATATAAATCTATATGAACAGGTACCACTACATGGTGGCATATTTCATAGAAGAAATCTTTGGCCTTGTCTTCCCACAGCTTGGAGTGATAGAAGTGAATAGGTTCGGCATTGGTCGGGGTCCATCTCTAGTTCATCAGTGGAAAAGGGGTTATGAAGAAAATGGCGTCCATGATATACGTGGACATATAGAAAGGGGCGGGCTGCCCCTTTGACTTCACCAATTTGTATTCCGTGATTTATTTAGCCAAGTTGTCTGATAAAATTTTGGCCTAGTTAAAAGAGTATCCCTCGGCCACCTCATGCATAATTGACACCCATGCCACCGGGAAATGAGCGGGACTCTTCTTCCCGCATAGCCTACAGAGAATCATAGCTACATAAATCATATGAGTATCCAACAATGTTGTGGCATAAATTCCATTAGTGTCAGCTCTGAATTTCTCTGGGTGCCCCCACCAGGACTTGATTATATCAGGATATCTTTTTTCATATTGTATACACTCTTGTTGCTCAAACTCCAGCATGAATGTAGCATTATAATTATATTTAAAATCGAGGGATATCTTATACATTACTTGTATGTGTTCTGGTTGGAAAGACCCAACAACAACCTTTTGAGAGTTGAAAATGCTCATGGTTTGGATGTCTACATTTTTCAGGGCCTAGCCTATCATGTCATTATACAACATGAGTCTTGGACGCGTAGCTATTTTGTGTAGCTCTGACTGAGATATATCCCTAAGTTTAGCTTCATGGGTGTCATTTACTTCATCGTTGCAATCTTCTGGGAAATTTATAAGCTCATGTTCCAGAATCTCAAACACCTGTGTCCAAGTTTCACAGTGTCTATGGCTTGCGATGTGGTATCTGATAGAACTTCTGCATTCGGATTTGCACGTTCACCCATTTCTTTAATCATCTTCTGTGGTGCCATGATATTGATAAAATCGGAACGGGATTACCTATTGCAAGGGAATGCATGAGCTTCTCAGTTGGATAAAACTTAATATTCTGCAAAGATGAAAATGGAATTAAAAACCAAGCATTTTTATTCGCATCAGGTGCATTGATTCGAGTATACCTTTACTGACGGTAAATTTATTAACCTTAATGGGAAAGTATACCTGGAGATCCTCAATCTATGCTAAAAATCATTACCATTGATTTGTGATAAATGCCATTAATATCAGTGGTTCGTGTTCAGGAGTTTTGGATGAAATAGATTTGAAGTTTCCCGAATCCCGAATCCACGAAAGGTTAATTACGAGATAATCCCTCTTAAAATATTAATTAATTATGTTTAACTTCAAGTGCTTCGGATATTCGAACTTCGGGGTTTTTTAATTTAGCTCGATAATAAATCCTCAAAACCCGAAACTGCGAAAAGGTTAATTATCTGATAATCACTTTTAACTTTTAATTAATCACATTTAAGTTCAAGAGTTTCAGAAATTTGGACTTCGGATATTTTAGGATGTGATGAAAGGTAAATGTCTGAACTCTGAAGTGAGAAGTCGTTAACTATCTTTTAACCAAGATTAACTTAATTAATTAAGATTTAATACTTCGTCATTTTAATGTGTCATGGGTTTGTGAATTAGCTCTTTGTTATAATTCCAAAGAGTTGCCTCCCGTAGTGACATGTCGATGATGACGTCACTCTTGATGACGTGTCAAGAACAAAGGGTGTCACATGTTATTTAGAATCATATGAATTTTCAAACAAAAATGTCAGAAATGGATGCCATGTGTCAACCCGGGGAAGAGTCAAAAGACACATGTGTACTATGATTTATGTCCTTTAAAGGTTTATGAAAAGTGAGGAACGAACACTTTCGAGTTTCGGGTCTTTTACCGTTAAGACTTCTCAAAACGCCCGAAGTGTGAAGCTCTGGAGTGACCTTTAGTGATTTGACTCTTTAACAATCAGGTGGCTCCAAAACTCTAGGAAAAATGGGATCGTTCATTCAAATGGGGAAACTTCATCAACGATGGATATCATGTGCACCTTATTACCAATTAACCAGAAATAAATTTGATTTGAATTTTGAAAGTTAATTTATAGAGTTACCACTTTGGGAAAGATTATTATTTCATGAAGTGGAGAATGTAGAGCTCAAAGTTTAGGATTATATATGTTCCAACAAGATCCAAGATTCCTTATGCTTTATTGTCGCTCTTCGGGAAAGGATTCTTTATGTTCTTTCCTTGTGCACATCCCTTGCACACACCTTCATGATCAACCTTGAATTTTGGTAAACCTGTAACTACCTTGCTTGCATATGGTAAGGATTTGTAGTTGATGTGAGCTAGTCTTCTATGCCAAAGTTCACACAGACTCTCAGTGGACTGAGTCAAGGCTGCATCTGAGTGACCTTTTAACTTATACATGCCACCTTCTTTTGTTCCAATGACAATTTCATTTTCTATGGTTTTTCCTTTGGGCCACATAAGAACTTCACCATCTATGAATGAAACCCTGAAGCCTTTATTATCTAAAGTAGAGATAGAAAGTAAATTCTTTGTCAAACCTGGTACATATAGTACATCCTTCATTTTCATCGAGGTCCCTTAATCAAGTTTGTAGGTGGATTCTCCCACTCCTTTGATAGGGTACTAGTAATCATCTTCGGGTGTAACTTTATGGGGAAAGTTATTTTCAGTAAGGCTAGAGAGAATGTCTCTCTAACCTGTCATGTTCTTAGAGGAACCACTATCTATGATCCAAGTATCCTCTCCAGGTGACACAGATCCTGAGAGGGAGTAAAATAAGACATAGTCTTCAATCTCTTATTTAGTCAACTTTGTGGGTGGCTCATCATCTTCAACTGCATGGACATGGTGTCTTTTGTTATTTCTCTTCGTGTATTCTTCTATTCTTGCTGGAAAATTCTTAGTAATATGTCCCATCTTATCACAATGATAACATTGATAAGAGGAGAAATATTTTTCTCATCTTTGTCCTTTCTGAAATTTCTGGAATCTCTTTAGAGGGTGATATTCTTTATGGAAATGGGTGAATCTCTTTAGAGAGTGAGATTCCTTATGGTGGTGAGTCTCCTTTTGGAAATGAGACAGTCTCCTCCTTTATCATGAGTAGCTAGGGCTTTATCTTCATCCCTTAATAGTATTGCTTCTCAGTTATCTACTCTTGCTTCTTCTTGAACACATTCTTCTCAAAGACTGTCAAATTGGATTTTCTCCTTTCTTGCACAGATAATTTATATGAAGGCATCCCAAGGTCTCATGAGACCATTAAGGGTTGTCATTATGAGTTTATGTTCATTTAGGTTGTCTCCAATTGCTTCTAGTTGTTCCTTGAATTGAGAAATCCTAGAGAAATAGTCATGAATTGTTTCTCCTTTCTACATCTTTGTATTCTTGAGTTGGGTTCTCAATTTCATCTTCCAGATAATGTTCTTTCCTTCATACATTCTGGTTAGGGAATCAAACATCTCTTTTGGAGTGTTCTTAGAATCCACTTGACGGATCAAGTGATCTTTAATAGAGTCTACAATGATTCTTTTGGCCCTAACCATATCCTTCTTGTACTTTTCTTTAGATGCATCTTCTGCAGGTTTTGGTACATTTTTCTTTATGAATTTTGCAAGGTCATTCTCTTCAAGAATGAGTGCAATCCTATACTTCCAGGCATGGAATTTTTCCACACCTTCTAACTTGTCAACAAGCTTAGTGCTTGCATACATCTTGACCTAGAGCTAGGAAAATTGCCAAAAATTGAAAGTGCTCAGAAATTGAATCTGAAATTACTAGGAGGTGCGTTGGGCTGAGGCGAGTAGACTAGTGCACTCTGTTTTTAGGAAATCCAAATTTTACCCCTTGAAACTGAGCCTGTGCAAATCTAGACTCGTACTTCTGGTATTGGTTATGATTTCCTAGTTTTTTTGTTTTATGGTACCAGTTAAAACTAGTGTTTAACTTTCTGGAGGCTCTGGCCAAAGGTGCGCCCAAGCTTCCAATGAGTTCTCTAGGATAGGGCCCACTTCCCTAGATGGTTTTTAGGTTGGAATTCCCTTCCAACAAAAAACCCTAAATTTCTTGTACGACAACAATGACATTTTTGTTTACCTAGTGAAAGGTGCTATATTCTGTCAAGCTCTGATACCATGTTAAATTTAGAGCTGCTATTAATTTCTTTTCAAATTACTAGATAATAATAGCATAAGAAGGATCATTGAGCGAAACAAAATCACAAGGTACACAACAGTTTATCCTAGAAAACCCTCATAGGGGAGAAAACCCAACAAAAACTTCCTTAATATGGATTGCCAAGATAAAAGACCAAACACTACAGAATATCCAAGATTGAGAAATGTGCCTCTCTCTTCTCCTTATTCTAACTACAACATCCTTCAAACTTGTGCACTAGATGAGTGACTTGAGTGAGTGAGTGAATGAGGCACTAGCCTCTCTTATTTATACTAGCTAAGGAGTGTTAGGGTTGTGTATTTTCATCAAGTAGGGCTGACTTCTTCAACTAGTGGCTAAAACCACTTTAATTAGCCATAGGGTCAACTTCTCAATTAGCATCATTTGACTAGGGTTTGACCAATCCATAAAAGGAGATTTGGTCATACATAATCCTTGACATGATCAATCCACAAAAGGGGATTGATCTACATAATAATAACTCAATTATAATTAGAATATTCTTCGTAGTTACAATATTTCAACATGCATTTCATTGTTGATAGTGAGAGTCGAAAGAACTCGATCTCATCCCAAGTCGTCAAAAGAATGGATTTGTCAATAATGCCACACCCCCAACCATACACCATCAGATGGTTGAGCTGGGGATGAGACATTCATGTCAGCCAACAATGTCAATTTTCCTATGACATCAATCCATTCAAAGATCAGGTATTATGTGTTGTTTCCCCACTTGAAGTCTATAATGATCTTTTAGGACAACCATATATGTGGAAATGTCATGTTGTTTATGATTCTCAGCCCTCTAGTGTCACTATTACTCTGGGGGGTCAACTTTACAGGGTACTAGAGGTAGTTCCAACTACTATTATTTCATTGATCTAAGAAAAAATGTGCCACGAAGTAATCTCTCAAAACACAAATTTTGTCCTCTTCACGATTCATTCAGAAGGTGAATAGAAGGTCACTGCAACAACCTCAACCCGATACTTTTCTACACAACATAAGTAGGTCAATAAGATTATAGAGGAGCACAAAGATATTTTTTCTTCACCTATGGGGGTGCCTCTACACTACCAATTTAAGCATTCCATTGACTTACTACTCAGTGTTACCTTACCCAATGGTCCAATCTACAGATGTTCCCTTCTAAATAATGAGGAGATAAGGCGTCAAATTCATGAACTCATCCAAAAGGGTCACATTCAATCGAGCTCCTCACCTCGTGGGAGCCCAATTGTGTTGTTGCAAAAGAAGGTTCCATATGTTCATCATAGCTATAACAAATACCTTCATAAATCTATTAGCCACAACCCCTTTTAGGTGTTCTTGGGGTTCCATCCATTAGCCCCCATTGATGTATCTCTTCCTACCACATCTTCACCGACAAAGTCCTCCCACACTCAAACCAATGCAAATCAAGCAACCAAATTTGTTGAATGGATCCAATGCCTCTAAAAATAGGTTCATGATGTCCTACAAAAGGCTAATGCCAAGTACAAGCAATGACATGAACAACATCGGGTTCCACACAAGTTTCAAGTTGGTGATAAGTTGTGGTTGCACTTGAAGAAAGAGTGCCTCAAAATCCCCCATAGGAATCCAAGACCACTCTAATATGGGCCTTACACCATCACAAAGGCTATGGGTGAAAATTATTTTGAATTGAGTATTCCTCCTTTCCTTGGCTTGCACCCAGTATTTAATGCGGAACTGCTTTGAGCATATTACTCGTCTTTTCTAGACACCTCGGAGGTGGTTGAACATTTGAACCCTACTGAACTCAATTTCACATGCATTGAGAAAGCTACATTGGATCAGATCATGGAGACCCAAATTAAATCCACCTGCCAGTAGAGCATACAGTTGTATTAGGTTTTCAAAGCAAGACATCTACTTTAGCAAGGCAAGTGGCTCACCAAGGTTCAAATTCAACAAAATTTTCCCCATCTCCTAAGGGAACTTGATGCAATGGGGACCATTGCTTCGTAAGGGGGGAGGACTAATCCAATTGGATATCGATGGCCATCCACCTCTTCCATTGAATCAACGTTTTGAGATTATGGTTTTGATAAACCATGGTATACACCCATGGTATTTAAAAGATGGAGAGAAATAAAATAATAATAAAATGGTAAAAATATGTTTACACAATTATTAACAAGTTTTTACCATTGGTGGTTTACGAGCTCGTGGTTTCGTAACCCATGTTATTCTCCCATGCTATTTGTAAAATGGGATAAAGAAAATAAATCATATAATAATATTAAAATAAGTGAAATGATATGACTCTTGAGGCAAAAGGCATATGTAAGTACTATATATGGAACTCTCATTTGTAAAAGGAGATATGATTATTCCTTCATGATTCAGTGATCCGAATTTATGAGCAGAACGAAATGAATAATAGATTGAATACAATAACACAAAGGGGTGGCTAGACGTTTAATCCATCGATATGGATTCCCAAGGCCTCTGGAGAGTAGGAAGAGGGGTGTATAAGCCTTGATTCTTGATTGTTGGATTGGAAATGGCATAGGCAGTGCAAGATCTGATATACTTGTTGACATCCTGTTGAAGTTTTGTCCAATAAAAATGTTTATGTAGAACGACCATAGTTTTCTCCACGCCAAAATGGCATGTTATCCAACTGTAGTGAGCCTCCTAAATCAGCTTTGCATGCCCACTTGCGGGAACATAGAGGTGGCCCATATGGCATAACAATCCATCTTAAATGTGAAAATCAGTGACATTTGCACCTATACCCAAGAGTTGATAGGTGGTGGTGAAGTCAGGATCATGCTAATAAAGTTGGGGCCACTTAGATGTCTCATTCCCACAGGAATGGAGTGCGGTGGTGAGTGCAGCAACAGGAGGTCGACTGAGGTAGTCGGTGACAGTATTTTTGCTCCATGTATTATACTTGATGTTGAGATGGAACTAATGCAGGTATTGGACCAATTTTGATGGAAAACGTTCTACAACTTCCCCTCTATCTGTATGAACTGTAGAGGCTTGTGATCAGTGTGGATGATTGTCTCCTTTCCCATAATGTAATGTTTCCATTGACGGTAGACTTGCACAATGGAATACATTTCCTTGTCATAGGTAGGGTATTTTCAGGCAGTATTTGAGAGTGTATCACTATGGTATGCTACTGGATGACTGTGTTGAGTGAGAATTGCACCTATAGCATAGTCGGATGCATCAGTCTCAATCTCAAACGGTTGTTGCAAATCGGGTAAGGAGAGTACTGGAGCTGAGAACAAGTGATGCTTCATATCATCAAATGCTCCTTGTTGTGTCTTCCCCCATGCGAAATTTTCCTTTCCACTTCCCTTGGTCACTTGGCTAAGGGCCCATGCAATATGGGAGAATCCCAACACAAACCATCGGTAGAAGTTGGCAAGTCCCAAGAATTTTTGAAGCTCAATTAGTGTGGTCGGGGCTAGCCAGTCATAGATGACTTGGATCTTAGCTAGATCCACATGTACCCATTCTCATCAACAATGTTGGAATATGGATTTTGTTGTCACAGAGTGCTCAAAACATGTTGAATATGTTGCATGTGCTCCTCCCAAGTTCTATTTAAGATGAGGATGTCATCCAGATACACCACCACAAAATAGTTGGTGAAGGGTCTCAATACATCATCCATCAACCTCTTGAAATTTTTTGGTGCATTTGTTAAGCCAAAGGGCATGACCAACCATTTGAAGAGACCTTCTTTAGATTTGAAAGTTATCTTTCATACATCAGTCGCTTCGATGGGAACTTGGTGGTAGCTAGACTTTAGGTCAATCTTGATGAAGAATTGTTCCCTCTTGATTTGGTCAAGAAGGTCATCAATTTGGGGAATTGGGTACCGGTTCCTAACTGTGATTTTGTTTAATGTTTTGTAAGCAATGCAGATCCGTCAAGTCCCATCCTTTCTTCTTCATCAATACAATTAGGCTTCCACAAGGGGAGGAGATAGGTCGGATGTGCCCCTTTTGAAGTAATTATTGGATATGACACTTTATTTTTTCATTTTCCATCAGCGAGCGACGATAGACTAGTCCATTAGGTAGTGGTGAACCGGGGGTTAGATAAAATGGATGCTTGACTTGGTAGTGCGTCGATACCTTGATGGGTGAGGAGAAGATGTTTATGTACTCTTCCACGATCATGTCCACCTTCTTTTTCTTCAAAGAGAGGCTTTGTGTAGAGGTCATAGATGTGGTGGAAACCTTCTCCTTACTGCAATCATAGATCACAAAGACGACAAAATTATCGGTCTATGAAATGACCTTACTGCATTACTTAGCAAAGATTAAATAAATAGTGGTAGGTGACGCTACCTCTGGTATCCTATACAATTTCCTACCCAAACTAATAATAACAGGGTTTAGACTCATACACAACATGTTTATTCCACAAATATGGCTAGCCTAAAATAACATCACAAAATTCAAGGGGAGAAATATCACACAATACCACGTCTTTGAAGGGCTTGATTTCTTAGGGAAGATGACATTGTTGGCTGACGTGGAGATCTCTTCCTTGGTGAAGCCAGTTGATGGTGTAGGGCTTTGAGTGCAGTGTTATCGATAGGTCATGTCACTTGATGACCTATCCTAGGATCGGGTTCTTATGACTTTCGTTATGACGATGAAATGAAGTAGAGCCCCCTTTACCCACATCCATGAGTGAAATAGGAATTCCCCTTCCTATGTTTCTTCTGGTTCGTTTGGCTAGACTTTGGTGGTAACGACAATGGCACTAGGTTCGGCATCAATAATCTGCTTCCCTCCTTATGGATTTAATTCAAAGTTAGAATATGTCTTTGACTCAAAAGCTTTCATCTCAGCCACTAGTGATTGCTTGGAGAGACATTCTTTGGTGTTGTTCCAAGGGATTTTATGGTATTCACACCACTTTATCGTGTCCTTCTTCAACTTCTCATTACACTTTTTGGGTTGCAGTTTAGACTGGTTGTCCTGAGAGTGGCCATATTTTCTCTATACCTTGTTTTGTGGGTTGGATCTGCCTTTTCCCTACTTCAGCTGTGAGGAGTTTGCAGATCCAAACTCTCACCTCTTTTGGTTAAATTTATGCTCGATCTTGACAGCATATCTATAACTCGCACCTAATGATTCCATGTCCAGAAACTCCATTTCTATTTGAATCTATCTATGCAGACAATCACGGTATTTGAGCACCAGATGTCATTCAGAGTCTTTGATACCCAATTTGGTGCACATGGTATGGAAAATATTGGTGAAATTTGGTACTGTCTAGTCCCTTTCCTGACATAGTGTGGTCCATATTGTGTATTGGTCCTCGTAGCTTCCAACAGGGTAGTATTGTTCTGTAATGGAATCCCTGAAGGAATCCCATGTGGGGGAGACCGCAAATATCACAGATTCCTCTATGGCCCTTTTCTAAGAGTAAGTATTCCACCAGTCCTTAACATGGGGGGCAACCTTGAGGAGTGCAAAAGTAATCTTTTTCCTATCGAAAAAATTGTGGACCAAAAAATACCCTTCGAGTAGATTCATCCATTTATCTATAACATCTGCATCTATCAGTCCTTCAAATAATGGAATATCAAACTTTACTTGTACCTTGAAGGGGGTTGTGTGGTCGCTTTATGAAGATGCATCTTATGTGGGCAGTCGTCAAAGGATCTATTCAAAGTTGTCCATCATTTCATTCCTTTGTCGCGCAAGGGCTTCCTCGAGAACGGTTTAAAAGGATATCTTGCTCCATCATCTTTATTCTCATCCCCCATGAGTGTATTCCAAGCTCTGTGTGACTGATCTTGCAAAGGCTCGATTGGTTCGAGTCCCAACTTCTTGTACCCATATCTTATCAGGGACATGCACAAAGAAAAACAAATGAAGAGCAGACCGCTCTGATACCACTGATCTGGATTTATGAGCAGAATGAAATTAATGAAAGATTGAATACAATAACACAGAGATATGGATAAAAACAACAGATATCCAGTGAACAATAACTTTTATTGAATAAACAAAATAGGTTGAAACTATAAAATTGCATAATTGAAAACAACTTGCTCGAATGGTGGTAGTTATCTATGATAAGAGATGTGGATGCTACGCACATTCGTCTAAGCAGAATGATTACAATGAGGCTCCATAGGCCTTTTTAACATTACTCATGAATTTCAAGACCCTATACATTCAAAAACCTAACTCTAGGAGATGAAATGCCAAAAGTTATGTGGGCCCCAATGGGTAAGTTGGTACCTCAACTTCTTAGAATTGTAAATTTTGAATACGACCTCCATTTTAGGCGTGTGATAACCCGTTGGAAAGGTATTTTTGATAACTACACATTATGTCGTCAAACATTGATTATGTCTATAGTTTCACTCTGGAAAGACAAAAAAAACAGTGTTTAGGGCCCCAAAACAGCCCTAGAAATACAGAAAGATGTACTGACATGAAAACTTCCAAAATAAGCCATTTGGAATAGGTGGGCGGCCACCAATATCAACCTGGATGTTTTGTAAGGCTTTAGGATAGCCCCAGAAGTGTAGAACCCACAATTACAAAGAAATGTCATCATTGTAGAGAAACATGTTGAACTAAAAATTGTCAAGAGGAGCCAGTTGGAATAGGTGGGTGGCCACCAATATCCACTTGGATCATGTAGACAATGAGGTCACTCTTTCAACCTCTTGTAATATGTTATTGGTGAATGAGCATAGTTGACATCTCTTTCTCTTTAGAGATAATCTACCACCATTCTAGCCAGTTTTTATTCTACAATATTCTACTATTTTATTCATTAATAAAAGTTGGGTTTCACTGTACTTATGTGTTCTCTTTTATGGTTTTGTATGTACCTCATTTCTTTCTCAATATAATCCATATCAAGGAAAGTATAGACATCCCCATGAGGTTTTTTGGAGGGATCATGTATGTCGTGTGGTGATATTGGCTTCACCATAGTTTTAGAAACCTAGAAGCCCCCATTCTCCCAACTGAAATCACCCACTCAAAAAGATGCCTAGATAGTGAAAAATCAAGGTTTGTAAGAGAGCCCCTTGAATTTGAAAACATCTCTATCCCAAAATATGGGATCAAGATATGTGATTTTATGAATGCGTAGAATTAACCTGCAACAAAGTAAACCATAAAAAATTATAGATAAAATCCTACATACAAAAATATAGATAAAAGGGTTTTTAGGACAACTGATACATGCAAAGGTGAATGATGTAGGGGCTCTGATTCTGAATCGCATTTCTCATACAAAGCATTCATTTGATCTCAACAAGGGTCAAAGTTACAAGCTCACTATTGATTTTTTCTTAGGAAATATAGTTTCACCATTGTTGATTGTGCATTGATTTCTTGCCCATCAATCCATTGAAAAATACCTATAAACTCCCCCTTCCATGTGTACATAGGCCCCTCCTCCCACTCCAAATACCTATAAACCTACTTCAACTAAAAAATGCATTCCCCCCCCTGAATATGAAACAACATATTGACTTGAATTTTCACAATTTTAGAACCCCCTTTATGAACGAATGTGTTAAGATATTGACAAACCGATGAAGCTTGTGTGACTAAAATATGAGTTTCCACCATCACACCAATTTATTTAAAAGGAAAATAAGCTTCTACGAAGTGTCCCTGTGCATTACCTATCACCTAAAAAACCTCTAGTGACCAAAAATCGATTGGTAACCCATGAAACTTAACTCACATCGACCATATTTCCATACTCTTCCTCCTTGCATTGAATTAAGGAAAACAACATTTCAAATACAAAAGAGTAGAATTCTAGAACCAAAACCTTGTTAGAACCTTTGACACGTCAAAATTTGAGTGAAACAAAAATGTCAACCATCCCCTAGCAATCACATAAGTGACTAATATATAACACAATAAGCAAACCCAACATCTAGACATCCAACCCTTCAAAGTCTTGTCTCCCATACATCACCCAAGAAAACAACTTATAAAGGTCAATTCCATTCCTTCATCTCTAATACACCATTCATTTTAATTTCTTTGCCTAAAATCAAATTAATAGATCCATTCCACTACTTTATATGCCTTATTTTCCCTCTCTTTAAACCAGTATTGTCATCTACAATAGTCCCACCCATCCAACCTCTACTTGAAATTGGATTATCACTCCCAGCCAATGAATTAGAATTAATATCATATGCATTGCAATCAACACCACAAAGTTCCATGAAAATCTAAATATTTACCAATGAACCTCAACCCAAAACCATCATCACCTCCCAAATAACAACCAACTCAAGTTTTGAGACACATGTCGAAGGATTACACAAAAAAGGAGTTTTCATAAGGAAATATAAAACATCAAAACTAACATTACCTCGAGAAACATAAGGCGGTAGAGACACCCCATCCGATGTAGAGTAAAATCCCCCTCTAGCATCTTGGTTGTAACCATCATATCTACTAATAACCACCAATATAGGGGTCCATTTAATGTACGAGTCCTATATGAATGATGAATGGCTCTGAGTAACAAAACATGTTATAGTCTTTGTAGTGTGTTTTGTCAACAACGACTCTCAGTTCTAAATCTTCATAGGCTCAAATCCAATGAGACACCAAAATTACAATTTTATATTGATGAAATTGATGTTTTCAATGCAGAAATGGATTCAACACCCTATAATATCCCTAGTGCAATTTAATTGTGCAATGTTAACAAAATTATTCTTCTTGAGGCCAAAAAATACCTCTTTCCCTTTTGTTTATTTTTTGTGGCCAAAACACATTAATGCCATTATAGCATTAAATTTTCATTCATTAATAATACTCAACATGGTAAGACATTAATAACATGAAGAAGGCTAAATATTATAAGTTTTTAACTTTTTTAGGTTTTCCAGGAAATCGGGCTAGGCAATCTTTGTCGAAATTTGGCTAGGCATTCTTTGCCAAGATTGTAATTTTGGATGGATGAAATTGTTGTTTTAATGCAAAACATTAATACTCCATAACATCTAATAAGTATGTTCTCATTTAAATACACACAAGAATACACCATAACATCTAATAAGTCTGTTCTCATGTAAATCCGCACATTAATAACACTAATGTTAACAATAACACTGAGTGTATTATTTACTTTTTACATAAATCTTCAGGCAGTATGTAAATCTTGACACCATCATCAATGCACATTAAGAACACACATTTAACACATTAATAACACTACTTGCATACTGAATTTGGCTTTGTCTAACGTTTTTGGTTTTTTTTGCCCGAATCCAGCTATGTGAATCTCCAAAAAATCATTATTTTATGTTGTTTAAAATCCTTTTTTGAATGTTGAAATAGATTTAGCATGATGACATTGTTTTTTAATGCAAAAATAGATTCAAAACCATTTAATTAATCTATTGTAACCATTGATGAAATTGTTATTTTTAATGAAAAAATAGATTTAGAACCCTACAATAAATCTAGTATAATAGGATTGTGCAATATTAACATTAATTCCATCAATTTAAAATGTTTTTTTTATTTTCCAGAGTTTAAATCATATCAATTTCTCTTCTTATTACTACCAATTAATAACACTATTTCATAATATCTAAATTCCTTCTCATATAAATACACACATTAATAACATGCATATTAACAATAATAATAATACTACTTATATTATTTACTTTTTATATAAATCTTCATACGTTAAACACAGAAACACACAATGAATATGGAAAGGTATATATATTTTGAGGCACCACTATGAAGTGTATTTCCTCTTTATCATTATGTAGAATCTCCCTAAAAATATGTCAATCTTAATTCATACTTTTTCCATGTGTATATCTTGAGGCACCACCATGAAGTTTATTTCCTCTTTATCATTATCTAGAATCTCCCTAAAATATGTCAATCTTAATTCATATGACTTTTATCATTATCTAGAATCGCCCTAAAATGTGTTAATCTTAATTTATATGATTTGTTTTGATATAGATATTTGCATTTATATTCAATTTATTTTTAATTTTAGTTATGAGGGCAACAATAAAGTATTGCTATATTTTGTTATTTGAATTTTTTAATACCTTTCTCCAAGAATACTATAAAAAATAAGTAAATAGTATAAAAAATAAGTAAATTGAAACCATTAAAAAACCCAATCAGATAGTATTCTAATGTAAGAAAAGAAAGTTCAATAGTTTTATTTGGAAACATGGATTAGTGAGAGTCAGGTAAATCAAGTTCAAATACATTACGTTATCTACTATTTGGAATATTCAATGCATTTGTAAGTGAATATTATATTTGATTTTTTTTTTTAAATGGAAAAAAAATACGCTCAATAATAATTAAAATTTTGACATTCACGCGTATACCCAAGAGATGATAGGTGGTGGTGAATTCAGGATCACCCTGATAAAGTTGGGGCCACTTATATGTCTCATGCCCACAGGAATGGAGCACGGTGGTGAGTGCAGCAACGGGAGGTCGACTAACGCAGTCAACAACACGATTTGTGATCCTTGTCTTATACTTGATGTTGAGATGGAACTGATGCAGGTAAGTGGACCACTTTTGATGGAGGTCATTCTTCAACTTCCCCTCTGTCTGTATGAACAATAGAGGCTTGTGATCAATGTGGTTGATTGTCTCCTTTCCCAGAATGTAATGTTTCCATTGATGGTATGCTTGCACAATGGAATACATTTCATTGTCATAGGTGGGGTATTTCCGGATGGTATCTAAGAGTGTCTCACTATGGTATGCTACAGGATGACCGTGTTGAGTGAGAATTGTGCCTACAGAATAGTCGTATGCATCAATATCAATCTCAAACGGTTATTGTAGATCGGGTAAGGAGAATACTAGATTTGAGCACAAGTGATGCTTCAGATCATCAAATTCTCATTGTTGTGCCTTCCCCGATGCGATCTTTTCCTTTCCATCACTCTTGGTCACTTGGTTGAGGGCCCATGCAATATGGGAGAATCCTAACACAAACCATCAGTAGAAGTTGGCAAGTCCCAAGAATTTTTTAGGCTCGATTAGTGTGGTCGGGGCTAGCTAGTTACAGATGACTTGGATCTTAGTTGGATCCACATGTACCCATTCTCATCAATAATGTATCCCAAGTATTGGATCTTATTCATGTCAAAGGATCATTTTTCCAAGTTGGAACTTGGCATATAGCTTGTGTTGTCGCAGAGTGCTCAAAACATGTTGAATATGTTGCATGTGTTCCTCCCAAATTCTGTTGAAGATGAGGATATCATCCAGATATACTAGCACAAAAGAGTTGGTGAAGGGTCTCAATACATCATCCATCAACCTCATGAAATTTTTTGGTGCATTTGTTAAGCCAAAGGTCATGACCATCCATTTGAAGAGACCTTATTTAGATTTGAAAGTTGTCTTCCATACATCAGTCGGTTCGATGGGAACCTGGTGGTACCCATAATTTAAGTCAATCTCGATGAAGAAATTTCCCCCCCTTGAGTTGGTCAATAAGGTCACAAATTCATGAAATTGGGTATTGGTTCCTGACTGTTATTTTGTTTAATGCTCTATAATCAATGCAGAGTTGTCAGGTTTCATCTTTATTCTGCACCAATACAATCGGACTTCCACAAGGGGAGGATTTGGGTCGGATGTGTCCCTTTTGAAGAAGCTATTGGATCTGACGCTTGATTTCATCATTTTCCATCAGTGAGCGGTGATAGACTGGTCCATTAGGTAGAGGTGAACTAGGGGTTAGATGAAATAGATGCTTGACTTGGTAGTGTGTCGGTACCCTGATGGGTGAGGAGAATATGTCTCTGTACTCTTCCACGATTCTGTCCACTTGCTTCTGCTGCAAAGAGAGGCTCTGTGTAGAGGTCATGGATGTGGCAGCAACCTTCTAATTACTACAAGCACGGATCACAAAGAATACAAACTTCTCTTTCTCTGAAATTACCTTACTGCATTACTTAGCAAAGATTAAAGAAATAGCATTTGGTGACGCTACCTCTGGTATCATATACAATTGTCTACCCAAAGTAATAATAACACTTCAGGGTCTAGACTCATACACAACATGTTTCTTCCACAAATATGGTTGGCCTAAAATAACATCACAAACTTCAAGGGGAGAAATATCACACAATACCTTATCTTTGAAGGGCTTGATGTTGTAGGGAAGATGACATTGTTGGTTGACGTGGAGATCTCTTCCCTGGTGAAGCCAGCTGATGGTGTAGGGTTGTGGGTGCAGTTTTATCGGTAGGTCTAGTCGCTTGACGACCTCTACTAAGATCAAGTTCTTCTGATTGTCGCTATCGACAATGAAATGAAGGGGAGCCCCCTTTACCCACATCTATAAGTGAAAGAGGTGTTACCCTTCACTTGTTTCTTTTGGTTTGCTTGGATGGAATTTGGTGGTAGCGACAGTGGCACTAGGTTTGGCATCGATAATATTCTTCCCTTCGTTTGGATTTAATTCATATTCAGAATCTGCCTCAGACTCGAAAGCTTTCAGCTCGACCACCAGTGACTGCTTGGAGCGACATTCTTCAATGTTGTGCCAAGGGATTTTATGGTATTCACACCACTTTCCTGTGTCCTTCTTCGACTTCTCATTACCCTTCTTGGGTTGCGGCTTGGACTGGTTGTCCTGAGAGTGGCCATATTTTCTCTATCCCTTGTTTTTTGGGTTGGGGGTGCCTTTTCCCTACTTCTGCTGTGAGGATTTTGCAGATCCAAACTCTCACCTCTTCTGGTTAAATTTATGCTCGATCTTGACAGCATATCAATAAGTCACACCTAATGATGTGATGTCCAAAAAATCCATTTATGTTTGAATGTATCTATGCATACAACCATGGTATTTGAGCACCATATGTTGTTCAGAGTCTTTGATACCCAATTTGGTACACAAGGTATGTAAAATATTGGTGAAATCGGGTATTGTCTGGTCCCTTTCCTGACACAGCGTGGTCCATCTTGTGTACTAGTCCTTGTATCTTCCAACAGGGTAGTATTGTTCTTTAATGGCATCCATGAAGGAATCCCATGAGGGGGAAACTGCAAGTATTGCAGATTCCTCTGTGGCCCTTTGCTCAGAGTAAATATATCACTAGTCCTTAACATGGGGGATGGCCTTGAGGAGTGCAAAATAATATTTTCCCTATCGGAAAAATTGTGGATCGAAAAATACCCTTCGAGCAAATTCAACCATTTATCTACAACATCTACATCTATCAGTCCTTCAAATAATTAAATATCAAAATTTACTTGTACCTTGAAGAGGGTTTCATGGCCACTTGATGAAGATGAGTCTTCTATGGGCAGTCGTCGAAGGATCTGTGCAAAGTTTTCCATCATATCATTCATTTTTCGCGCAAGGGATTTTTCGAGAAACAGTTTAAAGGGATCCCTTGCTCCATCATCTTTCTTCTCGTCCCCCATGATTTTTTGTCAGGCTCGGTGCGGTCGATCTTGCAAAGGCTCGACTGGTTCGAGTCCCAACTTCTTGTACCCATATCTTGTCGGGGACATGCACAAAGAAAAACAAATGAAGAGAAAACCGCTCTAATAGCACTAATTTGGATTTATGAGCGAAACGAAATGAATAACAGATTGAATACAATAACACGAAGATATGGAGAACAACAACAGATATCCAATGAACAATAACTTCTATTGAATAAATAAAATAGGTTGAAATTATAAAATTGTAGAACTGAAAACAACTTGCTCGAATGGTGGTAGCTATATCTGAGAAGAGATGTGGCTACTACGTGCATTCGTCTAAGAAAAATGATTACAATGAGGCTCCATAGGAATTTTGAACATTACTCATGAATTTCAAAACCCTAGACATCCAAAAAACTAACCCTAGGAGATGAAACACCAAAAGTTATGTGGGCCCTGATGGTAAGTTGGTACCTCAACTTCTCGTGGTTGTAACTTTTTCATACAACCTTCGTTTTAGGCGTGTGATAACCCGTTGGAAAGGTATTTTCGAGAACTACACATTATTTCATCAAAGTCTAACTATGTTTACAGTTTCACTCTGGAAAGCCAAAAAAACATTGTTTAGGGCCCCAAAATGTCCCTGGAAGTACAAAAAGATGTACTGACATGAAAAATTCCAAAATAAGTTAGTTGGAATAGGTGGGAGGCCACCAATATCCACATGGATGTTTTGTAAGGCTTCAGGATATCCCTGGAAGTGCAGAACCCACAATAACAAAGAAATGTCATCATTACAGAGAAACATGTTGAACTAAAAATTGTCAAGAGGAGCCAGTTGGAATAGGCGGGTGGCCACCAATATCCACTTGGATCATGTAGAGAATGAGGTCACCCTTTCAACCTCTTGTAATATTTTTTTTTTGAATGAGCATCGCTAACATCTCTTTCTCTTTAGAGATAAGATACCACCATTCTAGCCAGTTTTTATTCTACAATATTCTACTATTTTATTCATTAATAAAAGTTATGTGTTCTCTTCTATAGTTTTGTTTGTACCTCGTTTTGTTCTCAATATAATCCATATCAAGGATAGTATAGACATCCCCGTGAGGTTTTGTGGAGGGATCATGCATGTTGTGTGGTGATATTGGCTTCACCATAGTTTTAGAAACCTAGAAACCCTCATTCTCCCAACTGAAATCACCCACTCAAAAAGATTCCTAGATAGTGAAAAATCAAGGTTTGCAAGAGAGCCCCTTGAATTGGAAAACATCTCTATCCCAAAATATGGTATCAAGCTATGTGATTTTATGATGCATAGAATCAACCTGCAACAAATTAAACCATAAAAAATTATAGATAAAATCCTACATACATAAATATAGATAAAAGGGTTTTTAGGACAACCAATACATGCAAAGGTGAATGATGCAGGGGCTCTAATTTTGAATCGTGATTCCCATACAAAGGATTCATGCGATCTCAACAAGGGGCAAAGTTACAACCTCACTATTAATTTTTTCTTAGGAAAGATAGTTTCGCCATTGTTGATTTTGCATTGATTTCTTGACCATCAAGTCATTGACAAATACCTATAACATCTCTACAATACCTATAAACTCCCCCTTCCATGTGTACACACCCCCCCCTCCAAATACCTATAAACCTACTTCAACTAAAAAATGCATCCCCCCACCCCGCCTAACCTGAAACAATATATTGACTCGATTTTTCACGATTTAGAACCCCCTTTATGAATGAATGTATTAAGATATTGACAAACCAATGAAGCTTGTGTGACTAAAATATGAGTTTCCACCATCACACCAAGTTATTTAAAAGGAAAATAAGCTTCTACGAAGTGTCTCCATGCATTACCTATCACCTAAAAAACCTCTAGTGACCAAAAATCAATTGGTAACCCACGAAACTTAACTCACATCGTCCTCTTTCCATCCTCTTCCTCCTTGCATCGAATTAAGGAAAACAACATTTAAAATACAAAAGAGTAGAATTCTAGAACCAAAACCCTGTTACAAACTTTGACATGTCAAAATTTGAGTGAAACAAAAATGCCAACCATCCCCTAGCAAGCACATAAGTGACTAAGATATAACATAATAAGGGAACCCGACATCTAGACATCCAACCCTTCAAATTCTTCTCTCCCATACAACACCCAATAAAACAACCTATAAGGGTCAATTCCATTCCTTCATCTCGAATACATCATTCATTTTAATTTCTTTGCCTAAAATCAAATTAACAAATCGATTCTGCTACTTTATATGCCTTATTTTCCCTCTCTTTAAACCAGTATTGTCATCTACAGTAGTCTCACCCATCTAGCCTCTACATGAAATCGGATTATCACTCTGAGCCAATGAATTAGAATTGGTATTAGATGCACTGCATCAACACTGCAAAGTTCCATGAAAATCTAAATATTTACCAATGAACCTCAACCCAAGACCACCATCACCTCTCAAATAACAACCAATGCAAGTTTTGAGATATATGTCAAAGGATTACACAAAAAAGAAGGCTTCATAAGGGAATATAAAACATCAAAACTAACATTACCTCGAGAAACATAAGGCGGTAGAGACACCCCATCTGATGTAGAGTAAAATCCCCCTCTAACATCTTGGTTGTAACCATCATATCTACTAATAACCGCCAATATAGGGGTCCATTGAATGTATGAGTCCTATAGGGATGATGAATGGCTCTAACACCACCAATGCTCTCATCACTATCAAAAAAAATACCCACTTTTGTTCCTAAAAAACATTTTCATTAACCACCAGGGCTCATTATCCTAATACTAGGAACTAGACCCCCATGTAAAAAATTTCCTTCGAAAAAATGACACTTTCCCCCATAAAATATTCTTAGTAATCAACAAGCTCCTCATATCGATCTGTGTTGAAACCCTAGTCCTTTAGGACTACAGAAACCTCCAATGCACCATATGTCCTAATCATGCTTATATGTGCAAACAAATACCTACGTATGGATCAACATATTCACTTGTAAGAAGTTGCATCTATATGCAAGTATGTCCTTCTACATCTATCTATGATGAAAAATATGAGTAATGAAACATGTTATAGTCTTTGTAGTTTGTTTTGTTAATAATGACTCTCACTTCATAGGCTCAAATCTAGTGAGACACCAAAATTGCAATTTTATATTGATGAAATTGATGTTTTCAATGCAGAAATGGATTCAACACCCTATAATATCCCTAGTGAAATTTAATTGTGCAATGTTAACAAAAATATTCTTTCTAGATCTGAGACCAAAAAATACCCCTTTCCCTTTTGTTTATTTTTAATGGCAAAACACATTAATAACATTATAGCATTAAATTTTCATTTATTAATAACACTCAACATGGTAAGAATTAATAACATGAAGAAGACTAAATATTATAAGTTTTTACCTTTTTTAGGTTTGCCATTAGTGAAATCGGGCTAGAACTATTTAATAAGCCTATTGTAAGGGTTGATGAATTTCTTTTTTTCCTGCAGAAATGAATTTAACACCCTAGAATAAGCCCAGTGCTATAGGATTGGTGTGTAATGTTAACATCAATTCCATTAATATAAAATGATTTTTCCCTAATTTTAGGCCAAATGTTGATTTATCTTCCCATTACTAAGCAAGTTTAGACAACTTCTTAATATCTAATAAGTAGTTCTCATGTAAATCCACACATTGATACTCCATAAGATCTAATAAATCCATTATCATGTAAAATCCCACATTAATACTCCATAACATCTAATAAGTACGTTTCTCATTTAAATACACATGAATAAGTCATAACATTTAATAAGTTCGTTCTCATGTAAATCTGTGATCCAGACTATTTTTTTCGGCATGAAATGAGAGGGGAGATATAATAAAGAAATGCATAGAGATATCGCGGATATCGAGTAATATAATAGAAAAGAAATGCTATATGGCGGATATCGAGTAATATAATAGAAAAGAAATGCTATATGGCGGATATCCAGTAGAGATGCATTAATACACGATTTCTATTAATGATTTCTATTAATGAAAGAAATGTTTCTATTAATGATTTCTATTAATGAAAGAAATTAATGATTTCTATTAATGAAAGAAATTAATGATTTCTATTAATGAAAGAAATTACTGTAAAAATACAAGAATGTTAAGCCTTCCCAGGATCGTAATTTTTTGCATATGATCACATTAATAACACCAATGTTAACAATAACACTACACGTATTATTTACTTTTTACATAAATCTTCATGCATTAATAGCACTAATTGCAATCTGGACACCATCATCAATGCACATTAATAACACACATTTAACACATTAATAACACTACTTGCATACTAAAGACTTCTACCTTTTGGTTGTTTTCCATCAACTTTTTTGGGGTTTTCAGCATCCTAAATCCATTTATGCTGTTCAAATTTACATCGTCGGATTCTGGCCAAAAAAACCCAAAAGGTAGAACGTTTAGCCCATACTAAATTTAGCATTGTCTAATTGTTCTAAGTTTTTTGTTTTTTTTTATCGGAATACGGCTACGTAAATCTCCAAGAAATCAGTATTTTTTATTGTTTAAAATCCATTTTTGAATGTTGAAATGAATTCAACATGATGAAATTGTTTTTTAATGCAAAAATAGATTAAAAACATTTAATAAACCTATTATAACCATTAATGAAATTATTATTTTTAATGCAAAAATAAATTTAAAACCCTACCTTATAATAATAAATTTTAAACCTTATTTTAAACCATGTAAATTTATCTTCCTATTACTACAGTTAATAACACTAATTCATAATATCTAATAAATTATTTCTCATATAAATCTACACATTAATAACATACATGTTAACCATAATAACACTTACATCATTTACTTTTTATATAAATCTTCATGCATTAAATACAATGTACATAAAAAAGGCATTAAAAACACTTTTTTCCATGTATATATCTTGAGCCGGCACCGCCATGAAGTTTATTTCCTCTTTATCATTATCTAGAATCTCCCTAAAATATGTCAATCTTAATTCATACTTTTTTCCATGCATTTGTAAGTGAACATGATCTTTGATTTTTTTTAAATGAAAAAAAAAAAAAAAAACGCTCAATAATAATTAAAATTTTGATATCTCGCTGCCTGGGCGCCGGAATCTTACCAAGTCGCCAGGAAAGATGGAAAACCGGGCAGATACATCTGAGTGGAAGTTGAGGAGTCACTTTCATCAGAAAATCTGAACCGTCCGATGCATTGTTCGATCGACGGTTCAGAAATTGTTAAGACACTGGTTTCATTGGCACAAGAAGAAACGAGAAAAATATTGTGGAGTTGAGATTTCTGGTTTCCTTACGATTAGAATTTACAGGACATAGATACGTTGAATAGATCTGAAAAAACTGCTATACTTTTGACTTCGTTTTCGTAGATATATATCGCCCGTTTACTATGCCAATCCCTCTGGATGGAGTTAGGTGAAGGTGGTGGATTCAAGAGAATTGGTACTCAGGAGGGTACTGATTTATCTCCATCTGCAATATTATTGAATACTGATACAACAGTTGATGAGAAATTCCTTGCAGTCAAGGTAAATAAGCCAGATACAGCAAGGAAATACAGTCTCCAAGAATATCAATGTCCTTCTCTGGGTAGCAGCTCAGCCGTGAAGATTCTGCCAAGGGTAGCTTTAAGAGGCCCTACAAGAGGCCTCAAGACTGAGACTGGTGATAAAATGTCTGTAGCCGATAGGTTTGCGGCTCTGCACAGTCTCTTTTTCTCTAAATCTGATGACCAGTTCAATAAAAATGGCAATATACAAAGGGAGCTTTTACTCAACAACAATATTGGATCCCTGCAACGAGATCATGGTGAAATAGAATCAAAAGATGGGGACTTGGGGAGTATTTTAGTGGGAGCTGGTGCTGGTGCTGGGTCGTCTCGTATTGAAGGTTTTGATGAAAATCATTCCATGTTATCTCCAGCAATCAAGTCTCAAATTTTGGATTACCAGCTTGAACAGAATCAGAAACATCTCCAGCATATTTCACCTGCTGTCAATGGTGGGCTGCCCAGTCTCGATTTAATGAATATGTCTTTCTATTTGCGAGAAGAATTTTCCTGTGTTACTACTACCAGTCGGGGACCTGATCATCATAATCATGATTATGTTTTCCCAGAGAGGAGGGGGAACATTGTGTCAGGAAAGAGGCATGTCAAGCGTCCCAGCAGAGGTACCAAGAGACCCAATGTAATCAAGGGCCAGTGGACTGCAGAAGAAGACAGGTAAATTACTTCTTGAATTTCACAATAGTTTTTATGGTCTTTTATGGGTATATCTTGGTTGAAACCTTTAGAAAATTTGTGACAAATGCATAATGGTTAGAACTTAGGACTGAATCAGGACAGCGGGATTGAATTGCAGTGATCTCTGCGTTTTCTTTCATTTATGGGGTAGAATACTTATAAAACATGCCATAGAAAACATGCCATAGAAGTGATGAGATAGTTATTTAGGATTCATCTCATTGGTTTTTTCATATTCTACGTTTCTGATCAAAATCATCATAATACTTTTTCTGATGATGGATCACACTAGTTTGKTCAGAAACATCCAATATGAAAAAAGGTCCAATATGAAAAAACCAATGRGATGAATCTGAAAGAACTATTTCATCACAACAATGGTCGCAAAAATYTTTGAAAAAAMATGACATAGAARTATAGGTTGAATTTGTTGAATTTGCTAAAATGCTTGATAATGAAATTGTATMATGAATTATGRTTTGCAGGTTGCTTGTGAAGCTTGTTGAAGAATATGGACTGCGAAAATGGTCGCAGATTGCACAGACTCTTGCAGGTCGCGTGGGAAAGCAGTGCCGTGAAAGATGGCACAATCATTTACGACCTGACATCAAGGCAGGTTATGCAACCTCTTTCCACGTTTTCTTGGCAGTTTTGACTTGCTTTTCCTATGGAATTATCTTTTCCTGCTTAGATAATATGCTGTTCTTATCATATTCCCTTACTAAAATAAGAAAAAATGCCGAAAAACTGCACATTCCAGTAGCGAAGGCTTTATGCAGCATTTAGGGTTTCTACAGTGTTTTTGGTTTCCAAACAACTACGAAAATATTCTTTCAGGCTTGAAAATGAAACGATGTCTTACCAGGCCATTATTGTCACGTTCTTGGCTGACATTCTTGAGAAGCAGCTAACATTCAGGAACATAAAGTAAATCATTATTTTCTCCAGCACGCTTTCTGTGAAAAATTAACAACCCGATATTGCTGTATTTTTGGCTGATGAATTGATGGCTGCTGCATCTTTTTAGGGTTGGCCAAGTAGAATCAAGCTGACCATTTAACCAACCATATATATAACCCTACTGTAGGGCTTTTTAGAAGCTGACCATTTAACCAACCTTATATATAACCCTATTGTATGGCTTTTTAGAGTTTTCAGTTTCGAATTCGGATTCCAACCCTGGATTTTGAGGAATTTTATTGTACAATTTATAATTTACTATTAGAAAAATGTCTAGAGTTGGCCTGCGTACTTGCGATATACACATAAAACCTTAATCCATTTTCTGTGTTTTCTAGAGTTGGCCTGCGTACTTGCGATATACACATAAAAACTTAGTCCATTTTCTGTGTTTTCTAGAGCTGGCCTGCGTACTTGCGATATACACATAAAAACTTAATCTATTTTCTGTGGACGAATGTATTTTGATAATAAAAAAAATCCCCGACATTGTAATTTCATTTATATTAATAAAATTACATTTTGGATAGGTTGGAAAACATTCCAAATCCTTTAAGATAAATTTTAAATTCAAGTACTTTTGAAATTAGTTTTTCTTATACCAAATTTTATTCTTTTGAAATTAGTTTTTCTTATACCAAATCTTATTCTTTTGAAATTAGTTTTTCTGATATTAAATTTTATCAAAATCAAAATATCAGATTATATCTATTTTTCATCTTTTATCTATATTTTTATAAAATAAACAAATTATAATTACTTAATTATTTAAAAATTTGAAAATAAGGTTATGAAAATAGTTAGCTGTTTGAAACTCTCCATCTCAACAAACTATAATTACTTAATTATTTAAAGATTTGAAAATAACATACAAAAATTTGTTTTGAAATTTTGAAAATAGGATTATGAAAATAGTTAGCAGTCTGAAACTCTCCATCTCTTAAATATGCTACCAGGTTGAAATCATCTACAACCAACTTTACTTTCATTATTTTCTATGTATACATATAAAACTAAATATTGATGAAAACAGATTTGAGAATTTGATTTCTCTCTAAATAAGTCTATGAGATTTGAGAATTTGACAAAGCATTAACACCTCACATTCATTGGATCACTAACTTTGAGACCCATTTTTCAGCTAAAAATGCCATGATAAGTTTTAATATCATCAATCCAACATAATTATTTGTATCATTACCTACCCTAACTTTAAATTTCAAAATAAAAAATATGTGAATTATTTAAGAAAATTAAATCTCTTACCCCATAACCATATATTGAATCCTTGTGAGGTTCTATCTAAATATGCTCCAGTTCCACTTTTGTCTATTTGTTGAATAACAATTTGTCTCTCCTACTTATCTTGGGAGAATTATGGAAATCTATCAAGGATTGATTTACTTTGCATTGCATATTGGAGAGGAAGAATTTTCCCATAATCAAATATGATTTCAATCCTTAGAAACTAAATATCTCAAGCTACAATAATAAGGAGGAATGATACCTTTTAAAACAAGATTTGATATACTCCTGATTTAAAACAAGGAAGGGATGATACTTTTTAAAACAAGATTTGATCTACCCCTGATTTAAAGGAGCCTTCAAAAACAATCCCATCAACCTTGTAAGGTGCTTGTAAGTCTTTCCAATTCTTTTTGAAGAATGTACAACACACTAAAAGGTAATTTATAGTTAATTACTAATTTTACACAAAGAACATCTATTGGGATCATGCATCTTCTCTTTTGCAATACTTTTTAAGTAAAAGCTTTGTTGTTTTTTTTTTTATGACTAGCCACATAAATACACTAAATTTTAGAAGACACTCAAATCTCCAAATGACTTTTCACCATGAGTTTTGGATAATATTTATATATAAAGGTAATTGCAATTTTCTTTTTGATAATATTTGTATATAAATACAAACTCAATTGTAATTATAATTCAAGGAGCAATTGCATGAAGAGAATTTAGGTGTTCTATCAATGATGTGGGTGGGTTCAATTTCTACCAATGAAGTGGGTGTTTTGTCCAATGTCTAGGTTATTAAGGTTAATGACACATCTACAATGCAACTTTACATATAGCTTCAGAGATTAAATTTTTATCAATAAATTTTCATGTGCATTTTGATTAAGGATTTTTATACACAATCACTTGGTCTAAATTTTCATCCTTTAATAGTGTTTGTGTATAAGTTTGGTTGAGAAAATTCATAATTGGATCATTTTAATTAACATGATATAAGACTTTTTTTTAAGTTTTCACTTTCCAATTCCAACTATAGATTTTAAAAATTATATCCCATAATTTATAAGTTTATTTGTAGAAAAAACATTCTTGAATTGTTTTACTTACTTGCAATATTTCTAGTTGTTTTACTTACTTGCAATATTTCTAGTAGTAGCAGATCTACAAAAACTTAGTCTATTTTTTTTTGCTTCTTGTAATATTTCTAATAGTAGCACCTACACTATTAAATTGTTTTCTAAATTATTTTCATCATCAATGTTTCTAGTGTTTCTATCAAATTTTTGGGATGAATAACCAGTTTCTTTAGAAACCTCCTCATTTACTTGTGAAACTTACTCTAGTTTGAATATAAAAAACTTCATAAATTTATAACCTTGAAATGATAAAATAGTTTATAAAGTAATGACCAAAGAGATTGGTCCCAACTTTTGAGAGTATTTGGATATTCATGTACGAGACTATGACAAGTCAATAGGCACTGCATTGTATTGTGTGACAATGGAGGTTTGAGAAGTTGGAAACCAAAATTGAATTTTTGGACCCTCAAGAGCCTTGGCACCACATTTCATCCAATTTGACACTTCACCCTATAGTAAGGTTTCACAAGGTTAGGATTTGTTTACTCTCCATTTGCTTTTTTGTGTGTCTTTTGTTATTTTCTATTTCTATTTTTATTTTTTCTTATATTATTTTTATGTTCTCCTATATTTTTGTGATAGTTTTTAATCTATATTTTTGAGTTTTTTCATTACTTTTTGATAACTTAATTACACATTATGAACATTTTTATTTTCATATAATAAAATAATAATTTTATATTTTATATTAAAAATTTTAAGAAGTTTTTTCAAAATAAAATATTAGAATATTACTAGCACTTTCTTTTCATAGTAAAGAGAAAACAAAAATATACCATATTAACTACATATTAAGTAATAAAAAACATAAAATAAATATTTTCTTCAAAATTATTATGTTTACATACATATTAAAATATTTATCTCCATATATAAATGACCTGGAGTTTTATAACTCTTAGTTAAAAGATATGCAACTTTTAGTAATTGATAAAGAAAAAATATCTTCTTATTTATTTTTAAAATATTAATAAAACCCCCGGATGGGGTGTTAGTGCGAGACATTGGGCGTGAAGCGGGAGAGAGGTCAGGCCAGCAAGGCAAGGAGCCATGTGCTAAGATCATGCCGATTACCGCCGCCTCGACCTTGCATTTAATAGATATCACGTCGCTCCAGCACCATTAACTCTGGTGTGCCCGACTCTTTTTACCAACCTTACTATGGATCCTCCGTCTGCAATTGTTTTTCATCCCCTCTCGTGACCTGACCCTCTCATCCCTTCGCTGCCCATGCCTGGTTTATCCTGGTCTCTCATGGTGTTCGCAGCCCTCGGTTCTGTCCATGCTCTTCACATTTTCCTAGGGTACTCAACTCATTTCTGCCTTCAACCGGAGCACATTATGCCACGTCAAAGAGGAAGGCCACGAAGAGGTTCTCCATGGCATCCTCCTCGGCCCTGTACCTCTGCTTCTCCCCCTGGTTCGCCCTCCACGTTCTCCTTGTTGCCCCTGCAACCCAAGCTGGAACCTCTCGCCTCCTCCACCCCGCCGGCCTCCCGGTTCGAATGCTTAGTCCTCACAGATAGCTCATCGGGCTCTCTTTCGCGATTTCTGACAGTTTGCTCCTCCCATCCACCCTTGGGGGCGCCACCTCTTCTTTGAAGTGCCCGACACAATGCGTACCCATCTACCGCCTTCATCCCTGATTCGCAGTTGAAAGATAGCCTCACCATTCTCTATGGATTGGTCTTTGAGCTCCGTCGGGGAATGGAGGACCTCCAATTCCGACTGCAGCTCATGGATGGGAAGACCTCGACCCTCCTCCATATTCTTTCCACCTTCCAGGATGCTTTCCCCTCCACTCCCGAAGGCGCGGCTTCAGCAAAGGCACCCCATGCAGAGGGCGACGACAGGAATGATCAGACGCAACGTCCAGCCGGGGTCGTTGAGGAGTAGCTCAAGCATGAGGACACGGAGGTTGCGACAGCTACAGGCATGCATGCATACAGTCCGCCTGGAGACACCCTGCCAGCTACCAACATGGACGAGAGCAACAGGGACGCTGACATGCATTTGGAAGGCAAAGGGACACCCATTGAAGAGGAACCTTGGTTCGTGGCTTCTCAAGCCACCTGGCCAGGTTACTCACCAAGTGTCTGACCCCACAGGAGTTCGGTATTCTTTACTAGTTTATTTTCTTAGCTTTAGCTTAGTGAGCTTAGCTATGTTTTCTAAGACTGTTAGTCTGTAAAGTGCTAGACTTACCCGGTTGGTTGAACTGGTTTCCCCTCTATTGGGGCAGTTCAGTAACAGCAGGGTTTTTTCAAAGTTTTTGTACCTCTGGTCTGGTTTTTGAAGACCCTTTATATATAAAATCTCTTATTTACAAAAAACAAAAAATCTTAATAAAACTTTTAGTTAAAAAATCTGAAATCTTAATAATAACTGATAAAGAAAAAATATCTCCTTATTTATTTTTAAATGTTAATCAAGCTCTTAGTTAAAAAAATCTGCAACTTTTAGTAACTTATACAGAAAAAATATCTCCTTATTTTTTTTATTAAATATATGTAAAAATATCTTCTTATTTTTATTTTTTTTATTAAGTATATGTAAAAGAAAAAGTTTATTTTATTTTTATATTACATTTAATCTATTTCTATCTAATTATTTATATCCATTTTGAATCTATCTATAATGCATAGAAAAAGCCACAGGTTTTGCACTTCAAGTTATAGTATACTCTGAATAAGTTATAGTATACTCTGGGATAAAATGGATTTATGCTGGTTCAGCTTTATATTGTACCATTCTACTTGATTGCACAGCATTTCAAACGCTTTGATATTTAAGGAATTTGAATTCTCCTAATTCCTTGTTTAGGGCTCTCACTGGTATTCTGTTGCATTGCTCGGATTGCTGTTGGTTGTACTGCAGAGAGATCTCTGGACTGAAGAAGAAGAAAAAATGCTGGTGAAGGCTCATGCAGAGGTGGGGAATAAGTGGGCAGAAATCGCCAAACGTCTTCCGGGCAGAACAGAGAATGCCATAAAAAATCACTGGAATGCAAGTAAACGCAGGCAAACTGCCCGCAGAAGATCAAGGAGAACTCTGGATGGTTCAATAGATGGCAGGAACCACAGAAGTTCGATTTTAACAGATTACATTAGGAATTTGAAAGAAGCCGAGAAGAAGAAAGAATTAGCGCCCTGCAATGAGGATAGGAAAGAGGCACCAATATCAGATGCAATGTCATCTAATTCAGATCAAGTGGATCAGCAGCAACATGAGCAGCTGCTACAGGTTCAGGTCCAACTGCAGCAAGAAAGCTACAATGCGTTTCATTGCCTGGCCTCTTCTCCCAATAACTGCAATAACGTAAGTATCCCTGCATGGAAACCCTGGGACGTAGAAAATGTTCACACAGCTTCCTCGTATTCCTGCAATTCTTTGTTTTTGAATATGCAGAAAATGGAAAGAGGTGAATCCATCATGAACATGCGAGCTCAAGAAGAGAAGCATGATCATGAAGATATGCAGAAAATGGAAAGAGGTGATTCCATCGTGAATATGCAAACTCAAGAAGAAAATCATCAGCATGGAGGTCCTGGATCAACTGTCTCAAGTACCCTGCACTTGATTGAAGAGGATGGATCTCCACATAGAGATGATGGGCCATTTATAATCAACCCTGAAAACTATCCTAACACTTTTCCCATGGACAGCAGCCATAGCATTCCTTTATGTGAATTTGTAATGAATGGTATTGGTAATGGAAAGGGTTATGGAACTGCCAATGCAGTCACAGCTCCGGAGAAGACTGACTACTCAGAGGTAGTAATAGCAGGAGGAGGGGCTCTTCAAATGGAGTCTTATCCAGACATCAGCTTGCCATTTCTGTTTGAGGGTGTTCCAATTGATCAAAATATTAACCTTGATATGCTATTGGATTGTAACATAGATGATGATATGAGTGATATTTCTATTAATTCTAACCAAGCTGAGATCAAAAGGGAGATTGATCTCATTGAGATGGTTTTTGGGTCCCAAAGTCCACCAAACTCCATCGAAAATAATAACTATGAGGATCAAACCAGCTTAGTGGCATTGGAATGGCAGAGGATAGAGAACAGCCAGGACAAGCAGCTATAATTCTGATTAATCAGGAGCAGCAGCAAAGTCTCAGATGATGGATGATACTAATTAGGTCACTGCTAAACTTATTTCCCTTGCTGACATCACTGATAAAAACTCTTTTTAGAATTGTATTTTTTTTTATCTCTGGTATTTTGAGATGCAACATTATTTTGGCCTTGCCAGTGATCATGCTTTATATCTTTTCTTCATTTCATAAATGATATATCATACTATGAATTTCGCTACATTGCTACATCTGTAGGCTTGTTCCTTTTTGCTATTTCAATGAGTCTCATTAAATAGTTTGTGCTTAGATGTGTGGATCACATAAATATCCAATTTCTTCTCTATAAATTGTAGTTTCTTTTTAAGTTTATATTTATTAAATATAAAATAAAAAAATTGAAATGTAAATTTTATGTGCAAATAATGTTTGTATACATAAGACTAAGAGGGTATAACACTTTGCTGGTTTATTTTATAACCTAACATGTATATAAAATTAACTTAATTATATTATCTAATTTAATATATTAATAAGATATTTTATCCTTATACTATTATAGTGAACTAGCTTATATTTTATACCTCGTTTTTCTCCTTGATACAAGATGTAATTAGGAATAATAAGGCTTTAAGATGTAATTAGGAATAATAAGGCTTTTAAACTTAAGAGTTAAATATACATTTTAAAATTTATTTATAAATAGTGAGATTACATATTTTATCTATTAGATTATATAAATTTACTATACTATGTAATGATCCCAAGCCATTATGTAAGGATCATTATTGTTTTGGTGTCTTTTTAAAACTTGTTCTGAGTGAGGTATTTCGTCAAACAGTTTGTTGATCTATTTGTTTAGATGTATTTATATGTGTGTATGCAGCAAACAACAAAAAGAGATAACCATGGAACATACCTCAACCATATGCAATAAGATAGACAAGCCAAAACATCTCAAATCTTCTTTATTCATAAAATAGAGAAACTTGCTACAATGAAGATGTCGATCTGGAATGCTCAACAAATGGCCAAGAAGATAGACAATAGATAAGAGTTGCTACAAAATGCTCCCGCTATTACAAAAGATGCCTCCAAAGGTTGAATAATAAATGAAGATCAATACAAGCAGATCTGAATGTCAAACTCTCCAGCTGAAGAATGCAACGCTTCAATAGAAGGTTGAAACCCTAAATAAATCGGCCTTGTTGCCAAAAGTGTCCAATCGCCCTAAGAAATATGCCAACTAATAGATCGGGTGATGGTAAGAACAGCCCAGGTGCCCGAATCTCCAAGATCTCTCTCAATCTCTGTAGATCTAAAATCCCCCACTAAATGGTGTGCCCCATTGGATGACTAAAGCCCTAGATAATTTGGCCCTGCTGAAGGAGGCCTCCAAATGCTCTGAAACTCTCCAGAAATATAGATTGGGACACTGCAAGTCACTAGGTGAAGTCTCAGGGTCAGATCTGAAGTGTAACCCCTC